>CP045896.1:19340827-19374680 GCA_013387185.1 Caligus rogercresseyi | reverse complement strand
TAATTATATTGTGATATCATTAATTATACTTATAATATATATGTGAAATGAAATTCATTGATTGTGAGCAATATAATTTCATTTATTCCCTCTTATAACTTAACATATATTAATCGTACTGAACTATATATATATTGTATTTAATAATTTGAACAAATCTGGATCAACTTGGCTCCAATGAAGTTGTGCCCTCAAACGATCTTTTCATATAAAATAATGGGACTTCTATTTTTATCTGTTATTGATTTATCTGTTCTTTTAATATAACGGTTGCCAAATGCCATGCACGATAATATGTATATGTATAACAAGGTGTAGATTAACGCAAAAAAAAAATAGAGTGACACACCGGGTTTTATTTTATTGCTTTCATAGTTTTATAATTAACATGACGGCTTCTCTGGGTGTTTTTAATATATAAATTATACTTGAAGTATAGACGCTGGACTTGATCTTTATTACCTCCGCCGAAGGAGGTATTGTTTTCACTGGCGTTTGTTTGTTGTTTGTTGGTTTGTTTGTCAGCAAATACTCAAAAAGTACGGAACGGATTCGGATGAAAGTTTGTGGAGTTGTTGGAAATGCCAAAAGGAACAAGTGATTAAATTTTGGCATCTCTGAGTGCAGAATTAAGATGCAAAATGGGCTAAATACTAATAAATATTTCAAGTTAGCCTACTCTGCCAATAGATGTCGCTTGTGCTGTGAAATCGGGTGCCGAGAGCGTCTTCCTCTCGGAATTTCCGTCGAGGGGAACCCTCCCCCGTCCCTCTACGCCGCCCCAGTCGTGAAAAATCCGCCTCGGAAGGCTCATAAGGACCCCGTGACGGCGGAGGTTAGCACTCTTGAGTGTATATATGCCTCTTGTTAGCCATTAAATCGGCTTGAATATATGTAAGAAATATGAGATACGTCCTACAAAATATAAGAGTAGAACCAAAGCCCTCCAGCATGCAATAAAGATATTTTATTCCTTGGCAAGAGGACATTTTTTTGCTTTCTTACTTCCTTCCTTCATACAACATATTTATCTTGGATTTTATGTTATGAGTTTGTACATGAAATCACAGGGTGTTGTAAAGTTTAAACTGTCCTCAATGTAAGTTATAAAAATTGATATGATCAACATATAACTATACACTTTTTTGTACCCAAAATGTTTTACTGATTATTGGCTTAATTATCTGGATACGTACATTGGTGGAAGTATGATCTTATCAAAAGTGGAAGTTGATCTTATCAAAAGTCGTTGCCGTAGGTAGAAAAACTATGCTTTAGGCTCAGGGATCGCCTATAGATAGACATTAAAATACAGAAATACGTTTTATTGGATATGCGGTTGGCCAAATATTTTCCTCGGAATCAAAAAAAGAAGAAAAAAACCGCCTCCTGTTTCCCCTTGTGAAATATGGAAGGAAATAAATGCTTTACGGGACTCTCATGTGATATATAAGACTATAAGGGAAATTCAAAGGATGATTTTTTCTTGTCAAATATTATTAGTAATATTATATTTAGCTTACTTGTTTTCATTTTTTTAGATTAACTTCACGTTTTTGTTGATATCACCGACCTATATAATAACTGGATACTCCAAAGAAAAGAAAGAAATATTTGACTCTAAGAGCTTTTTGGCGACTAATGGCTGACCCACTTGGTGACTAGTATGGCGCACCTACTTGGGGATGCCGTCTAAATGTTGTAAAAATATTTGTCCCTTCTTTCATTTCGTCGTTTCATCGATTTTATCAATAAAACTTCGTCTTAAAATGGATATAAAATGGTTCCCAACAGCCGCTGACTCGAATATTGCTTATCCCTCCTTGTAATCAGTCCATTGCGCATTGAGTTATCATACAGGTCGAGTTATTTTCTTTAGTTTGTATATTATTTTTATGTGTATATGGATTTCAAATAAATAACTAATTTTTACGAAAAAGCAATCCTTATTGATCACATAAAGTTTTTCAAAATATCTTTAAAATAAAGGATAGGAGAGCATTATATATAGTTTAAAGTGTATTACACCCTGTATACTTTTATTGAGCTCCGCTTAAAGCTACGCTCCTGATATTTGTAAACTGTCTGTCTTGCTCCGTAGACCTCATCATCGTCATCAAATGGGAAAATAGAGAGATTGCCTACATCTATATGCAAATGAGATTGTGCGAAAAAATATATATCATTCTTATTTTGATGAGACCTTTCTGCATGAAGCTCAAATGTCTTGTTTATTGGAGATAGGCTCTCCACAATAAGAATATGAGCATAGATATTTCATGTGGTATTTACTCTATTGTACTGGGTGCGACACAAAACTATTTTTATATATTTAAGTAAAAGAGAAGAGGTTTTAAAAGTTTTATTTTGCTATTTGGGTTGTTTGAATTGCATTATTCGTGTGAAATGTGCATTAGCTATATAGAATTAAAATTAGTCAATACAATACAGGTTATTTTCAATGAGAATTATTACTACTCGCATATTTGGGCGCCTACGGCGCCCATATGTTCGCCCTTCGGGTATGGGTAGGTTTTGGAGCTAGTTGTGAGTGAAACAGACCTTAAAGAATATAAGAGAGGAGAGAGAAAATAATTTTCTGTTTTATACAAACATTCCTCATAAAAAGTTTGACTGTGTACAAAGAATATGTTTTTTCTTTTTCTATTTCTCTAACTCCTCCTACTCCTCCTTTTCTTTTCTTTTTTCCTCTCTTTACCTTCAAAAGTAGGTAGTTCAAATCAGACAAGGTCTGATTTTTTCTTTCATTTCTGGTCCCATAACTTTGCAAATAGTTTTATTAGGTCCGTCTTGACCCAAGGATTCCATAGGTACCTTCAAAGTTCAAATCGGACCATAAATGTGGGAGGAGATAGCGTGCGGACATACAGACGGACAGAGATGGTGAATTAATATATAGATTAATTATCTCCACTTTGGGGAGTCGAACCTTCGCCCTCAAATTTGAGAGTCGAGCGTGCTTACAGAGTGAGCTAAAATGCTTCTTCTTTTTTTGTTTATTTGATTCAATATAATTGTTCAAGACTTCTTAAGCGTTTCCATCGAAGTTTATTTTCCTAATGGACGGAACAGCATAACTTCCTTTAAAAGGCCAAAAGCAAAATTGTTACTTTGTGTTTCATAATGGATATATTTGATTTTTTTACAATATCAAAACTATTCTGGTGATAGGGCGAATATGCACTGTTTCAACAACTTATGTGATTGCTGCACACTGTATAGCAATACAATTATCATGAAGATAAACATTTATTAGTATCTATATAATTCAAGACTTTTAGTACCTACATGGCTTTTTAAAAATAGGGATGATGGCTTCCTATTATTAAATATACTTTCATCATTTTAATTTTCGAATTTGTAGCCTTATTTTTGCCATAGTCAACGATAAAGTGCATCAATAGAATTGCACGAGAAACAAATATGCATCGCATATCATCATATACTTGAAAGATATAGGAAAACCCCAAGTTAATTATCAAGTCTTAACACAAGTTCTCATACCAATAATATACACCAAATTCATGGGTTATTAATTGATGCAAAAGTTCAATTATATATATATATCTGTATACACACACACATATATATATATATATATATATATATATATATATATATATATATATATATATATATATATATATATATATATATATATATATATATATATATATATATACATATATATACTATAATCTCTTAAATAAGGCCTCATTACTTACATTTATTTTAGAAAAAATGAGGAAAAGCCTTTGCTAGCTCCGTGACAAATAAGAAGAAGTTGGGACACCAATTATTATAAGAACACAAGTTATGAGTTTGCACAGCCTCGTAGAGCAGGAAAGAGATCCAAAACCTAGGGAAAGATTAAAAATGTGAAGATTAATTTATTTATAAATATTAAGCCAGTACAAAGGCCATTAGAATATATAAAAATGATTAAATATTAATTGTTAAACTTGATTTCGTGTTAAAATTAAGCTTGTCTTTTGAACAGTTGGGAAATATTAAACAATTTTTTTGGTGACAATGCATTGAAGCAAAAAAAAACCGTTTCTAAGTAGCATGGACGGTTCAAAAGCGGATGCAGTCCATTCCCGGCCAAAGACATCTTTTGGCTACAAACATCACCAATAGCATTCAAACAACCAAATTCACCTGGTTTGGCTTATGTGACTTTTCCTTTTTCTATTGACTGAAGAAACTGTTCAGAATAACACGTTTGAGCAGCCGAGAGGAAAGAATGGGAAATATAAGATGGCTTTAAAAGTCGTACGGCAAATCGAATATAAAAAGTATTTCTACGATTGTATCATCTGCTATTATAAGTTCGTTACAGTTGATGCAGTTGAAAGATAGAACATTGAGTTTCATGAGTAACTTGGTATTATTGATTTTATTAAGTCTCTTACTTTTTTATTAAAGTTGTTATATAGCTGCATAATACATCTACAAAAGAACTCTTTCTAAAATGTCAGACATATTTTTAAAGTTTTTTTAAACATTGAAATGTTAATAAGGAGATTATTATTTTATTATATATTTAAAAAGGTTTTTGTTGATAGCCGATGTAAATAAAAGTAAATTAGGGTAGTTTTAATTTGAATTTATATTTGCTCAAAAATGTTGATAAACTGAGTCTTTTTTCTTATGAAACTTGTTGTTTCCCTAAATTAAAATTAAATATGTATGATCTCCCAGTATTTATACAAAGATATTGCCAAATCTTTTTTGAAATTATATAAAATCTATAATTCATATATATTTACTCCTTCTCGATGAAAGAATGTCCGTGTTCGTTTAATTTCTCATTACAATGTGACTAGATTTTAACATTTACTTTTCAAATTACTTTTGTAGATCTACTGCTGGTTAAGCCAGGAATGTATTGTGAATATTTAGTATTCAAACTTTACTGTTGTCTAAACCATTAAACATGCAATGGATTAATCAATGGAAAGTATATTTATATACTGAAATAGATCACTTTGATGCTACTGAATACAACTACCAAATATAAAGTAAAATTGGAGTAATTTTAACAATGAATATTATCATCAGATAATAAATATTTTCTATATCTGTCAAATAATAAATATTTTTTAGGTCATTATTATAAACCGAATTAATATGAAACCCTCTTACATTTTCTATTGTTTGTTTATATTTATTACTATCATCCACGATAGACATACACACGAAAACGCACATATAACACTAAAGTAGAGAACACAACCACACTACGGGGTATCTGTGTTACAATAATAATAATAATGATAACAATACCTATGTAAATATACTTATTCCTACTTAAATTCTAAAATTATTTACATTAACGAGATATGACCTTCAATTATTTTGCCTATAATAGGATTTCTATATCTCTTAAGAGATCCTTTATTGGAATTGAATGCATTCAACATTCTCCTCCTACTGATACTAAAGATACCATTATAATTTTTTAGACACTTTCTATTTATTCCCATATGGATACCATTGAATGTAGAAAATTGTATTATATATATATATATATTACTTTTTCGATCAGATGCATGCAAGGGGTATAATTCACTGCTGTTTTTATAGATTATTGCTTCTAACATAATTAAAATTCTATTAAAAGAACGAACTAAATAAATTTCTTCCCGTCTTACAAGATCAAAATGATCTTGTGTTTGATCAAGGAATAATAGAAGCTACATGGACGGGTGACAACTCTTTAACTAAGTATGTTTGTACTTCCTATTCAGTAGGTATTTATTCTTTAAAGAATCATGGTGTATTTCAACTTCAATTATTTTTTCGAAACTGATCTCCATTAAGTGTAAATTGGCTCAGATTAGTGCCAAGTTTTATATTGAATATTTTAATTAAATAAGAATATAAAAAACACATAAGCAAATATATATATATACATAATAAATAAAAAGAATTAATATGTCCTGCTTACGTAATTATTTCCCGGCACGCTAAAAAAAGTCACCCTTCCATGTAGTTTCTAGTATTCCTTGGTTTGATTCATTAATTTCATTGCTTAGTATATTCAAATGGATGTAATTCAATCGAAGCATAGAAACAAAATGAATTATTTTTTCAACTAGATTTACGGATTACAAAATCATATTTGTGATTTTTTGTCCATGTATGAATTAATGTTTGTCATAATTTTAATATTTTATTATTATATTATACATTAGAGATTAATTTTTACATTTTAGATTTTATATTATGTTTTTTCATATAGAGATTAAAGCCCTCAAAATAATATAATATTGTGTGGACAAACTTAACAATAAATAATAACAATTAAAGTATGTTCCTTTTTTAATCTTGTTGCGTTGAAGAGTTGAAGTAATGGTAATAATATCATTAATATAACGGTGCAAGTGTACTTCTTAATTAATTAATAAAGTTCTACATACAGAGAAAATGCCCATCTTCCTAAAACCTTTGATGTTTGTTCTTCAATTATAACGAAATATTTGAAGAAGAACGTGTAAATATTGATTATATTTTGTGTGTGTTTAGCAGGCCATTGTTTTATTTATATAATAAAATATTGTTTTTGTTTACTTTATTTTTTAGTATATGAAATAAAAAAATATTAAGTATTCCTTCGGGAATATATTTTTAAATGTACTATTATAACAGTGTTAATAAATAAATAAACAAAATATGGCATGAATTATATACTAAAATAAGCATAAACTATTTTGAATAGTTATCTCATAAGCCAATACTTCATTGACGATATATTTTCCTAGACTAAGGTTTCTTTATATTAACTATTGTTTTAATTTCGATATACATATATCAAAAAATACCTTTCCTCCTTTGTTTTACTCATAGGCTTTGAATATTTTATAGGATTTGCATATCAAGATGAATAAATTTAGTAGTCCAAATATGACTCAGAACGTAGAAATTTAAGTATATGTAATTGGAATTAACATATTGAATAAACGGAGAAAGGAAAAGAGTCCTTCAAACATGATCACTTTCAGAATAATATACTTGTTGTCACCACATACCCATGGTGCTCATCACAGAAAATGAATAAAGTAGGGAGTTAGAGAGTGTCCATGACTTTTGTCCGGAGTATGAGTAGACCCCGGCCTCAACAGCCTCGTGTAGCTCGTCCTCAAAGGCCATTAGTTTGTGACGAGCCGTGCTCTTCCAATCTGTCTCACTCAGGACGGTAGTTTCATTCCATAGGCTATCAATGAGTCCCTATGCACACTTTGACGCCTGTAAGAATAAAACAGAAGGAAATAAATAGAAATGAGAATGAAATGTTTCAAATAAAACACTCATCATGTATTATTTAATCGTGTAACAAGAATACAATAAATGGGATTACACACACTGTGATATCATATTTATTTTATTCTCGTTGCCCTTTTCAGAAATAACACTAAGTATTTTTCACTAGTTAAGGAGTTGAGGATAATCATATATATATATATATATATATATAATAACTCAAATTTGTCGGATCCAACTCCTACATCAAAAGTATGATGGATAAAATATAGTAAAATGATTATTATTCTAAAAAACAACATCCAATAATAGTTCTTGGGGTTATTTATAACAGAACATTTCTCTAACGTTCAATATTTCTGGGAGTATCTTTCATATAACATATAGTTAATGATTATTCTTCTAAAAAACAACCTTCATTTGTAATTCTAGCAGGGTTATTTATTACATAACATTTCTTAACTTTTTTTTGGCTTTATTTATGTACCAAAAACGTTCCCCTAACGTTCCTATTGATAATTTTTTAATGGCAGTACAATCCATTAAAATATGAAATAATATTAATTTTTTTTATGTTGAGAGCTACTCAGAGTTAAATCAACAATACAAATGAACAAGAATTATTGGGTAAATTATACAACATTTGATCTTAGAGGAACAACTACATTTAATATCTCAGATATAAGTTAGATATAAGTTTATATTTCAGAAAGTGAACACCAGAATAACTATTTATATGAGATTCTAAATCGATTCATTCATGATATATATATATATTTTATATAACAAAATTTTAAAAATACATAAAAAATAAGAACAAGTAATGAAAAATAAAAGGTGTTGTCATATCGGACCTAATTTTGAAATTGGATTTAGCATCCTCCGTTGCCACACTACATGTGGGATCGATCCTCAGCTCAGGATGCGAATTCAACTAATTTCTTGGCGAAGACTGTTATGTCTCAACTTTAAGGGAGCAATAATAGATGATGTTCAACGACTTTGATAGCAAAACTATTTGTAACTTTTGTAAATACTGCTTTATAGCATCATCTTTATATATAAAATTATAACTCCCTTTTATTGAGTATCACATTTTAATTGCTTTTATTTACTACAAAAGTATTATGTTATTGTTTTCTCTTACAACTGATGAAATCATATTTTACCACTGTATTCTTTAAAAGGAAAGCTGTTTGCATATTGATGCTGCTTCATATTCCGAGTTATTATCAAAACGCTTTCTTCGCTTATTATCGTTTTTCTCTAGAAATTTAGTATTTATAAAAGCGTATCATATATTATCTTATTCGTTTGTAACCTTTCTGATTGCATTTTTGGTATTGCATTTTTAAATGGAGAAATACACATTTTATTGTGAATTGTGACTGATAAAAAACGTTTTAATGTATGAATTAGATATTTTTTATGGTTAATGGTTAGTGTGTTTATTTATTTTTTGTTACACCTTTATTGCTTAGAATATATATATATATAGTATATATATTTATATAAAAATATAAGTAAAATAAACATTATAGTTTATAATAAAAATCTAAACAAGAGGTATATCAATAAAAAATATCATAAATTATCTATTTAAAATATGTCACTATTTTTCCATAAATTTAGAATACTCTTTTGATTTTTTTTGCCTATACTATGGTTCAATAGAATTGCATCCGACAGTAATAAGTATTATAGCATTAAAATTAATCTATTGAACTAGGATCTTATTAATGAGGTAGACCCAAAATTACCATCCCTCTCGGGATTCGAACCTGAGTCCCCAACATTGAGAGTTGAACACGCCTTAACGCACACGGCTATCGTACTCCCTTGTTTTTTATTCATTTTTTACAATGTAAAACCAATTATTTATTATATATTCCTTTTTTTATGATTATATCCTAATGACTTTGATTAATTTTTTTTAGGAAAATAAATTTAAAGGAATAACCCTAGTTTAATGTAAAATGAATGTGGCTTGCTGCAAGTTATTAAATTGGCTTATCATGTTCTTGAATCTGACAAATGGAAAAATCTCTAGATTATCTCCGATAGTTTAGAACTTCCCCCCAATTATATTTATTCACATTTCAGAAAATATACATGCATAAAATTCTATATAAATAAATTCAATAATGGTTCAACATGGATGTAATAAGAAATGAGGTTCATAAAGATATACTTCTTAAATGGTTTTGGCAACCCGAGAGACCTTGAGGAATCTGCAATTATAAATGATATTTTCATGTGTCCCGACATACAACCCGAGAGCAATTTTGATGAAGGTCAGTTCAATTTCTATTGTTTCAAAAGAACATAATTTGCATACTCCATGGCTTTTTTAATGTATGGACAGTCACATACAAAACATAGCTGACAATCCTTGTCAAAGCTTTTGTACCTTTTAGGACCTCCCTGAAAGGTGTTTGCGGCTTAACTTCAGATCTCTGCAGACCTAATTCAATTCTCAAGGCCTTGCAAATATTGGGGAATTCTTACAAATAACATTTGTATTCTTTTGTTGTTTGTCGAGAAGTAAGCATTTCAAAGCACTTAGTGAATTTGAACCTTTGATAAAAATTAACGGGCCAATATTGTATATCTATAGTACTGTTTGTCTTAAACTAAGGTAACCGTTCTTCGATTGCAAAGGCGATCAACTTTTTTTTGCCTATATGGTTCGATAGAATTGCATCCGACAGGATATAAATAAGTATTATAGCATTAAAATAGTCCCTCGAATCAAGGATCTTATCAATGAGGTAGACAAATAATGACCATCCCCTCTCGGGATTCGAACTTGCGCCCCCAAAATTGAGAGTTGAACACGCCTTAACGCACACGGCTATCGCACTTTTGAAGGTCTCAACCCAAAGTCCCTCTTTTAGAAAAGGATTATAATGAAGGAATCCCTCAATCCCTGGGAATAGAAGGCAATTTTACTATCGCCTGTGGAAAGCTAGGCCGTCTTGGACCTCAAAATACCTTCCTTCTTTGACATTTGTAACAAAGTCGGAAAGAGCTAAATACTTCCCATCGATTGCGCTAAGTTACAAAAAAATACACTGTTATAAAAAATTAAACGGGTTATATATTTAAATTTGATGTTCTTTGTTTTGTTATTTGTTTTTGTTATTAAGTTACAGCAATTTAATGATTTATTTTATTATCAGTCATTTTAACTAAATGGTTTTTTGTGGAAGTAAATGTTTTAACCAAAATGTTTCTTTGTGTATTTTTTTACATATTTAATACGTATAATATTAATAATATGTGTTTTAGAACTGTGAATAGAAAATAAATAAAAACTACTCAGTCTTTGCACCCAAACCTTATCTTGATAAAATATATTTTAACTTTTGAGAAGTTCTTTAATTTATAGAGATTTTAGTTATATCATTCGGACCCATTGTCAGCTGTTAAGTTCCAAGCCAATGGGCTAGGGCAGTGGTTCCCAAAGTGGGGGGTGCGACCCCTAAGGGGGGGGGGGTGCGCAGAGCAATTGCAGGGGGGGCGCGGGAAAACGAATCAATGAAAATATAAATACAGTAGACTAAATAACATTGATAGCATAACATGGACAAATTTTTGACGCAGCTCTCACGTAAGCGCAAAGCAGAGGATGAAGCATCACCAGATGTGCTTCCAAATCAATTTCTTTCCAAGGCAAAGACAAGAAAATATGACGACACATATCTTGCCTTTGGCTTCACCTGTACAACGGTGGGTAATGAGGAGAGACCGCAGTGTGTTGTCTGTCTAAAGTGCTAGCTTGTGACAGCTTGAAGCCGAACAAGATAAGACGCCACTTGGAGACAAATCATCCAGAGCACAAAGACAAGCCAGTTGACTCTTTATTAAAGCTGCATCCGTACCGGCAAATGCTCAACTCGCCTCTTATAAAATTGCCTACTGAGTGGCGCAGTGTAAAAAGCTGCACACAATAGCGGAGGAATTAATACTTCCCTGTGCTATGGACGTGGTTTCAATTATTTTTGATGACTCTACAGCGAGCAAACCAAGGAGCAGCTTAATGATAAGGTGTGAAACGGCCACTTTTCCATGCAGATGGATGAAGCCACTGACAGTAACAAAGACTGTTTATTGATAGATTCATAGATGGAGATGACATGAGGGAAGAATTGCTTTTCTGCAAACAAATTCCTGGCAGAACCACAGCAGAAGAACTCTTTAAAATCATTGACCCTAACTTGAAAGAGGCCAATCTGAAATGGGAGGACTGTGTGGGGATATGCATCGACGGGGCGCAGGCTATGGCTGGGAAATAGGGAGGGCTGCAAGCGCTCATCAAGCGCGTCTCCCCCAATGCGCAGTGGACGCACTGCATGATACACCGCGATGCATTTGTGTCTAAACAGCTGAGTCCTGAACTGAATGATGTATTGACCCACGTCATTACCACAGTGAACTATATAAAAAGTGAAGTGAATTTACAATTGCAGGGCACAAATATACACCTCCCACATCTGGCAGATAAAATCACATCATTCACCAGAAAACTTGAGATGTGGCTGCAGCGAGGGAAAGTTGGACGTGTGGAATCATTTGAGACCTGAAATCATTCATCGAAGACAACAAGCTGCAGAACACAGTGATCCCATGCATGGAAGCACACATCTCTGCCCTTCAGAAACATTTCTAGAGATATTTCCTGATGCCGGATCCAAAAAATATGATTGGATCTGTTATCCCTTCAGTGCATCACCACCTGTCGACTTAAACCCATCAGAGGAGGAACAGTTCATTGATGTCACCTCTGACTCAACAATGAGGCTGCAGTTTCAGTCAAAGACACTGGTGCATTTTGGATTGGAGTAGAGAAAGAGTATCCATTTCTTGCAAAGAGAGCCCTGGCCATACTCCTTCCTTTTGCCACATCCTAACTATGCGGGATAGGGTTTTCTACTTTGGCCTCCATCAAAAAAACCAAAGCTGGACATTGAGAATGAACTCAGAGTGGCAATCTCAAATTGCAACCCAGATTTGACAAGATCTGCAGCATGAAGCAGGCCCACACCAGTCAATGAAAAGATGTGAGGATTAAAGGTGCCATTTTTGCACAACAAACCTTTGGGTTTTTGTTCTTGTTTTCCTCTCAGGGAGTTGTTCATGTTTTCAAACCCATTTTGGCAGAGAGGCAATTTTTTCAAAAGTGCATAAATGTTAAATATATAAATAAGAACCTGTTACATTGAACATAATTACACAGTTAAGGTGCTTGAAAACTGTTACACCTATTACAAACTGCAGTTTATGGCAGTTCACTTTTATTTTTTCAACAAAAAAAAGGTTGAGGTTTGTATTAATTACAATGTGTGAAATAAACTACAATGGACTCTGATAACAAAATGTGTGTATGTCCTTTTTTTTGGGGGGGGGGGGGGGGCGCAAAAATTTCTTATGTACCAAAGGGGGCCTACCAGAAAAGTTTGGGAACCACCGGGCTAGGGAAAGAGAAAGTTTAAGCTCAAAATGGTTTTTAAATATTTGTGTAAAAAAACAGGACACTATGAAAATAAAATAGGAAAGGTTTTGAATTTAAAAAAGGAAAAAGCCGAATATTATTTTGTTTATGAGTAACATTTACTCTTAGTACAATACTAATAGCCTGCCACAATAAATATAAGTTTTTTTAATAGCCGAACATCAAGAAGAAACCATTTAAATGTTATATTATTTTCTAATATGATGTCATGAAAAATACAAAAATTATCTTTTATAAAAAAGCGCACTCTTACCACACTTATATGTCAGTTCATGTGAACCCTCAATAGCCTGAAAGATAATCCCGCCCAGTAGTACTAGACTTAAGTTGATGAAACACAGCACAAGGCACCGAACACTTTGCACTTTCAGATTCGGAGCGGATCCACCCGTTAAATACTCCAATGACTGGCTCAAAAGAAGAGACATTTGAGGAAGTCACTCAGCTCTTTCACTCTACTTAAAAGTTAAAATAACCCCCTATATTGATATCAAAGGTACAATACACACGAGGCCACTCACTCTTTTGCACTCGTCTAGAGGAAAAATCAACTATTATTGTTGTGAATTACATTTGGACGAAGGCCAAATCATGCTTCAGCCCTTCTTATGTAGGCATACAATAAAAATATTTGTTATCACTGGCTTTCAAATACCTTTAGCTTTCTTGCTTATATAAGGATAAATAGTTAGTTCTATTCCATCATTATAATTAATACAATTCATTCCAAATCAAGCTTGATAATTTTATCTCAAAACACGATTTGGCGAATAAAATAAAGATTTCTCTAATGAATTTTCCGGGAATGCTCACCACAAGCTCTAAAACTCTCCGTGAGCCCTAAAAAATAATTACTCAAAATTTTGACAAGACCTATAAAATCGTTTGGGGAGTCAGAGGAACGAACCACGGTATTATAATAATATAGATGATATATTATAAAGTAAGTTGCCATATAAGTATGAGTGTTGATTATAAGTTTTTTTTTTTTTTTTTTTTTTGGGGGGGGGGGGGGGGCTTGTTCTTTGAATACAGGGATTAATCCTTTGAAATGACTTTTTTTGTATAAATTATGAACTACTGTATTTTATATTAATTTCCTATTATTTCATTGATATTTCCGAGTAGGAAAATTAGAGAATCAAATTAAAAATTTCAAGTACCGAAATAAAAATACAATACAATTTACAAACCCATCAAAATATTGACACTCACTTTCGTGTATAGTTAGTTATCCCCCTCAACAACGGAAGTTTTTTGGTCAGCCTTAAAAGATATATTTATTTTAAGTTTGTTCTTCTAATAATACATTTTGCCTAAATGCTAATCTCTATCATATAGAATGCATGAACAGGTTTATATTCTTTAAGACAATCATCGGAATGCTAATATTTACCTTAACAAACAGTTCTTTAACAACATTCAGTTTTTATGACTTGTATAAAATAACAATATATATATATATATATAATTTACATTTGGAGCAAATGTATTGAAACAATGACTACCGTATGAAATCATTTTAAGCTCCCTCTAGGTTGATTCAATTTACGTCTTAAGCAAACATATACACATGATATACTGAAGAAACTTTGATATATCAATACAATTAAATACAGGAAGCGCCCGCATGAGTTCAAGAAAAAAGTTAAGGAGTTTTTTATTTAATTCAAATCTACAAAAAATTTATCCATAGGTTAAAAAAAAAAAAAAAGTAATTACATATTAAATTAGATATGTCATATTGACGTGCATTATATTAACGTTTGTATTATTGTTTGAATAAGAGATTAATGTCTGCTCAAGTTGAAATACAATTTGAGTACTTATGCATTTCTATCGAGTGAATTAAATATAGACCTGACATAATCCATCATGGCTAACAGGAAGTACACATGGAACTAGTTCCTTGATTAAAAACGAAATATGATCGTATCAAACAGCGCTTATATACTATATATTTCTTATTTAAATGTCTAATACAATATTTATTTGAAATTGAAAAAGTTATGATTTGAAATTTATTTTTGATAAACGAGTGATATATTATTATTAATTACTTAACTACAACTCATAAAGGTAATTAAGTACCTTGAATAGAAAATAATTATTAAAAAGAGTCATCAAGTAATGATGAGGAAGGTAAAATTATTTTCTCTTCATCGAGGTCTTTATTTGATAAAATAGGAACTATCTAATGTTGTCAAATACTTTTTTTTTTAAAAGGAAAACGATGTTTGAAATATTATCAATAGGTAAATATTTCTTTCATATTATATTTTTTTGTCTATTGAGCCCTTATATTGTGCTTGAACCACAGATGGCCTGTAGGTATTTCAGAAGTATCATCTTTATCCACTACAAAGTTAACTAGAGGCATATATACACTCAGAGAGTGCAAACCTCCGCCGTCACGGGGTCCTTATGAGCCTTCCGAGGCGGATTTTTTACGACTGGGGCGGCGTAGAAGGACGGGGGAGGGTTCCCCTCGACGGAAATTCCGAGAGGAAGACGCTCCCGGTACCCGATTTTACAGCACAGCGACATCTATTGACAGAGTAGGCTAACTTGAAATATTATTAGTATTTAGCTCATTTTGCATCTTAATCTGCACTCAGAGATGCAAAATTTAATCACTTGTTCTTTTGGCATTTCCAACAACTCCACAAAGTTTCATTCGAATCCGTTCCGTACTTTTTGAGTTATCCTGCTGACAAACAAACCAACAAACCAACGCCAGTGAAAACAAAACCTCCTTCGGCGGAGGTAATAAATACTACGTTGCAAAGCGCTTCGCATATACAACATAGATCTACACAGGCTCAAAGATTTGTATCTTATAATGTAACCATATGATCAAAGTCGGATATTAAGATTTGAATGCCCCCAAAAAGAATGTGTGATAGCAATCTATGATCATTTACAACAAACATTAAAATTTAAAGGAGATTTCTAAAATAAAATGAGGATAAAAAAATTGCTTATGACTCACGTGTAAACTTTCCGTCCTTGTTTTATTTTTATCATAACCCGCAGACAGTTTCAATTTGAAGTTTTTTGTTGCTTAGCTCATTATTGCTGATTTGGGACATCATATAATTCATGATAGGAAAATTGAAGGAAATATAATAACTCATATAATTGGTGACATATCAGTATCACATTTAAAATAGTAAAGATTTATATCAAAAATTGGTTATATATAACTGTTGCTTAACAATAATCTGAATGTGGTTTATACAAATATTGTCCATTAAATTTTTAAAACTCAATTACATGTTAAATTTTGAATTTTTATATTATAACTTTTTGTTAAATTTGAGTATTCTGAAACCCCGGATTCAAACACTGTTTGATTAAAACTCAAGTTTTTTAGTGTTTTTTGGTTCAGCTTACACTGTTAGAGGGTTTTTTTTTTCATCTAAAAATGTAATGGACAATATGACAAAGGAGCACTTGATAATACTTGACTTGCAAAAGTAAATCACCACATGTGTCATAATTGTCTCGTTGAAAGCTTGAAAATGTCATTTAATTATTCTAAGTACCACTTAAATATACATGAACCTCTTGATATTATTATTCCTCTTTAGAATAGTAAATGTATAGTACTTAAAAACAGTTGTTTGCAAAAACGAACAAACAATGCCGAATGTTGTGCCAAAAAACATACTTTGTATATCGTTCCATAACACTTTTACTATTTGTTGTTCTTGTACGGCTTATAAAGTATTTTACTTTAGGCTTCTTGGCTACTAAAAATAAATTGTGAGCTTATGAAATATTATATTACAAAATACATAAAAATAAATAGATAAAATATAAAAAGTAAAACCAATTCTATGGTGGTGGCCAGAGTAAAAGGACCCAGTAAATCTGGCGACATTCATTGTCCCAACCCTAAGCACCTGATATTGTGTGAGCCTTTTTTAGTGGCTGCAAAAGACTCCAGTTCTGGAGAGGCTGATTCCTGCGACGTAGTTTGTAGAGACCAGTTTTTTAGACTTCTAGATGCATCGCAAATACACTCGTCATCAATTGTCCTTGTCAGGAGGCAGTCGTCCACATTAACTGCCTTCAAAGCGGCCTGGGTTGACTGCTTGTTTATTTCGTTGCAAGGTCTGTCCAAACACAATGGACCTAAATCCGATTTTGTCCAGGGATAAACTGTCTAAAAGATAATCTTTTCTACAAAAGAAATTAATGTATGAAAGTTTTTATAAGATAACCCTCTTCAAGGATCCCCAAACAATTAAACATGAAAAAATGGAATTATAAATTGATCTCGAAGAAGTTCATGTATAAAGTTAAATATCTAAAAATCAACTGGTGACTTTTCAAAATTATTGTCACTTTCTTGTTTTTATTTTGCACACTGCCTTTAAATCATATTTAATTTGTATATCTATAAATATATTATGTGGTAAAATGAGTCTTCGATCTGAAAGGGCAGCCATTATTCAAGGAAAGGAAGGATCAAGATCTTTTTATAGACCAAATCGAAATGATTTACACATCAAGATGTTGGGGTTGAGTAATTTGTTTAATCACGTTAATGATCCCTATATAAAAGTATGGGTAAAATGATGAACATTAGATATAAAGCAGATAAAATCCAATTAATTCTTTGAGATAGCATAAAATACATCCTATGTAAATGTTCCGACAAAATAATGAATATTAGTTATGAAGCATTTAAATCCCAACAAAAAATCGATAATTTGGGATAAATAAGGTTTGACAATTACAATAAATGTACAAAAGAAGTATTTAATTTCTTGTAAAAGGCATTAAATTGATCATATACATAAAAAAGGATAATAAATAATAGAAAAGTTAAAGATGTCATGGAAAAATTAAATTCATTTTGTCATTCCTCATCTCCCACTCTATTTCATCTATGTTCTTTGTTATTTAAAAGTACCTTTTTCTTTTCTTTTTCAATAGCATGGCCAGCTATTCAATCCAGATTTGATTAAAATAGTCACTCAACCTCAACAGTAAGACCTTGATGTTAAGAAATAGCGTAGATGATACATATTGTTATAAGGAATTGGAACACAATTTTTTGGTAGACGAATATATACTATGAATAATAATAATTTGACAATTTAAAGTAATGTGATGACAATTATATCTATTTAAAATCTGTGAAACATCAATATATATATATAACAAGAAAATTAATGACCATTTTTGGCCACATTATGATTTGTCCTTTGTCATGCTTTCTTCAAAAGATCAACTCCATTTCGGAGGTATGCAAGATCCGATTTCTCCAAAAGAAATTAAATTCAAAACCAAAAATGCGATATAGTACATACGAGACGAGTATGCTTGCCGTCAGAGTCTGTGGGGATAAAAGTAAGAGAAAGAGGTTAGAAGAATCAATTTAATTATTATTTCATATAACTAAAGTAATATAAATAAAAAATTAAGGAATAAGTTGTATTGTTACAATCCTGTTTTTATAGGAAACGGTTTGTTTAAATGAATAAAAATATTATTATGCATTATCATCGATTTTTATATAAGTTTTTATTTATATTTTATCTATGTATATTTTCTGAACTGTGAATAAAAAATAAAAAATAATAATAGCATGTGATCTAACATGAAAAAAATCCAAACAGTTTGTTTATAAATAAACATGTCGAAAATATTCTTCCGTCCTGAGAGTTTCTTAACTATAGCTAAACATAATCCAAAGTTTATCAACAGATATGATAAAACAAAACAAACACTTTTTTTAATGAACAATTAATTAATTTAGTTAATAATAATATGTGGTATTGGATGTGACCATTCCAAGGATTCGACAATGACGTCATGGATCGAGTCCCATGAAGAAGAGATAATTCCTATTTTTGAGAATGATACTCTTCTCTCTATATTGATGCTCACTCCTCAACAGCTAGGAGTGAAATGATACTTTGTAACATAATGTCAACTGCTTCTGTCTGTATTTCCCCCTGTCTTTTCGTTCAGTCACGTTTAGAAAACATCACTTTTTTCGTATTCTTAAAAAACTAACTTACCAAGAAGAAGATTTTTTGTCCAAGAGGAAAGTAGTCACCACAAGATAAAACCGGTTGGTTGTAGTACATCTGAGAAGCCGTCTTGACGAGGAGTCGCTCAAGTTTAGCACTTCCATCGATTGAGGACACTTGGCAAACCTCCGACACTGGTTTTCGAGACTAAATTATATAATGTATTAGTAAAGACATTCAGCTTTCATTTACCGTAATATTTTTCAAACTATAAAGTTAATAATTTCACTTAGGTTTTGAAGGTGTATAACTTTCTTATGTGGGCATTTTGAGTTGTAGATTTAGCGATACGTTTTGGAACTCTGAATAGAGGGTATATGATAAAACAATAAAATATAGATTGTTCAACTCTCAATGTTGGGGGCACAGGTTCAAATCCTGAAAGGGGAAGGTCATTTTTGGTCTACCTCATTGATAAGATCCTAGGTTCGATAGACTAATTTTAATGCTATAATTCTTATTTATATCCTATCGGATGCAATTCTATCGCACCATATAGGCAAAAAAAACAATAAAATAAAGAATATTTAAGGAAGATTACCGGAATCTCTAAATTAAATAAACACTCTATGAATGATATATCTTAGAAAATACCAAGCATAAAATAAAGTTTTTCTTATCCTTCTAGTTAGGAGTAATCAATCGAGTAACCCAGTTAGTGATCGAAGAATGCTTTAATTCCTTCACTGATTATTAGATTACTGAATAATCTACTTATTTAGAAACAAATGAATTCATCTCATTTGTTTCAATAGCGATATCTAATGAGTAATATAATATTGATCATATTCTTCTTTTCATTACGATTCTTAAATCGAAAAAATAAATAATTGACGTCATTGTACTTCATGTTATTATAATTATCGGTGTTCATTTGATTGTTCTACTCATTCGACTCAAGCATGAAGTACAAACACTCGATAAACCTTCTGCATGAATACATTGGAAGAACCAAAATGTTCATAGAAGTAATGGCTATTATATAAATTAAACATTTAATATGGTTTTTTTTTTCAAAGAAAAAAAAATGTATGGAGGTGAATTAGTGTTTTATAGGTTGTAAAATACGGCGGACATATTTATTTACTTCGTGTTTCAGTTTATGCGCATGACTGCAGATAAGATAGGTTCTCAAGCATGCAATGATGGAGAGGCCAATGAAAACGATGTACATTTTGAAGTATTCCAGCGAGAGCATGTTCAAATAAAGCCAAATAGTCAGGGATATGTTGGTTGCCACGATGTGAGAAAAGAGGGATGAGGAAGCATGTTATTCGTTTCCTCTATCACTTTGCCCAAATCGACGTAGACGCATCTAAAGGACTCGAGCTAAAGGAGCAAAATATAAGAAAAATTGGATTAGTTGTAAGAAGTTTTATAAGAGAAAATGAGAGAAAAAAACAAGACAAGCTATTTAAGATAACTAAGATAATTTAAAGGGTTAAAGGTTTCTTATGAAATTCTTTGATATTCTGATGGATTATAAACATGCGTGTTGGCATGAACATGTTAACCATATTATCCCAATAGCAACAAAAGTTATATTTAGTTTTTTAAATCACAAATCAGGAGAATCTTTTATTAGTAATGTTAAATAATATAAAAATATAAAAGATTAATAAATATACGTATAACAAAATAATAATAATGAAACGTGTTTTTTTGTTTGGTTTTTAGGTTAACATCTTTTAAGGCCTCATATGCATTTATATTACTAATTAATATAGTTACCATCTTTTTTAAATGAATTTTATGACATAAAAATACCTATATAATGGTTAAATACTTAGCAACTATAATCAACTCTAAAACGAATGATATGATTGAATTTCCTTGGATTTCTTGGTGTTCAGAGAGTCTATGAGCAAATACTTGAAAGGAATCCATGTAAGAACCCCTGTACAAGTCACAATTACACCTCGCTTGAACATATATCAGAATGAAAAATGCTTTCCATTCTTAAGGAAAGGAGGAATTAGGAAATCAGACTGGAAAACGTCCTCATCATCCAAAGCCAGTGTTAAAAAAGATTAACAATTTCCTATATATTTTTTTAAAAATTATTGTAGATGAAGCCAAACACAACAAGCGGTCAATTTGTTATACTACTTGCTTTAAGGTATGATTTTATTATTGAATATGAAGATAAAATATATATTACAATAAAAACAATGTTTCATTTCATCATATGTGATATATTTTCTTGTGTATTATCAGTTTTCAATTAAACTATGAGTTGGATAGAGAGTAGAAGTATTTCATTTTAATCGCTTTATTATAAGCTATATATATATATATATCTTTATTCAAAAGCGTTTGCAATGGACGAATATATAAGTAATAGCCAAGCCTCACACCCCTTTCTTAATGAGAAACCCATTAAAAAATACAAACTTGAGAAATGAGTTCGTGTTCTTCCTCTTTCGGTGAGCCCCTTGTTGGATCCTCACCACCGATCTTCAAATTGCTCCCTTGAGGCTCCTCCTTCATCCAAGGATCCAAGTGTAGATCCGGCTTACTCAAAGAGGACTTCATAAACTCCTCCTCCTTTGGCTCAAATATCTGATCAAAGCGATACTGTAGTATATTCTGCAGAATATTACTACTCTTGTGCGACGTTTGTTGGAACTTCCAGGTCTTTGTCTTTCCATGAAGGGCCTTGCAGAGAACCCGATAGCGCTTTCGAAGGGAGAGGCAAATGAAAATGAACTGTAGGTCCAGGACAATAGGAATCCCGTAGGATGCCACGTCCGAGAAGAAATAGAGGAGATGCCATAATTTGGAGTCTCTGAGAAGATAGTAAGTTGCGCCCGCATGACACCCCCAGAGCAGGATGTAAAGATGCACCAGGAAATGACCTTGCGGTTGATCTTCGTGTACTGCTTTTCTTTCATGTCCAGAGCGGAGTCGATGCCAGAGAGGGAGAAAAAGATTTCTGCGAGGACGTGGGAGTTGAATATCCCACAAGAGACGATGATGAGAGAGGATACCCATTGGCTTAGGAGGTTTGCCTTCATCAAGGTGCTTGAGTAAAGGATCCCTCCTTCTTTGTGCCGTTCATATAGTAGTTGAAGATGGTGTTTTCTTTTGTTGTGGAGTCCTCGGAGCTGGTATCCAGAGAAAGAATTCGAACACTTGTGATGATAAAGAGGGCAACCCAACCTAAGTATAAGCCAGGATTGATTCATGAGCTCAAAAAGAAAATATATTCATTGTTAACAGTTATTTGTATGACCCTCATTGGCTAAAGATTTATGTTGTCACTCTGGATAATTAGGGACACAAATATTATCTATTTGAAATATTTAAACCACCAAAAACTATTTCGTGATTTCCTTCGTATAAAAATATCAACATCCCTTTTAATACCATGCAGTGCTCTATTTATTTAATCTATGAGTTCGAAATGTATATTTATTTTGAAGAAAAAAATTATACCAAAGATTACATTGCGAATAAATAATTACATATCTCATTTACGTAAAAAATGGGACTCAAATTAGGAATTTCAGCCCAGGGGCAAAATCCTGTTACATAGTATTATCAATGACGGCTTCCATTATTCGGTTTACATTTCCTTCAGCCTCATTAAATTTGTTTTGTGAATCAAATTTTTAATGGCTCAGTGATAATGGTATTAAGTTTCTACTTTAGAAACTCCTCTTTAACTTACATGTATACAAAGCAAAAGTGTAAAAGTTCAAATACATTTTAAACTCTCCCTCTAAGTCCTCCTCCGTCCAAATAGCCGGGAGTAGTCCCATGGTTTTCGAGAGAAATACCATGGAGCTCCCACTCTTATGAATCCGATCCTCATAGTAGTCATCAAACTCCTTATCAAAAATGATCTTCGTGTCCGGAATGCTTTCTTCATCCTCGTCGTCAGAAGATTCATTCGAGACAGAACCCTTGGGATTCTCTTTGTCCTCCTCCTCAGAAGGGTCAACCTTCACCGTTGCTGTGCTTAGCCTCGAAGGATTCTTGGTCCCATTTGACACCGTCCAAATGGAGCCTGCCAAAGACTCTGTATCCTGTCCACGTGGGGCAGCCTCTTCCTCAAAGAGAAGAACATTCCCTCCAGGATTGGTGCTGGGAAGCTCCGATGGATCCAGCATTACAAATATATTCCCTAAGTGAAATTACAAAAATGAAGTAAGAACGATGAATATAAAACAATAACTAAACCCCATTTCTTTTTTTTTACTTCTTCACAAAACCAAAAAAAACACCCTTGAAGCCTTTATGCTTAAATATTCATAAATTGGTTGCATAGATACGAAGAACTCAAAACTGAAAAGACAGACAATGTGTGTATAAATATGTACTTAGAGAGAATTTGAGCTCATAATTTGTAAAATAATTATGCCTTTCCTCTCTTTTATATCAAGTTTATTTTCAAAATAAAGAAAAGGGAGCATCAATCAATCACAGTGTATTTGAAGTAATTTTTTCTTATCATTAAACACAGCCCATTTCTTAATGAGAAATAAAGCACAAAAACAACAATTCTCTATGAGTGTTTCTCATTATTCATAACTCAAGAAGTACCATTAATCAATGACTAAAATTGAAAAATAAACTCAACCTTGAGGCTTGAAGTAAAAGATAGCATACATACGTTTTACCTAATTAGTTATCTACTTTTGGCGCTCAATAATTGAAAAAGGCGTTGAGCAACCTCAGGCGATACAAATAATAATGTATATTATAAAAATTATATACACACACACACACATATATATATATATATATATATATATATATATATATATATATATGCAAAATGGCTTAGTCATTGTGAACTTATTAATTAAAGGGAGAAAGGATTTGCGTTGCATATAATATATATGAAATGTCAATATTGATAGCATGTTTGTGTGCAAAATCTACGTTTTTTATTGGGTAATGTAGAAAATGTTTTTTTAATATTTAACTCTTTTGTGATGTAAAATATTTGGTTTATTGGTCACTATCTATCTAGGAGTATGTATTGAATTGCTAGATGAATACAATAAAACTAATATTCAACAAAATTTCAAAGATTGATTTTTTGGGTATATGAACCTTTTGCATAAAGAAAAATGGCTTCCGATATGTATTTGTCAGTCGCTATCCTCTCCGCTTTCTATATTATGAAAAAAAAATATATACACCATAATAGGAGCTCCCATGTAGTGGAAGATGGCATGGAAAGATTCACCCAAAGGTTATTCGTACATAACTAAAAAGGGAAACTTTTTATAAGAAATATTATCATTTCCATTTATAAATCAAAAATATGCACTCATTTAGTCAATACTATACGAGTAAAATAACGCCCAGCTGGGTTAATAATGTTGAGATACTTTAAACATGCTTACAATCATCAGTCGTAAAAGTCCATGATATATTAATTCAAGTACTGCTTATCAAAATATGTTATGATATTTTTTACTAAACTTGCATCGGTATCTTAAATAATATATTATATATAATGATTTGAGATCTTGTTTTCATAATAATAGTAACTGAGTTTCTCGGCTTTCAATCAGTTTTAGTGTTCTTTTCAAAGTTATGCTCTATTTATTTAGATGCATTCAATTCAAAAGTTCCGTCCACAAATTGTTTAATTTTACAAAAGACTCACTTCATATTGCCCCTCCTCTCGTATGCATGATATTAAAATTAAAGCCCAGTCTCACTTGGTTTCGGTTGAAAGTATATAGATAATGAATAAAAAGTTTGCTCAATAAACTGAAAAAGTTCAAATTAACTCATAGAAGGCTCGTTGAATGAAACGACTTTCCATTTTATGTGTTGCTTACAAGCAATATTGTACATTCAAGTCAAATCCTGAAAATCATTTTATTTGAATAACAATATTGCTTTCTAAATATTCGTTAGGATTTTGATTTTATTTTAAGCAATCTTGTACATAAGTCGAAATCCTGAAACAAATAACAACATTCTTATTTTGAATAGCAATATTGCTCTCTAACCTATTTTGTTAGGATTTTTTGCTCTATTTTAAGCAATCTTGTACATTCAAGTCAAAATCCAGAAACAAATAAAAACATTTTTATTTTGAATAACAATATTGCTCTCTAACCTATATTTCGTTAGGACTTTTTGTTCTATTTTAAGTTTATTTAGTTTTTTTAACTTTGAGTAAATAAATAACTATATTGAACGAACTGGGATCCTGTAGAAAATCATCTACGGTATTGGTAGTTGATAGCAGTTTTCTCGAGGCTTAATAGTAAATCGGTATTTTTACAAATCTTAACGGTAAAAGACGGTATTAGTATTCGGTAGGTGTTGAAAACAACCATTTTCAAAAGTAAAAAGTAAAATTTATTTCGGGATATCAAGATTCTGATAAGAAATTATTCTTTGGACTCCGCCATTGTAAGCTATTTTAGTGATATCTTATACGAGTCCCTTCTACTAAAAAACAAAGAATTTTTATCGAAGGTTGAATGTTTTTTTATAGAACAATTTTATCTGACTTGTTATCTATAAAAATATATTATCTATTTTTAATTCCTTTCACACAACGAAAAAATGAAATACATATAGGTAAATCATGTGGCTTTAACTTGAAAGAAATACTTTCCATGACAGTTTTTTTCTTATTAGAAAACTACATAATTATATTTAAAAATGAAAAAGTAGCGTGTATCCAATTCATTTGATTGATCTATATATAGGTATATATACGAGTATATATATATATAATATAGAAAATTTAAATATATTAACAGAAGATCAACAAGTGAATGACTATTTGCTTAACTTTTTTTCTAGTACACATAATTCTATCTGAAATGTTCTGAAGTCCTTCTTTAAATAGGTTCCATAAATACTGCATCAAAACCTTTTTTACAACATTTCTGTCATTATGGGACTATACTTTATTTTCCAACAGCATTGTTACGCAATTTTAAAATAAGTTAGGTCAGAAGGAATTAAAACAATTTTCTGTTATATATATTCGCTTAAATTGGATTAAAATACAAAAATAAGCTGTAAAAAGCAGTGTTTGGCGTCTGTTTTTATAGGTGTTATAAATACTCTTTAAATAGTGGTAAATTGAAAGTGCAAATATATAATAGTCCTATGATAGGAGGGGAAACTAATCCTGGAGACTCCCGGAGAAAGTGCCGAAGCCAAAAAGTTCTTGGAATCATCTCTAAAGGCTCCTTAGAAACAAACAAAGATTAATGAGCTTTTAGTTAGTATAAAATCTCCCATCTAGAAATGCTGAGAAGCATTTAAAGACGATTGAGATATCCGATACCCTTGTGTCCCCTGAAAGGAGAATGAATACACAAAAGAGCCAAAGAAGAAGAAATTTGGATTCAACATCCTTAAGAAAAGAATTACATTACACCCGAACGGAGAAAAAATATATTACAACAACAGAAAAGAAAAGGAACTCAAGGAGTGAAAACCCTTTCTAATAAAAATCAAATCCTGCGAAAAAGACGAAGTAAACAATGAAAGAGGATGTTTTCACATACCGTTATGCAGATAAGCTACCTATGGACGGACGTCTTAGGATGGAGCTGGAGATTTGAAGATTCCTTATCCAATCTGAAGCGAGTCTTTTGTAAAAGTAAACAATTTGTGGACGGAACTTTTGAATTGAATGCATCTAAATAAATAGAGCATAACTTTGAAAAGAACACTAAAACTGATTGAAAGCCGAGAAACATTAGTTACTATTATTATGAAAACAAGATCTCAAAATCATTATATATAATTTATCATTTAAGATACCGATGCAAGTTTGGTAAAAATATCATGACATATTTTGATAAGCAGTGCCTTGAATTAATATATCATGGACTTTTACGACTGATGATTGTAAGCATGTCTAAAGTATCTCAACATTATTAACCCAGCTAGGCGTTATTTTACTCGTATAGTCTTGACTAAATGATGTGCACATTTTTGATTTATAAAAATGGAAATGAGAATATTTTTATAAAAAGGTTTCCCCTTTTAGTTATGTATGAATAACCTTTGGGTGAATCTTTCCATGCCATCTTCCACTACATGGGAGCTCCTATTATGGTTTTAATTTTTTTTCATAATATAGAAAGCGGAGAGGATAGCAACTGACAAATACATATCGGCAGCCATTTTTCTTTATGCAAAAGGTTCATATACCCAAAAAATCAATCTTTGAATTTTGTTGAATATTAGTTTTATTGTTTTCATCTAGCAATTCAATACATACTCCTAGATAGATAGTGACCAATAAATAAATATTTTCAATAGTAATAATCAAAAGGTATAACTATCATGCTCTGTAAAACTCTCAGACTAAGATGGAAACACACATGAAGCTACAACTGAATCAAGAGAACTTATAAAAGCTATGGATGCCCCAATACCCTTCAATTCGAATACCAGAAGTGGAAATCACTGCGTTGGATTATTTGCAAAAGTAAAATCATACGAAGGACTTAGTCAAAAGTTAAAGACAATTGCATAGTGCAACTCAGAAATTGTGAAAAATTGGAAAAGGGAGCTCGATAGCCGTGCGTGTTAAGGCGTGTTCAACTCTCAATGTTGGGGGCGCAGGTTCGAATCCCGAGAGGGGATGGTCAATTTTGGTCTACCTCATTGATAAGATCCTAGGTTCGATAGACTAATTTTAACGCTATAATGCTTATTTATATCCTATCGTATGCAATTCTATCGAACCATATAGGGGGGAAAAAATTGGCATGAATCTGTAAAGCCCGAGTTGTCTCACATACCCCTCATGGCATAGTAAATATAATTGTTCGCCCAAGAAACATTCCCTGATATTTGCCAATTGATCGATCGATCTGGCCTTCTAACTTTCCCGAAAAAACTGCCTACGGATTGGACCATTTTGTGTACAAACAAAAGAAAATCCCTTTCAGAATACAGATGATGACTGGCAAGGAGAATGTACAGGGCATGCAAGAATGGAGATAAAATGTCCATAACTTTAAACATAGAAAATGCAACAAGGCAAACCACTGTAGAACAGGAAATAGAGGAGGTTTCATGAAAACAAAAATGAAGAACCTCGCTCAAATACACAAACGCAAGAACCGATAACCTCACTGAAAGTCCCAGCAATTCGTCATTTCATGTCAAGGCTATAGGGAAATGTATCTATACCTTTATTGGAGCAGTTAGGTACTGCACAATACAACATAATTTCTAATTGTTAGTTTTATAAATTTAAATTTATTAATTATATCATTGAAGAAGAAGGTTTGCTTATTTTTTCTAAAACTTTTTATAGTAGAGACATCTAGCGCTATGTAAAGCATTAAATGCTTTAGCGCTGTGACGTAGCTAATCGTCCAGGGAGGACGGAAGGAGGGAGCGAGGACCTCGGACTTGTTTGGAGTCTAGGCCAGAATGCTTTCATTGTATCGACAAAGTAGGGCAAAGATTGCATACATGGATTTTCAACACGGATCATTGGAGGCCCTCTTATTTCATACTTGTTGATTGAGACGTGACTCTTCACTCTCTTCCCTGCTAGATGTTATGCATGTGTATAGGTTGCGTGTTACTTATAAGTTGTGTCTTGCAAAAAGAGCTCTTTAGCTACTACTTCGCCCAGAGACAAAATAGTTTTTATAGTTTATTAAAATAATCATTCAATCATTATATCATTCTATCTAAATTTGAATCGAAAGCTTGATTAAACCTTATATTCCACCTATAGTGAACTAGTATATACTTTGCTCTAGAATATGATGACTCAAATAAAATGAACGTGAATATAAAAACAGGGTGCATTGTAAAATTAGGCGTCATTTCACTCGCGGCTGTCGAGTTTGATAATATACTCTGGACCAATAATTACATACTTAAAAATACAAATGTTTTCTTATGGGCCTGGACCGATGCCATTTGTAATTAGAATTCTTTGAATATTCTTGACCGATACATCCTATTATCAGGGGTGAAAGTGAAATGTACGAAACTTCGCAGCAGTGAAATATTTTAGGCCAGTACCATACATGAAACCATGATAAAATGTCTTAAACATGTTAAAACCATTCAAAATCCAGCGTAACTGAAAGATACTTGAAACAACCTTCATTCCTGAATATTAATATAACTAGAGGTACATGGAAAGAAAAAGAAACTGACGTCATCAAAGAGGAGAGCACAGCACAGCGAATCTATTGGCAGAGTAGGCTAACTTGAAATATTGATTAGTATTTAGCTCATTTTGCATCTTAAAGAAGCACTCAGAGATGCCAAAATTTAATCACTTGTTCCTTTTGGCATTTCCAACAACTCCACAAAGTTTATCCGAATCCGTTCCGCACTTTTTGAGTTATCCTGCTGACAAACAAACAAACAACCAACCAACCAACAAACCAACGCCAGTGAAAACAATACCTCCTTCGGCGGAGGTAATTAAATAAAGCACCTTATCACACCTTTTTCATAAAATACATAAAATATTTTTGGTTTTTATCATCCTAAACGTTAGACAATCCTCCAACTTACAATAAGACGTACAAATGGAAAGAAATAACAGTTGTCAACTGTAAAATATTGCATAATAAAAAGGGAGAGGTTTATTATCAATAAAATACAATAATCAAAGAGATACCAGAGAAATATAAAATAGAGGCTCCATGTTTTCTATTCGACAGCTTTCAATGTTAATTCGGGATAAAGTAATCCCTTTTCCAAGTAATTGTCTCAAATACAATAACAAAAACTCTTTGTCTTTCAATAATATTCCTTTCAACCACCAAGGTCATAGAAACCTTGTATTTCTTTTATAAATAAAAACAATTACTCGATCAATTACATATTAATAACATTTGGGCCTGCCATTGAAACGTCGCTTAAGGGATCACGAGAACCATAGATACCGAAAACAAAGAATACGTAATTAATTGCCATGGGCTTCTATTTAACCTTTTTCATGAATTATTGACCGTTGATTTGTGTGAAGCAACACATTTTAAAGTTTGTGTGCTTGAGAGAGAGAGAGAGACAGAGAATACAAATTCAATTATTTGTGTGGTAACTAATATCTTAACCTGTCTCATGAATATCCAGGAATGTCAAAACAATAACAAAGGAACGAAGGGAATGTAATTTTTAAGGCATACAAAAATTTGAAAGAAAATTAAATATGCATGAACAGAAATGAGTTGAACTTGAGCTTGGACTTAATAATCACATATTATGGCCTTTCTTTTTGACACTTTCGATTATGGCCCCTTATTGTTTCACTTATATATGTATATAATTACAAAGGTCGGCCTTTTTATTGGTAGAGCAATATAACTATAGAAAAAAGTAATACATGATTACATCAGTTGATTAAATACCCATTGCAAAACTTGAGCTTCTATCATCACTTTATAAAATATATAGCTAACAATTAAAATTGTTAATATTTCTTTAATTTGTATTATTGAGACAAAAGTAAAGCTCGAATTCGGTATATAAAATGTCTTATTGTTCTCATTAGCAGGTAGTTCCAATAGTTTTAGGTGGATCGTTAGATATTTTTATTACAAATATAATGATGGAAGGAGATATTACATTATCCTAATAAACTTCCTGAGTAATTCATTCGGGACCAAGAAGAATCTAAAGAAAAAATATTTAGGGATTGTTTGAGGATTATACCATGAATAAAAATATGCTTATAATAAAAGTCATCCTTTCATTAGTCTATAGTAAATTGTTTTCCATCAGAAATGTAAAATTGAAATTGCGAATGAAAAGTACTTAGAATACTTCAAATCGTATAATAGGTAGATACGCCATTTTGTTCATAAAAAGGAATTTTGATCAATATATAAATTTGCATTGGATTGCCAATCATCTTCAACAGGATTTTTTTTTCCTCAACTTGAAGATTTCGCAACTCGTTCTTCACTGTGGTATTTGTAAGCCCGCGTTCCACCACATTGCACAAATACAGCTTTAGCGTTTCGAAATGAAAAGTTTCGAGGCCGGTCATCAAAGAGGACGGAAAATCCCTGGCCTGCTCACAGTCCTAAATCTCAATCCTTTGGATTGTTACTTCGGGTTGAAGCACAAACTCGAGTTTATATGAAAACACAAGAATCAATTTAGTCTCTCATACATGGGTCCAAGCCTTCAGTGAAGGATATAACCAGGACGATCAAAAATGTTTACAAGAATGTCCTGAAGTGTGTGCCGTTCTGTTTTCAGGCTAATTTCCTGAACTTTGGTAAGGATTTCGGAGATATGCCTGTTATAATATAGGACAACAAATCTTTAATAATCATAAAAATAAGTATTGTCCTTTAAATGATGCACCTATGAGGAATTGTACCTATTTTAAAACTTCTAATTCGCAGTTTAAAGAATACATATCTCATGGAACACGCAATAGATAAAACATTGATCTCAATAAATATACAAAAAAAATATTTGTTCTTTTTTCAGTAATACAAAAGTTTATGGTTATAAATTCTAGACCAAAAATTCCAGGTTTCTAAAGCGAATTCGAGCAAATATGAAAATAATATAAGAAAAGGGGGAATTTGTTTTGATTGCATATGACCTACAGTCAAAACCTTGAATGGTAAATGACTATGTTAATTAGAAGAGGTTTAACCCATTAGAAATTAAAAAAGGATTCCACAACATAGAAGCTTCTCACACAAGTCCATATATGCAAATACTTTCGAATGCCATACTTTATTTCATCACGATAATTACTTATTGAGACATTAGCCAAGTAGAAAAAAATCTACGCTTCGGCACTAGAGATCAAAAAATATTGAAGAAAAGAAAAAACGATGTATGTTCATTTTTTCCATAAAAAGACTTTATTGACTTAGAGTAGTTAATATAAAATACATAAATAAACATTATAGTTTAAAATTAAACCATAACCATAAGTCAACAACAGTTAAAAAACAAACATTAGAATAAAAACACGTTACATTACAACAGATTAAAGAAACACAGTAACAAAAAATTTAAAAAAGATACTATAGAAATATTGGCTCATACATTTGAAAATCTTGGTAGCTTTTATATTGGCAGATTAGTCGTCGAAGAAATTTCAGGCTCCATTGCGCGCCGTCAGGTAAAAACTTTATTAATTCGCCGGCGTAAGTCCATTGGGGTCTCCGAAGCACAGGGAATCTTCATTGTTACACGGAATAACTTGCGGAGGTAGAAATTACAATGACTCTAATGAGTGTTGATCCAGGGGATGAGAAGTGCCAGTTGTTCCGCAAAAGACTTCGGATGCTTACAAACCAAAAATATTCAATGTCTTGTGACTTCGGACTGTTGGAGCGTTTTACAACTTGTTCTGAATAATAGAAAGGTGTACTATACTTTTCCGTTATAAACCTTAAATTGAATTTATAAATTGTCTTAAAATGTTGAGGCGCAAGACAGAGGCAAAGCATGATACCGGAGTTATACAGCTTTTCACAATCCTTGCAAGGAGACTAGAATTAAACATCCAGAATTTTTTTGAAACTGAGCCGTAATCGTTTTCCATGCTTCACTTTTGTGATAGAAGATAGCCGTTTCCTTTTCCATGAGATCGGTAATTGCAAATCTTTTAAAATTTTTTTCACAATTATATCTGCTCTTCTTTGAAATTTCCATTGTAGGATTTCTTGCAAGCCAAGGATTGGCATTAAATGTATAGATGTTGCTTTTTTTAATTTAAAAGAGACTTTCCGCAGTTAAAAATGGACTTTTGTTTTATGTCATGAATAGATAAAATGCAGAAGAGATGCTTCCAATTCTAATTTTTGGGGGCCCTTAAGATTTTTAAAGAAAAACTTTTATTAAGATTTTCCGATAATATCTATCGTTGAAGACGAAAAAAAGATGCCTCACCCTTCCAAAATATTCTCTGGGCAGCAGCGAGGGAATAAGAAAACGAACTTATCTACCATTCATGAAGTCGTTGCCAACCAGAAGCCATGTATATGAAGGTGTTGAAGAGAAATAATTCCGCCATTCCTTATCTGGAATACTTCAATAATTCGATATAATTTTTTGATAGATCTTGGGTATACCACCGAAAGACTAGTCAAACCACCAACCCATTAAGTTCTTAGGTCTTTTCAGTGAAGGAACGTAACTTGGATGAAAAAGTTTGACAGCCATATTTCTAGCTCTCTCTGCAAGCCATGGAATGACTATAGCCTTATACAATGTTGCTGGTACGAATTTGAAGTTATAAAGTCAATCCTTTGTTGAAGGTTTAGTTTCCTCCATCTTATAATATTATTATGTATGAAGGATTGAAGAGACGACCATTACATAGAGAGCCCCCTACCTATCCCATGTGACTCCCCAGATTTCAACTTTGTCAGCAACTGATAATGATGCTACCCAACATCGTAAGATGATTCTATTTTCCAATGCGAAGAATGGAGGGTTTTTTAGTATTAATTGTCACCTCGACCTTTTCCAAATTTACTAAAATGGTTCATTAAAACTTCTATACGCTTTGTCAACTGCGCTTCTGTGTTGGCCTGAATGAACAGAGTTTATATCATCGGCATACATATCGATGACATGCTTCGAAGATCCAAAATCCACACCAAACCCACTAAATTTCCTCTTCACGGAATCGTTAAGTCCTTTAGTCCAGCGGCAAATAAAGAGGCGCAGCAGGGCATCCTTGACAGCAACTCCTGTCCAAAGTAATACTCGACTGTTCAGATTGCCCATTGACACAACAAAGTACCGTTAAAAAGAGTATTCTTATGGATTAAAATATCTTTTAGGAAGGAGTCTCTTTACTGTCTTCATGACAGGTTCGTGTGAGATAGAGAGTCGATCACTGTAGAAAAATCGAAAGTTATAATTACACCATAATATTCTTTTCTACGCGACCATTATATTGAGGTTTCAAATATTCTTTCAAATGTCAGAGATATGTCTCCCCGTAAGAAACCTTTTTGTTCGCACCCAATTTAAGATTTAAATAGGTTCGATTTCATGTGCGTTATGTCAGACAATATACGATAACTTT
>CP045896.1:19302736-19340727 GCA_013387185.1 Caligus rogercresseyi | reverse complement strand
TGCCCAAGGCCTGTTCGTGACGTCGTTAGAGAAGTCGGAGACCAAAGAGACGGTCGTTCGACACGGGAAGACCTTCCGAGCGATCTGCACCAGGCACATCCGGCAACATTCAGTTCCTTTGGGTGGCCAGGAAGGATCGTGGAGATCGACGAGTCAACAGTTCGGGAATCGAAAATACAACGGGGGGTCGAGTAATCGATGGACACTGGGGTCTTCGGTGGGTGTGGAGCGAGGCCCGGGTGGTGCTTGCTTCCTGTTGGAAAGTGGGGACCGTAGGTCGGAACGCTTTTGCCATGATTAGTGACGATCGAATTGCACAGGGCTCGACGATCATGTCCGACGGTTTCGCTACCTACCGTCGGATATCTGACAGGGGTATAATCACCTTACAGTGATTCACAAGCGCAATTTTGTCGATCCTCTTACGGGCGCCCACACTCAATCTATTGAGTCTATTGGGCCCAAGTGAAGAAGTTTATGAGGCAAATTGATGTCATGAATACTTCGAGAGAACTTTTTCAATCTTATCTCGATCAATTTTGTGTGAGGAGAATGTTGTCAAATTCGGATATTTTTAAAAAAATGCTGGATTTGATAGCTGAACAGTATCATCCACCGATCGGGATGGACTGATAGTTATCTTGTCATTTATAGTATTTGGGTCGAACAGTTTTAATGTTGTAGTGATATGAGCGTCGGATTATAAAATATGAATTTATACCATCAATGTATAACGTTTATACCTCACATTTTAGAGTAAAAGTGATATTTATTAAATATCAAACATAGTAGCATTTTCTTTGTTAATATATTTATGTTAAATAAAATTATCATTTTTAATAATAAGTACTTGTCATTTATTATGGGTCTAATAAGTTTTTATAGGTGTACAAAAATATTAATTGGGACTTGATATTTTACATTCATGGAAGAAGTGGTATTCGTTGGGTTTAAAGATGTATTGCAATTTCAACATTTGTAAGTTCAACTACTAAAAATAGAATATGTATTTCGACCTCAATTATTAAGTGAATGAGTACATCTAATAATGATTCACCGTTGTATACGTGGAATTTTGTCCAATCTTGTTGAAACTTGGTATACAAGTATATACGTTCAGAAAAGTTCCTTCTATTAATTTGGATAAGTTTGAACAAGATCGATCAAGTTTCAAGTAGATGATAACGGTCATGTCCAAAGTGCTCTTGTATACGCTTCAGTTTGTTAACCTTCCTTAACACCGCTAGCTGCAATTTACATTCGCTTCGTTGGTTTCGTTCGCTAAGTTTCGTTCTCGGGCTTTCACCGAAATAAAAGATTTCCCGGCATTTCACCCCAATAAATAGCTCCATTTTACAATTGGATACATATGGCAACTTTGCTATCTAATCCAGACTTAGAAAGGTTTTCTCCGTTTCTAGCCGCAATTAAAAGAATTGTGTGGGCGATGGAACCGACCCACTATTCGGATTCAGTACTGATATAGTGCACCAGTGTAAGGATATGCGTCCATTCATTGATAGATTTGGAGATCCGTCGCTTTTAGAAAAAATTGAGCTTAATACGAAAACTTTTACTCTCATGATTTAAATGATCATTCTATTTTTAACGTTGGTAGGTTTCGCTATCCTCTACAAAGATCCATAAATCATTATGTCCTTCGAGGTCGTGGGTCTCAAAATTTACCTTTGTCAGGTTTAGGAGATAGTTCGGTTCATGTGACACAATGGAAAGATTCTATGTTACAATTGCATCGGCAATATATCGTACCAAGCCCCACCAAAAAGTAAAAAGATGGAGTAACAAATTAAATGATTCAGCTTCCAGTCCTTCACAGCATATATCAATATAACCAGTATATGGGAGGCACAGATCTAATGAATCAGAATATTAATAATTATCGAATAGGTATTAGAGGAAAAAATGGTGGTGGCCAATATTCACCCGGGTAAACGACGCCTCATAAATAACGTATATAACAGAGTGTGAAACAAATGTATTTCACAGTTACATTTCCGAATAGATATAGCCATGGCTTATATAAAGAAATATGACATAGAGCCTAAAGCATCTGGAAAGAAAAAAGTATAACCCAGGAGAGATTGACTACCGATTCATGGAAATTGTCAGATAATTCACCCGGAATACTGTAAACGTTGGACTTTGTATCGATTGTTTAGAAATTTATCACAAAATATTATTAATTATATTTTTGTAAGTTAATATAAATTAGTAAGTAAATGACTTTTTGTTTTCTATGAAGAATAAATAATTATGTAGAAAAATATGTATGTAGAATTTATTTTTCTTCTAAAGAATAAAAATAATATAAAAATGTATTCATTAACTCCTAGTGTTAATTTTGGACATGGGGCCTATTTTAGGCATGATTGGCTTTATGAGCAAAAATAAAATGAATGTTTGATATAATTTTTAGATGAATCAAGAGAAAAATAATAATTCCGGAGTTAATGGGTTAAACAAGAATTATAAAAATATTAACGGTGGGTCCTGCTTGGTCGCCGTGTTAGAAAACCGCGCCTTGACGCGAACACAGGAGACAGATGAGCGTCTCCAGAGTTTTCCCTGTCATTGGTAGTGTCCGTAGGGGGTACTGAACGTGGCCTTGTCCGAGGTAAAGACGACGCCCAAAAGGGGTAACATGGAGACGCCAAGATCCGTGGCCTCTCCGTTCACGGCAGCTACGAGGGCCAACTCCTCGCCATCGAGAAAACTAAGAACGAGGCGTTTAATGGCATTCGCGAGGAACTCCGCGTTTTTTCGCTGCTTCTCAACGAACATGTATGTGAGGAGGTTCAGGACTATTCGTGGCTGAACACCCTTCCAAGAACCAAGATTATGAGGACCCGCACTGATCGTGTTTTGATACCGTTGATGGTGGAACAGAGGATGATTTGAGCGAAGCAGAAGTAGAAGCGCACGAAGATGTCCTTGTATGCCTTGTGAATCCCTCGAACTTTGTTGACGTCCAGCTCCTCCTTGGATGCCGATGAGGCAATTTCCCTCCTTGTTGAAGGAATACTGCGTGGGGCTCTTCCAGAGTTTAAAGTACTCTGAGGAGGGGAGTTTTTGAAGCATGTTTAGTGTCCGTTTATTTTCGAGGGACTCCGGGCCCACCGAAATTATGACACGAAACGCTCTCATCAGTTATGTCTTGCCAGAGCTGCCCAGATATGTAGATCGCTTGTCCCAGACGACGAGGCCCTCACTGTCTTCCTCGTCAGGTCGCTCATAAAATACTAAAAGAGTCAACTTTATATATATATATATATATATATATTATTTTATATTTTATATTTAAGAGGTCTTAAGAACTAGCTTTTGTGACGAGAAGTTCATTGAAGTACTAACCCGGGTCGTACAGATGAATGAATCTCCCATAAACACATCCATCCCAGAACGAGTCAGTCCCATAGATCAATCTGGATCCGCGAGTCCCGTTGAACATATTCATGAGCCGAGTCAGTGCTAGGAGCGACCACATTGATGAAGGAGCTCCCAAACGTCTCGTCTCCTCCTCCGATCATTGAGGAGGAGGATGAGACGAGACGGGGCAAATATAATGACTGGAATCATGCCACCCGTCCACTCCCATTCGAGAAATTTGATCCCAAGCAATGATGAATCAATGTAATCAATAACAATAATAAGAACAAGGCAGGAGCACTCTGCAGGACGAATACTTTTTTTATTCTTCTTCTATAATAAGTCAATAATAGAGAGGTTTGTGAGGAATGTTAACACGATGGCCGTGTTGAAGTGTTGTTTCTCTTTGTTTCTAGCTCAGGTAGGAGATCGAGTAAACCGTACCAAAGTTATTAACTATTTAAGGCTCACTTTGTTCCCAACCGAATTTCATCCGGTATCAACCGGTATAAAAAACGAATCACTTCTTATCTATCATGTCTAATTCGACATCACATCAATTTCGTTCATTTATAGATTCATTCTTGAAGGATTTGGTTAGTCCAAAAGTTAACAATGGTACTAAGGCTCACTTGTCGTTCCCAATAATCCAACACTATTTACCCCATCCATGACCTTAGTCTGATTACGGTGAACGGTTTCTATTTCTCTATATATGTCACTTCCATTACTTTATATTATACCATTCGACAAGAAATAATCATAATTATTTAGTTTGTATGTTTATATTTATTTTATTTTTCTAGGATTCATGTTCTGGTATGCATAGTCAGGAGGTTGATAAATATATATGTAATATGAATATGATTTAATAAAATTGTTTAATACTCTACGTCATGATATTTGTAAATATTTGATCCCAAAGGAAATAGGTTTTTAAAAATATAATATATGTGAGTGTGTTCTAATATGTAACAGGCAAAGGAGGGAAATTTTGGTATGCCAAAAAAGGAATGGTGGAGTATATATATATATACATTTAAATCTTTTAAATAAGGCAATAGGCGAAAGAAATTGCATAAAATGTTTTGTCTAAAATTGAAGTATTTCCCTTCTATATCAGCTCTCTGGATTTTTATTTACTTTTAAATAAATATATTGCATATGCTTAAAGTTTAGTATGGACATTGTGTTGTTTTTTATGCTGTTTCTTTTTGATTGCATGACATTTCTGTCTAAAAACGAAATAAAGAAATATTTAGGTATTTCCTTCGACATTTTTAAACCTCAACACCATTAAAATAAGATATTCTTGTAGTAAGCTTTAAATTATGGTTATCGAAGTCGTTTCTTAAATGTTTATCAAATGTAATCTCTATATCATCTACGAAATTGGTTATTTCATAAATAGACTAAGCAATATATTACTCTTGAGGACATTTTTAAAGGTATTTATTATTCGACATTACCTTTTTCAGTTGAAACTTCCATTTACTTATTTTCTAAATTGATTTCTTATAACAATCTAAGTTATTTCCTTAACGTACATAAGAAACGATGACAATGGCACGTACAAACGTTATATATCTATTTCAATTTAAAAATCATTGTAATTTCTATGTAGTACAACACTTTTTTAATCAAACTCTATGTTACTTTATTGAGATTGATGATAAAATTATAACGCTTGTAGTCCTTAACAGAGGTGTTATGTTGAATTTTCATCTTTTTTAAACATGATTTCATAAATTCATTAATAATAAATGAATAAAAAGTAAATAAATTATTATGTGGTATATAAATTAACATCAGAAGTAAAAAGTACATTCCTTCTAGAAATATACTACTCCATCAATAAAAGAGAACCGATAAACAAACAAAATTACTTCTTTTCAGTTGGGCTTTTTTATCGTTCTTTTGGTCTCATTTATGTTGCCCTTTTGGCAACCTCTTACAAGTATTCCCCTCAATGCCAGAAACAATGTTTATAATGGTAATAAATATATAGATATTTTATAGAAGAATGGTTTGAAATATGGCATATGAAAGGATGTACATGATTATTTGAATATAAATAATAAAAAAACGAAAAAAGTACTTTCATAAATATATCATTTGAGTATTATGGATGAGTGGAAAAATATTATTACTTTTTTAGGTGGTTTTCCTTATTGACAGTGACATGGAGGATATAAGAAGTGTATGGGTTAATTATTCTAAGGGTCTCTTTGCTGACAATTCTTATCAAAGCATTGGAGAGGGGGAGGGAAGGAGGGGGGGATAATATATAATGGAGGATTTTTCAATCCTTTTTACGGTTTGTAAAAGAACAAAAGTAGTTCTCTATACGTTGTTGTAAAAGGGGAATGGGTTTCTGTTTGTTGTAAAAGAGGAATGGGTTTCTGTTTGTTATAATTTGGTATTGATGAGAGGGTTGGAGTCCGTGAGTGGTTGTTTCTTTGTTGGAAAAGGTGAATGTAGAATAGGCTGGAAAGAAAGAAAAAGAATATATAAGAACCTTAATTAACAAATTTAAACAAGTGATAAAAAAAGCTTATGTTATGATGTTTTTAATATTGGCAATATAATATATATATATATATATATATATATGTGTGTGTGTGTTTCAAATGAATATCAAGAGAGTGTGTAATATCCGTTCTAAACTCATTCCACTTTCAAATTGGAGGGTGTAGGTTACCTTCTTACTGTCAATATACCTATATAAAACAATATATGATCCTTGCTACTTCGTAAAATAGAGCATATACCAACAATAACAGTTACCTTATAAAAATACATTTACAAATTACATTAAACTAGTTTGGAGGAAGATCAGACACTTCATTCAAAAATTGATTAATTGCTGCTTGCTGTATGCAATTTTAGCAAAGTAAATAAATTTAAATATGAATATATAATGAAAATATCATGGTTAATGTGTAAAAAAATGTAAGGATGATATATAGTCATACTTCTTTCTTACAAAGAAAAAATCTTACTTTAGTTTGAAAGTATCGCTTAAAGTATAAGCTTGTAGTTTAATTGAGTTTATTTTATGTTATTTTCGATTTGATATCATTCTCAACGTTTTTGAAAACTCTAATTTCAAAAGTTTGTAAATGCTTAAGTATATTTTAATTTTCTATTAAATATTTAAAACAATCCACATGTGGCAGAAGTCAATGTTTGTGAAAGTGTGGGTTGTTCTAACATTTTAAATTATTCAAAAGCTTATAACGTAAATCTAGAAATAACGAAGATTTGTATGTAATATTGGGCTTGAAAAAACTGACATAAATGTTGACTTGATAATATTTCCTAAAGTTTAATTTTGTTTCTTGAAAACTGTATTTGTATACAGCTACCGTAGAACAAGGACAACGTCACAACTTGTACTCCAAACATGAAGTAAAGATAATTAAATGTAGACTTTGGACTATTTCACTAACTCGAGCTTTCACTACATATTCTTCATACTTCTCTCTATCTGTGTCAGGAAAGACTTGAGCGACTTTTAATCTAATTCACCGAATCAAACTCTTGCTTTATATCCTTATAAAACTATAAAAATATTTCTTGGTCCAACTTCTCTCATACAAAAGCGAGTTTTGCTTAAATTATTTGCCTGTCTAGAGTCTCATTTGCAGTAAAGATATGTTATTGATTGAAAATATCCTCCACTCAATGAAACTTTTTTATATGCATGGCTTTACTCAGAATCCAAGTCTTTTATTTTCTAATAAGGGTAGAAATATATCATAAGAATTATAAATTGGTTTAAATATTTTTGGAAGTTGTTTTTCGAAAACTGGCACGGATATTATAATTGAAAAATAAAACAAGCACAAGCAGTACTGTCGTTAAACAATTTACACCAATGGATGATAACTACTCTCAAAGATTGTTGTGATCACCATAAAAGTAACTGTGCATCTTCGATCGTGTAATACTGCTGATCTTGAATTTTGTAATTCTGACAAATATGAGTTGTGTTTAAACATTCGATTTTGAACCATAAATACGTTTTGACTGTGAAAAATAAATAAATAAATATATATATATGGTATGTTCAATCATAAAAAATGACGCATTGGTGTGTTGTCAATCCTTTATAAATGTCAGAAAATATGTATACATTTTATTGACTAAATGAATCAAAATATTTCTTAGTGCTTCCATAGGAGTGGTTCTTATATAATATATAAGAAGTCCTTTTTTATGAAATAAAGCAATCTTCCTCTAGTTTCTTCATATTTACAGCGGAAAGAATGTACTTTTTATCAATATTATATACAAACATATATATATATATATATCTCAGGCTTGTGAACGGAACGCAAAATTGAACAGCGTTCAGCTGAACGCACGTTTAATGAATGGAACGCTGAACGGAACGCAACTTTTTTTGAACGCTGAACGTTGAACGCAAAAAAAGAGTTTTGCGTTCAGCGTTCAATTTTTCCAAAACATTTCTTGGACTTTTTTCTAAAAAAACGTCATCAGTACTTTTTTGGAAACTCTTTTCTAAAAAAAACGTCATCACTACGCAGTACTTTTTTGGAAATTCTTTTCTAAAAAAAACATCATCACTACGCAGTACTTTTTTGGAAATTCTTTTCTAAAAAAAAAGTCATCACTACACAGTACTTTTTTTGGAAATTATTTTCCAAAAAAAAAAAGTCATCACTACGCAGTACTTTTTTTGGACATTCTTTTTTAAATATTGAACGCTGAACGCTAACGGAACGCTGAACGCAAAAACATTGAACGGAACGCTAATTTTTTTGAACGCTGAACGGAACGCTGAACGCAAAAAAAAAAGCTATATGCTCACAAGCCTGATATATATATATAATATATATATATATATATATATATATATATATATATATATTATATATAGATATATATATATATATATATATATATATAATATATATATATATATGTGTGTGTGTGTGTTTATTTCTACAGTTTCTGAAGTAGTTGCGATGAACGATTACAAAAGGAGAACAAATCAACAAGTCACTTCTTCTATCACTGCCTTAAAGTGTTCCCAGTCATTAAAGTTGTGGGAGATATAATTTTCGAATAGCTTGAAGAATCATTAACCTCTAATGACTGGCTTGTATCAACGTCCCCAACTAACGAGGAGGCTTACAAGATCGAAATTTCATATCCACATTACAAAGGGCCCTCTATGCTTCAAGAATGTGTGGAAGTGGATTTCCTATGGGTCTCCACAACCTCATCCGAAGAAATCTAGACATTTTGCGCTCCATCCACAGGGAAATTTCAAAACAAACGGGCCCTGTCCCCTTAAAGTGGAGCAAGACAACAAAATATATATATAAATATTTATATATATGTATTAGACTTGTTGACATTGGCGAAAAATTGTCGTTCGTCAATCGTTGGTCGTTCGCCAAAAGTTATTGTTCGTCGTAAATTTTAAATTGAATCGTTCGTCGTTCATCGTTCGTTTGTCGTTCGCCATTTTTAGAAAGAAATTTCTGAAAAAAGTGAAGAGGTTTAAAAAAAAAGGAAAATTGTCCCATGAAAATTAAAAATCTTTGTCTTTTTTTTGGCAACAAAAACGAACGACGAACGATAAGGAATTTCCTTATTGTTCGTCAAAAACTTTGTCTTTCGTCGTTCATTGTTGGGGGGAACGACGTTCGCGAACGACAACAAATGAACGATAAATCAACAAGTCTGATATATATATATATATATATATTCATTATAAGTACTTGAAAAATTGTTTTTTTGTGCAAAAGTGAATATTCTATAGCTAATAACATTATTTACTTTATGATATATGTATATAAAAGAATGTTTGTTCATGCATGAACGATCGACGAGTGTGTATGTGCATGTTTACATGGTAGGCTCTCCAAAAAAGAGAGAAGCTTATATAATCAAATAAAGGAATAAAGGCGTAGGGTATTCTTTACTCTATACTATGTGTAACCATATATCCTTTAATATGACCCGACACAATACATCTTTCCTGTTATATAAAGGAAAACTAAAATGTCATGACAGTACACAAGAAGACAAACACACTTGGCTTATATATACTTTAGATAATAATAATAGTAACAACAGATGATATGGTATCCTAATAGCTGATATATACACTTTAGTATATGCAATACTACCTAGAAAATAAATAAATTCATCATGTCAATACCAATAGACTTCTTTACAATATGGTGCAGTCATACTATGCTTATACTCTGAAACAATTGCCAATACTTAGATTTAACATCATTACAATCTGATCAAGATCAAAATATATGGTCTACAACAAACAAGTCGAAAGCCCATAAGTCGACCGACAGTTTTTCATCGATATACATATTAGTTATAAAAAAAATTTAATCCTACATTTAAACAAATGCTTAAAAAAGAAAGTTAATTTCTACAATCTACTGTGTTTTAAGGAAGAGCGCCGCCTTCTTTGATTATTATCACTGTCATTATTGGACTCTAGAGGGAACTAGACTATGCTATGATCTAAAACGATAGTCCAGAATTAATATATATATATATATAGCACTGTCGATTATAGGCCAAATCACAGTTTTCACTTAAAAATATACCTATTATATGTGGTTTGAAGCTTTTGTCATAAAATAGTCCTGTAGATCACTTATCAATTCAAGTTTCTCCATATAAAAATAATATTCTAACCGTTTCCCGTGAATTTCGGGAATAATTTTGAACACTACAACCGTAGAAACATTTGAATCTGTATAAGTAGAGTTCTTTTTTCAAAACTTATTGATTGCAAGACTCGACATGGCCGAACAAGAATTATATCTCATTGTAGTCTTCATCAGAATCTTGACAGTATTATGAAAATACATTTATTAATCGGTCTATGCTTAAAAATGGATCAATTAACGTCCTTTTAGATTTTTTTCTAGAGATAAAGAAAATGTAATTAAATATAGATGGCGATTATAGTTTTATGATTTATGTATATATATATAGTATTTTTCCCCCTTTTTATTCAAAATAGATATAATTGTGACTTCTCCATAGATATGAACTGTTCCTTTAAATTGTTTGATAGCAGGGAACAAAACAGATAAATCCCAATCAACATTTTATAAGATATTGAATACTAAATATATGTATGTTTACATAGCGGCAGATTTATTTTTTTACTTGAGAGAATGGAGTCATAAATTCTACGAAAAAATGTTAAAGATAAAAACAATCTGAAAGAAAATATACAAGGAAAAACAAGAATGGAAAAACTTATATTTCATTCAACTAAATACAGGCTCTTCTTTTTCTCGTTTACATATGTATGTATATTTTGACTTAGTAATCCTGTATAGCAATATTCAACCATAAATTAAAGATTTTCCTTACTCAAAACCATTGTGTAGCATTCGGGGGGAAAACTTTTTTTACAGAATTGTGCGGGAAAGTTAAATAAACAAATGAAGTTGAGAGCTGAAGAGATAAAGTTAATATTGAACTGATCTATGGGCACCTTTCAAAATGGACATACGATTTATCAAGTAAAAAAATATATATTTTTGGCCTATATGGTTCGATAGAATTGCATCCGACTGGAAACAAATAAGCATTATAGCGTTAAAATTAGTCTATCGAACTTAGATCTTATCAATAAGGTAGACCAAAATTGACCATTCCCTCTCGGGATTCGAACCTACACCCCCAACATTGAGATTTGAACACGCCTTAACACGCACAGCTATCGAGCTCCCTTATATTTAGATTAAACTAGTCTACTATATTTAAGGTAATGGAAAGCAAAAAAACTAACATTAAATTCGATATAAGATTTTAAATATTTATGAAAAGGGGATTAGTTTTCATTTCCGGCTTAAAATTCATTTGAATTCATTTTACTTACACCACCAAAAAATGTTGTTACAATTTTTATGTACATATGGTACCTTTTGTTTAGATGTACATAAGTATTTTTCTTATATTTTTAAATTCTCTATTATTCACCATAAATTCACTATCTCTTTTCTATATGCATTTTGTTTAGATGTACATAAAGTATTTTACTAATATTTAAATTCTGTACTTTTTCATCATAATTTCAATATCTCACACTTAATTAGTACTGTGAATTAGGTTTTTCCTTCTCCATGAATTCGCTGTTGGAGATTTTATAATAATATATTATGTAGTCAGTACATGATTTAAAGCTCTTTTGTTATCGCAACAGAGTTGTATTATGGTTTTTTTGTGGAATAGTGTCTATGGATACGATTATTTAACAAAAAAGATACTCTTAAATAACAAAAACCTCGAAGACTCACCCATTTATAGACCATGTCATCTCCAAACCACTCAGAGGTAATAATATTTTTGGTATATTTTTATCATATATTTCGCCAATTTTGATAGATTTCTTAAAAACACTTTTCTTAGAGTCCCAGAAAGCCTCTATTCCTTGGATTGAAAAGGAGGAGGATGGACCAACCAAAGGAAAAGGCTTCTTCAGTGGATGCTTAACTTTCTTCGGACTATTTGCAGTTTTGGCCATCTATGTTGGTCTTGGTAAGTATAAAAAGGGATTAAAGAATATTACAATGGATATTAATAGGATTTAAAACTCATTACATTATCATTCATTCCAATACAATCAGCCAAAGGGCGTGAATTGAAACCAAAAAAAACAGCTCGGCAAAACTCGTTTTTCTAATTTAAAAACGGTAATAAGTTGAAAACTCTTTATGTATAATGTATGTTCAAATCAATCAGTTATAGTGTTTTTATCAACAGACCCTACATTAAAGATTTGATAAATTATAATTTGTTGTATATTTATATATATGCATATATATTTGGGTATATATATATATATACAAGTACAAGATTTTCATTCGATATGATGGGATCTCGTCAAGGACCTAATTTAAAGCACAGTCATTATAATTTATTTGAACTGCTAATTTTTTATATGCATTTTATAAAATGTCCTTAACATTTCAACCCTGTCAGTAGTTAATAACCAAGCTTAGTGATGGAATTAGCTTTAACACAATCAAAAGCATCGTTGCTTCAAACGAGGTTAATATCATTTAGTATTTTTTAAATATTTATTTATTTCATTCTTTTAGGATATCTTATATTCCGTACGTAGTAAACGTACATTATATCAATTTTGTACTCTCATATAGATAATAAAAGTAATGAAGGAACACGCCAATAAGGCTTGAAAATAAGATTAATAATAAAAATAAATGGGAAGTGAAAAGATCTGGTTGATAAAATAGTGGCAGCTTGATCTTCTCGGTCCACACGAAAGGGAAATAGTTTGCTTACATTTGTACTCCCCATTGTTGTCGTTTGATGCACCGGAGACTGAACAAAGAGTATCATTTAGTATTTATAAGCAAGTAGCAGATGCTACTCGGCGTTGCTTGGATTTTACGGGAATGCCCATTTTGAACTAATATTTTCATAGCACCTCACACTTATTCATATCAAATTCATCAATATAACAATAATTATTTGTTTTGTAGAAATAAAGGATCAAACAATCAAATAAACGATATTAATTAAATATATTTTATAATATAATATTTAATTAAATTTTTATTAGCACAAAGTTATAAAAATAAGCGTTTTTATTTTATTGTATTTTATACGCAAGGTGCCTACATTTTTGTATGGATAGAGGGTCCTCTTGAAGAGGAACGGCACGAGGCCATGCTGGCTAAAGGAAAAGAGCTAGAGGACAACATAGGCTTCATTGCACAGAACCTCGGAGACGTCCAGTATATGTTCAAGGGCTCAGAATATAACTGCTACGAGCGATTTCGAACCTCCCCCTACCGTGTGAGCCGAGGTCAATTCTCTAACTCAAAGTGCTTTCATCTAACACTCACACAAATCGAGGAAAATGGAACGGATCCATTCTGTCAGTGTCTCTTTGATTATAAGAAGTCCTTGAGGAAAAGGTAATTTCTATGAATTTATATATATGTGTATCGAGTTTTCCGGGTTATATGAGGCTTCAGATTAAAAACTGTATTTTTAAAAAGTAATAATCAAGGAGCATTAAATAGATGTAAGTCTCATTTTTCGTGAAGTTTTATTTGATACAATCAATTATTCAATAATTTCGAAAGGAAGGTTAAGTTATAAATAAAATAATGACAAAAGCAATAAGTGTGTACATGTAACGTTTCATGCTGACCTGGTAATGTTAGCAAATACGTTACATATACGCTAATAGTTCCCCACATAAGTCGCGCCTGAGTACCAGTATATTATTACCAACAATGATAAAACTGTGACTTTTCCAAAAAATATAGTACTTTGACACCATGTTTTGGCATGAAATGCAATTTTTATCGATAGAATATTTTTTTTCTTTATGTGAGTGTTTGTCTATAAAAACACATTAACATTAAAGTATCAGAATTAAATTTTACTATCACCTGAGGCTCTATCAAGGCAAACAAATTCTCCTAATATAATTAGCTATTGATTTTATTAAAGATGGACAACGTTTAGCTTATATAAGAATCCTTGATTTTTTTTCCTTCACATATATTTTCTTATAACCATAATTACTTAGGTTTACAAAAAAGTGCAAACATTTCAAAGATTTAACTCATGATCTTGTTTCATAAAATCCGTATCAGCTTCCATTATTATTGATCTATTTTAAAAATCAGTTTCTATCAAATTATTTCAAGTAAACTAATTTTGATTAGGCATCAAGGATCCTTGAGAGGTACTCTGACTACATTGTGCATCTGATCAAGGACTATAGCTACGCTATTAACGACAAAAACGAATACCTATGGGACTGGGACTGGACCCTTGCAAACTCGCTTCTCTTCACCATGACGAGTCTGACACTGATTGGTAAGTACACTGCACATTCTTAAGTAAAAAATAATCAGATGAACAGACTATCAGTTTTTATGATTTATAAATGTAACATGGTATTTTGAAAAGCTTTTTATTTTTTTATTTATTCTACAAAATTTAAGTATTCATATAATAATTAATATTTTTAAGGTCCTATATTTGGCCCAACGTAACTTAAAACGGTATGAGTGGGTAGTGAAACTCTTATTATATTAAAAATGGAATATGTTGTTTACTATATATTTTAATTTTTACTAAAAGTAGTTTTAAAATTAATGTTCAGCTCGCACCGAGGTTGTGTTAGCTTAGTGGATGTTGAGATATGCAGGTTCGAATACCGAGTGTAGAAGCTCTATTTAGATTAATTGCATAGATCTGGAATTCAATATCAAACAAACTCATCGAAAGTATCTTCAGTCAATTGACTAATTTGACTAATTTCAATGCTGTAATACTAATTCAAATCCAGGACTGCAACATCACTGAACCAAATAAGCAGTAAAATATAGATAGTGTATCATTGTATCCGACGAAAATATTAACTTGTTTATTATTGTATTTTTTTAATTATATTTACTACGAAACCAATAAACCTTTCACTCGATATTCCTAGAGGTGGATCCAGATAAAAAACGTTCTTTAAAAAGAAAAATTTGTTTAAAAACTTATCAAAATATGTAAACACCACTGACATAATTGGACACGATTGCTATGAAGTACAAAAATAATATTTATTAAAATATATTAATTATATAATTTTTAGATTTGAAGCCTAAATTTTAATTTTTCATGTTCCTATTTTTGTAAAAAAAAACTCAAAAAAAATCAGATGTTTTCATTTTATTGATATTAACTTTTACCTTTTGTCCATTTGTGCATGTGCAAATCATGACAAAATTCTCAATACAATCCATAAAACTACCAAATTCTTTTTTCTCCTTTTTAACACATGACACAACACATTTATAAAATTAGATATTATATACTCTCTTGAAAATCTTATTAAAGAAAAATTATATTGTTTTTCCTTGAAATTTCGAGTTATGTAAGGAAAGGAACTTTACTAATCAAAACACCACTTAAATGTCTACAAATATTAAATAAAATGCATCAGATATAAATAAAGCAAGTTAATTATTCAGCAATATATATATATATATTTATATATATGCAGTGCAACATACTTCGGGGTCTTATTGAAGTTATGACTTTTTAATAAAGTCTCTTGGTCACATTTTCACTTAACTTTCCTCGAATTATTATAATATATGAATATAAAATGCCATCATAATGAAGATTGATATCATATTGTGATAGTATGTGCAAGAAACAATATATATAAATAATACAATATTCCATCAAATGAAGTATTAAGCAACAGCTCATAATATAATGTAATGGCTAAAGATAAATATCCCTTTAAAGTGATAAGATCATTAATGAACAGCAATACTTTCTTATCAAGGGTAACAGCTATTCTCAAATCTAATAGCCCATAAAGTTTTCACACCCGATAAATATCCATTATTTCGGAAAGGTTTTCCTATTACTAAAACATATATTTAAAAAAGTAGTTCTCGGAAACTCCTGAATAAACATAATTATCATTTGTTAAAGCAGCCTTTCTAAGTTCCGATAGTCAGACTAAATAAACATGAAACAATATGAACAGTCGTAGTATTACTTTGGGCAGGAGTTGCCGTTAAGGATATCCTACTGCGCCTCTTTTATTTGCCGCTGGACTAAGGGATCTTAGCGATTCCGTGAAGAGGAAATTTAGTGGTTTGGTGTGGATTTTGGATCTTCGAAGCATGTCATCGATATGTATGCCGATGATATAACTCTGTTCATTCAGGCCAACACAGAAGCGCAATTAACAAAACGTATAAAAGTTTTAGTGAACCATTTTAGGAAATATGAAAAAAGATCGGGGTTGAAAATTAACTCTAAAAAAACCACCATTCTTCCCATTGGAAAATGGAATCCATCTCACGATGTTTGGGTAGCATCATTATCAGTTGCTGACAAAGTTGAAATCTTGGGAGTAACATGGGATAGGTATGGGGCCTCTCTATGTAATTGGTCGTCTCTTCAATCCTTCATACATAATAATACTAGAAGATGGAGGAATCTTAATCTTCAACAAAGGATTGAGCTTTATAACTTCAAGGTCGTACCAGCAACATTGTATAAGGCTACATTCCGTGGCTTGCAGAGAGAGCTAGAAATATGGCTGTCCAAACTTTTTCATCCAAATTACGTTCTTTCACTGAAAAGACCTGAGAATTTAATGGGGGGTGGACTGACTAGTCTTTCGGTGGTCATACCCAAGATCTACCAAAAAAGTTAGATCGACTTATCGAGGTATACAGATATATAATGGCGGAATTACTTCTCTTCAACACCTTCATATACATGGCTTTTGGTTGGCACAGACTTCATGAATGGTGGGATAAGTTCGTTTTCTTATTGCCTCGCTGCTGCCCAGATAATACTTTGGAAGGGAGAGGCATCTTTTTTTTCGTCTTCAACGATAGATATTATCAGGGAAATCTTAATAAAAGTTTTTCTTTAAAAATCTTAAGTACCCCCAAAAATTAGAATTGGAAGCATTCTCTTCTGGCATTTTATCTATTCATGACATAAAACAAAAGTCCATTTTTAACTGCGGAAAGTTCTCTTTTAAATTAAAAAATGCAACATCTATACATTAATGCCAATTCCTTGGCTTGCAAGAATATCCTACAATGGAAATTTCAAAGAAGATGCAGATATAATTGTGAACAAATTTTTAAAAGATTTGCAATTACCGATCTCATGGAAAAGGAAACGGCTATCTTCTATCACAAAAGTGAAGCATGGAAAACGATTTAAGGGTCAGTTTCAAATTTCTTCTGGATGTTTATATTCTAATTCGCCTTGCAAGGATTGTGGAAAGCTGTATAACTCCGTGTATCATGCTTTTGATCTCTGTCCTGCCCTCAACATTTTAAGACAATTTATAAAACTAAATCTTAGGGATGTAATTTAAAAGAGAGAAAAATATATTACTCCCATTATTTTATTCGGAACAACTGGTAAACGCTCAAACAACCCAAAGTCACAAGCAATTGAGTATGCTTTGTCAAGCATCCGAAGTCTCTTAGCTGAGCAACTGACTACACTCCATTAGAGCAATCCTAATTTCTACCTCTGCACGCTACTCGGTTTTAGCAATGAAGATTCCCTGTGTTTCGGAGACCCAATGGACTTACGCCGGTGAATTAATAAATTTCTACCCTGATGGCGCGCAATGGAGCCTGAAATTTTTTCGAAGACTAACCCGCCAATATAAACGATACCAAAGATTTTTAAAAGTATAAGCCAATATTATATCTGTATTCTTTTTTTATTTCTTTTGTTATTGCGTTTCCTTTAATCTGTAGTAATGTGAAGTGTTTTTTAATATAATGAATGTTTTTTAAACTGTTATTTGACTTTTGTTTAGAGTTTTAATTTTAAACTATAATGTTTATTTATGCATTTTATATATAATTACTCTAAGCAAATAAAGTCTCTTTAAAAAAACATGCTTTTTCTTTGGTGTTAAGCGTTTCTATACACAATTAATATTAGCTATTTTTTATTTTTTTTACAATTTATTTCACTCAATCATTCAAAACAAACACAATAAGTTGAAACGAAACTCGATAGAAAATCTATATCACAAAATATAAACCACAGAAAACAGTATGCATAAAAACATAAAACAAAGGGTTAACTATAGATTATCAATATTATTTTATAAAAGTGTGCAGTCCTCACAATGCCATCTATGATGTCTCCAAAACATACAGGTGGAGTTACTTATAAAGTCTCTAAAAAAACCATGTTTTTTCTTTGGTGTTAAGCGTTTCTATACACGATTAATATTAGCTTATGACTGTGAAAGAGGTTTTTCAAAAGATGTTCAATTGGCATGGATCGAGGCTCTGAATCGATGTTCATTCCTCAACAGTTGCGAGTGAAATATACATACTTTGATGTATAATGTCAACTGCTTCTTTTTTATTATTCCCTTTGCTGTTTTGAACTTATCACATTTCAAAAATGATATCGCTTCCCTATCCCTTTACCTAAAAGATTTTAATTTTATTTTTTAAGGCTACGGACATATTTCTCCTTCAACAGAGATGAGTCAGTGCGTTCTCATGATCTATGTCATTGTTGGCCTTCCCATTATGATGATTTTTCTTGCCAATATTGGTGGCACCCTGGCAGACGCCATTAAGTTCATTTATAGCCGCCTTTGTTGCCGATGGTGTCGAGTGAGACGAAAAATAGAGGAAGATGAGGCATCCCTTGTCACCATTCGAAATGACTTGTACGGCCTTGAGGACTACATGCCCAGCAATGAGGTGAGACCCTCAGTATTCCTCAAAATGAAAATGTTTGAGAACCTTGCAGTCAAATGGCATTCTTGAAAAAAAAAGTATGATAAATATTTTTTATAGCAAATATTGAATAATATTTTTTTAAATATGGTATTTGTTATTGATTTCTTTTGGCATAGATATTATTTGTTTTTATATCCTTTGAAAATCAAAATATTTGTTTTTATATCCTTTGAAAATCAAAATATTTGTTTACCATTGTCTTAGAAAATTATATCACATTTATTTTCTTTGAAAATCAAAGTATCTTAGTTCACATTATTTTACATTTATAGTATTTGTTTTATAACAATTCTTTGAAGATTGTCGTATAATTATTCTTTGAAAATAATAGTATTAAATTTGATGATTCTTAAAAATTTAATGTACTTCATTATACATTCTTTAAAATGATTTAATTATATACATTTGAATGGATAGTAAATCATACCCTTAAAAAAAAAGTATTTTTTGAAATTTTATTCTATAAAGAAACAGTATAAATTGCCAAAATATTTCACGAGCTAGTTTTATTTAGTTATATACATTGAAAGTATGATATGAATGTTCCAAATTGATGGTTTTGATCAAAGAAATTACCCCCTTTGAAATGATATAATTTTAGTCTAGGTGTCTAAATATCACCAGGACTTTTATATTTTCGGACATCGTCATTCTGAAAGTGCCGACGTTTTTTTAGAAAATAATTTTTTATCGTCACAGTTTTCCCCAGTGGTCCTGTCATTTTACTCTCGTTTGGGACTCATTGTTAGAAGATATAAGAAGACTTCATATGGCATCATCGAGGGAGGCGTGCAATAATAGATGTTCTTATATACTATTTACAAAAATTTGTTTTCTCTATTTCGTGTTACTCACTTCCACTATATACAATTTCGATTATTGGGTTTTAATGATGTGATGGGTCTTGCTTTAGAGGTTTAATTTTAAACTACAATGTTTATTTATGATTTTATTATCACAATCCCTCTTGCTCTTTTTATTTATTATTATATATATTATGTTATATATGATTTTAAATAAATGACCCATAAAAAAAATAATAAAAAATTATATTTTAAAATAGTAAAAAAACGTCATCACTTTCTTGTAAAAAAATAATTTTTAAATTTATAAATAATAATAGGAAAAATTATTTTCTAAAAAACGTTGTCACTTTCAAAGGACGAAGGAACGAATATATTTAAAAGTCCCGGACCGGTTATGGTCCGGACCGGCCTTAAAGATTTAAGTCCGGCGAAAAAATGAGTGTCGGTCGGTCTGATATATATATGTATATATATATATATATATATATATATATGTTTTCAAGAAAACTCCTTTTATCAATTTCTTTTTTCATTTACAATTTCTTCTGGACTTCATTCAATGCCTGTATTTTATTAACTATTAACCAAGTTCATATATACCTTGCAGGTACTCGTTCCCATTGTGATCACTCTACTTTAATGGCTCTGTACATCGTGGGAGGGGCCGCCGTGTATTCCTCATGGGAGGGTTGGAGCCTCATGGATGCCGCTTATTTTTCCTTCATCACATTGACAACCATTGGTTTTGGAGACTTTGTTCCGGAGAAAGGTGAAAAGCATCATTCATTTAGATTATTATACTCAATGCTCATATATAAATATATCCGAAAAAAACAGCTTCCTCTCTGGAGACAGCACGTTATTCAAAATGTTTCGAATACTCTTTACGTCGCTCTACTGCTGATTGGTGAGTATTTTTAAAGTGATGATCAAGATTGAAAATCATATTTTGGGAGGTTTATGAATCAAAGAACCTTCATCCTTATGCAATATTATTGAAGGGTTCAGCTTTTCTTCTGTATATTAGCACTAACATAGTTTTATATAATGCTATTTGAATATTGGGAGAAATATGTAAACATGTATAAATATGGTTTACTCAATATCAAAACTGGCCAACGAAATGGTGACTCATTCGTATTAGAACTTAAAAAACTAATTATTTGACTACAAAAAACAAGTATAACTTAATCTTTGCATATAAGCAATAATTTTTTCTAAAGATTTCGGCCTAAAAAATGGGGGTCCAAATTGAGAAAGTATATATTTTACATATATATGTCATCAGTCAGATTTCCAATCACAAATCTATATAGTAAGAATCTGGTCAATCTGAATGATGAAGGTCAATATATCCCTCCCATAGTCTCGCCACACGTAACATGACATGGATCTATCCATTAAACCTATTACATACCTAAATATGATCATGTATGATATAATATGATATATTTTTATTCTAGGGCTGGCCCTTATTTCCACGGGACTCAGCCTTGTTCAGGAGCACATCGTGAATAAGACTCAATGGGCAGCCTCCAAGCTAGGTCTCATTGACGAAGAAGAGGATGCCATGGCTCAAGAGAAGCTGATCATATCTCTATCCACTGGGGTGAAGGAAACTCCAGGAGCCCGTCCAGCAGGGAGTCCACATCAGAAAAAGCGGAAAACATTCTTTGAATTGATGAGTCGGAGTAAACAAAAAACAGAAGGAGATACACATATCCTGCGATAGCAGAAATACGTTATGTAATGTTAAGTTAAAGAAATATATGCATATCTTTAAAAAAACATTTATATATATTATTTTTATAATAATATTATATATATATATATATATTATATATATATATATATATATATATATATATATATATATATATATATCGAGGGGAGGCAATAGGCAATATAAACCATTAAAATATAGATCCATACACACACTTCTGTGTAATGGATAACTAAACTTGAACGGTCATTATTTGTTCTTTTTTTGATACAATAGACACTTAGTTATTTGTTGAGATATGCATAAAAGTGATCACTTCTTTCATTCAAAATATATCATCCTAATAAAGAAGATTTTGCAATACTGTTTTTCTTTCCTTACTTTTTATACATACAGTTATTTGTAAATATGGATTGGTTATATTCATGAATAGCCTTTTTAATGTAAAAAATTACAACATTCAAACAGAAAATGTAGTTTCATATGATTATGATAAAAAATCATACCATATTTAAACAAAAGAAATAAAAAGTAACCAGACTGGTTAAGAAATAAAACTTCCCATCAAAATCCTTTTTGTGTACGATATACTTATATATATATATATATACTTAACTCCCAATAATGCTCAAATTTAACCCATAACATAATACACTAGCATTAGATACTCATGCATATAACTGTAAGCCTTAATGTTGCGTAATACCCCCCTCGTTAAAGAATAAACCCAAGGTATGAAAGGAATATATACATATATGAACTAAAACCAAGAGTAAATAGCAAAGGCTATTAACAAAGAAAGTATTGTAGTGAGTATTATTAGATATATATTTAGGATACATACACATATATTTACCTACTTACTAATATATTTGTATTCAAAAACTCTCGGAGAAAAAATGTATTTATGAAAGAATCACATCCCATATATAAGGGAATATGACTACTTTGAACTATTGAAGACCTTTGTAAATCCTTTAATAATCCCTTCAATTGTGTGTTTTGTTGATTGTATTTATATGTAGGCATCAATAAGGATTTTAATGCTGGAATGATATTGAATGCAGAGGGGAAGGAAGATCAAACAGAATCATCCTTGTTTGTTATTTCAAAAAGTAAACAAGTTCAAAATTCCAACGGAATCATTATATCACATAATTGTCTAATCTTATAAGCTGAGTGAGTTTACAAAAGGGGTATAAATTGTAGGCAATCGTGCCATTTATATCTGTCACTACTCTCACCGCTGTAAATGGTTGCTCCGACTTCTTGACCCACTATAATATTAGTGAATGAGATCGGCACAGACCTACTCGTACCTTTCCTATTACCTTTTTCTGATCTTTACATTATCAAAACATGCAAAAAAGACTTCAATAGTTGGAGTATTACCCTGGACAAGCCTCCGACAAGATAAGGACAAAGGAGACTGTCGTCAAAGTGAAGTGTCTGAACTAACGGAACCCTTGAATGATCACACGTGAGCTTGCTTAAAAGGTTTCTCTACCACATCCAACCGTCACAAGGATCATGAACGAAGGTCATGGGCCCAAAAAATAAATGTGTTTATTTAATGTAAATCCTATCATTTACATAGTAAAGCTCATACCATATGGTTTCGGCCGCTTTATTTCACATAACATTCATCTGAAAGCATTTTAAGTTCCAAAAGTATTAACGGAAAATTAAGACTTAATAGTTATTAAGCGATTTTTTTTAATTCGTTCATAAACACATACACTTTAATATTAATTAAGGAACATTTTTTTATAAGCACCTTTTCCATTATCTAAGCATTTCATAACTTTTAAATTTAAATATATAAAAATAATGTTAGAAAATGTAATCTACGTAGAATAAACATATTAAACTTTCTTTTTTGTTGATATATTTCACCACATATATATATTCAAAAAGTACTGAAGAAAATTAATACTTATTCAATCATGAATGCTGGAAGAAGTCTATTAGAGCGAAAATAATTTTGTATAATAATGATAATATAAACTCATATAATTATAAAAGAAAATGAAAAAACTTTCCCTAAGTACTTAAAAAAAGAAAAGTTTTTATCCTTCTTTTAAACATTCAAGAAAAGTAATTTGAATGCGGGTTGGTGGATGCTTCCTCTTCATCAAGCTGCATCAACTTCTTATAAATCAAAATAATCTATAAATTTATTTCAACATTTTTACATATTGCGATTAAGGAAACATAAATGTTCTCTTTTATTTTTTAATATAAAATATTTGTTAGTATTATAATGGAATAAAAAAGAGAACATATTCCTTCCAGACAATGGTTTCCATTTCTAAAAATATAATTATCACTATCATAACCTTCTCTAAAATATATCTTAAGAAAAGACGCTAAAATATTGAATTATATAGTATTATAATCTATTTTTTAAATCCATTTATATCTATATATATTTTATGAACTTTGAGGGGAAAAAAGTAATATAAAAAAACATAACTTTAAAGGGGATTATAAATATTTAAAGATTTACCAACTCTCTACTCGTAATATGTCTTATAAATTAATCTGATTACTATATATATATATAGAGTTAATGGCACACAAAATGATATTCAATTATGGTATTGTTTACAATTTTTTCAGACTGGCGAATTAGGAGAACAGCTACCCAATAGGTATAGTCGGCACTACATATGGCTATATCATATATAAAACCGACTATATGATTAATCACAAAATATCATAATATAAATGTTTTGATCACCTATCAGGTTTTCGGCCTCTCATATTATGATTCCAGAAACGGACTACAAAATGTGGTGGTAAGCCGTAGATATTATCCGGATCTACCCTTATTGTGCAACTGATTAATTTGTACGTTTCTCAACGCTTCCTTCGCATTTACAGAAATCTTTAAAAATCAAAATTAAATATGTAGTCGTAATAATCATATGTTTAATAAATATTTTTAGATCTCAATTTAGTATTATTATTTTTATGTTTTTAAATGTTCAATAGTTGCCCCGCATGTCCAACGAAGGGCACCTAGTTTTGCAAGAAGAGGACGAGGAAAAAAAACAAGTTTTTAAATGAATGTACATTGAAGAAAAATGTTACTATTCAAAAAATTAATAAAGAAATATGGATACCAATTTACCGTTACAGCACATGTAACCCAATATGTGGTTGTGGTCTTTGCTTTATTGTTTGTAAATTCTATATAAGTTTGTCTACAATAAATAGTATTAAGTTTTGAATTAACAAAAAAAATGTATATTTTTTTTATCTTTGAATATTTTTTTCGTTGTTGTATTTATTTAAAATGATTCCTTTATTTTGTGATATTTGTTTGTGACATTGGCTGCATATATTTAGTTATCTTTTTAAACTAGAATATTTATTTATGTTCGATTACTTTTAACAAACTAAAATCACAAGAAATGATTCTATTTATAATATAAATACCTGAATTATATAATAGTAAGGTCATTATTAAACAATAATAGGACATATAAACTACAATATTTATAATTAATATATGTTTATCATTGCCAAGGTATGCCAATAAAATGATGTCAATATGATATTTAATCGCACATATATTACTCTACCTTATTACTCAGTAATATGAAAAATATCTTAACTGTAAACTTCTTAAAAAAGAAAGGTTTGTTTGTCAAAAGCTTCTTTTTAAATAACCTGAGCTCAAAAATAAAATGATATAAATGTAATGTTGTATATATAAAGTTTTACACAACAATTTCTTTGATAAAATTTATTTGGATAATTTTTAAGTTCACCTGAATCAAATGGGGGAAACCTTCATAAGTAACCTCTTTGTACAACTGTCATAAATATACTTTCCTTGATCTGTCGACGTCTTGAATATCCATGAACTCCATATTTCCAAGTAGCCTAAAGACATCTCTCAGAGCCGTCACTAATCGATCTTTCATATATGTCGAAGAGCGATGAAAGTCCTTCAACAAGATTACATCAATAATTAAACAGTCTAAGACCTGTCGCATTTTTCTATTCGCCGAGATCATTAAAAAGGGATTTATCTCTATATCAAAATTCCAAGACTCATTTCTAGGTCCAATTAACACTAGATGGACGGCAGTCATATTACTACCTCGGTGGACGGAGTGGGTATTTCAACCTGCTTAAAAAGTCCTTTAATTTTCAACAAACGGTTATTAGAGCTTATAAATGTTTTATATAATGCTTTTCAGGAATTTTATCACGTATTTTAAATATATTTTGTATTGTTTGAATACATCAATACAGGTTACAATCTGTGAAGAATTTAAGTTATATATTTGAAGTATTTTCGATATTTGCATTAAAACAAGGTTTTCGCTATAGTCCTTTTTGTTACTATATATTATATATTAATATATCCTTTTATAGTGGACATTATGTCACAATAACATGGTTACTCTACATAGGTGCCGAAAATACAATATAATGCGTACTAACATTTCTTATATTACTCTTGTGTGCGAAGCACATTTTCTACAAACAGGGCGCTTACATCTTCCACAGCGTTTTTTTTTTGTTCTTAGATTTGCATGTGTAGTTCATTTGACAATAGGAGGAATATAATCAGAATCAGATTCCTCCAATACATCGGAACAGTCTTCAGCAAGTATTTTCAGTTTGGATATTAGTTTTATTAGATAATATCGTCTTGAAATGTTAGCACTGCTTACATCTTTGAAGCACACAAACCTGCAGCGGTCAACGACGAGAAGATACATTGGTGCTGTATAATCTCGCCTTTTTATCAACAACATCAACTCCATACTTTGTTTGGTTATAATATTCTACTGATTCTGGAGCTTCTTCAGACCAGTAGAGATTGACACATCAGTTAGGAAGAAGACATTTTTTCTGGGTTTGTCTTCGTTACAGTGAGGGTCGAATTGTTATTCTTCAGGACTGTTGTTTCATGAAGAGACGCCTTCAAAAATTTGATCGAGGGAGGATTTTTTATTCTAATTCGGTTCGGTTCTATTCGGCTCCATCTGATTCATCCAATGGCATTGCTAAAGAAGTTGCTGAATTTCGTCGACGGTGAAACGTTTCCTTCGTGACATATTGGTAGGTTGTTAGCACAAAAGCTCTGAGATGAAGTAAAAGCTGATCTACTCTATTTACATGAGCATATGTAACACTTTTCCAAATATACTAATTCGTTTGGAATTACTGATGTTCAACAAAATCTATACACGCCCGCTACAACTTTGTTACCCGTACATAACACTATGTCAGTAATATTTTACGTTTATTTTATTTTTATATGCGCGGGTTCAAATGACCCGCTCGTCTTTCTAGGTATAAGTGCAAATAAATAGTAAATAATATAGATAAAGTGTTTAAATTTTAAACACATATAGTTCTTATTTATACATTAAAAGTCAAAAAAATTGGGGCATGTATGTATGATAATGTAAAAAAGCCACAGCTTAAAAAAAATTGCGGGTTAAAATAACCCGCTCGTCCACCTTGTGTTAAATCATTGAGTATATGTGCCAAACATCTTTGCAAAAAAAGATGTATAGCTTTTTCCTCCTCTACTTAAACAAAACAAAGATCGTTTCTATTACCTAAAATGAGGACATCTCAAGAGTCACAATATTTTGTACATGTTTTATATTAACTATCTTTTCCTTTTACTGTTGTTGATCTGCAATGCCCATTAAAAAAAATGTTTTTTCTCTTAAGATTTAATAACTTTTTCTGTATGTACTTGAACGATACTATTTGTACTCCTGCGTTATCTTAGAGATCCTGTCCTTTTTTTAATTATACACCCTTCTAAAAGGGTCCAACTATTGTTCTCTTCCCTGTTATTTAATGGCTTCAACCAACGTGCAGCTGGGATCTCGTAAATAAAACATTCTCACCAAATCACAGCTATATATATAACGAGCCATATTATACTTTCATGGAAAGTGGGTGGCCATAAAAGGATATTAAATAAGTAGGTATATGGTCTAAGGATTAGACCTTAGGTTTTAAACAATCAGTATATTTTGTGTATGTTGGACCATTTCATAAGTATAATTAAAAAGAGGCCGAACGTATATGTATCTTGAGTAGTAAAAAAATCCATAGAACCTTTAATTAATTGGATTGAAGATATAATGTGTATATGTAGTTTTAAAGAAATAAAAAACTTGAATTGAAGAAATGTGCTAATTATAAAAAAAGTTATATAATAAGCGAGTTAAAAATCCTCATATTTATTCTAATGAATAAGTGTGGTATTTAATAACTAAAAATGAGGTCTATGGGTTTCATTATTGTACTACCTTTCTAACAACCTACGAAAAGTGCAAAAATAGTATTCCAATTTGGAAAAACACTTTTGTATATATTTGATTTTAAAGTTAAAATCTTGGTCCAAGTTTTGAAGAACCAAAAACTTGATTGTTTTTGTATTTTTCTTTTTATTTATTTACATTGTGAATTCCATCTTTTTTATAAAAATAAGACATTTGCGTTTTGGAAAGAAACAGTTAGCAAATCTTTTTTGGTAAAAACGAGGTAAAAATGGCCATCAAATATTTTGTAGACTTAAAAAATTTTAAGAGCTTTTATATTAGATCGTCTTGATTTTCGAGTTATTTTACTACTAGTTGTTTGATTGTCTAGATAATATATAGCTTTTTCATAGTCAAATTGAAATGTAGGATGCTGAAAGGTAAAAAAAGATTTACTTTTGTTTGGTAAATAATTTTACTTTACTGTGTAGAGAAAAAATTGATTTATTTAAATATTTAGTACTATTTTTTGTACATACTTCTGGTTTTCAAGCTTCGTACTCGGAAATATCAATCACTATTTTCTATAGCAAAACTGAAATAACTATATATAAATCCAATACCATTATACACAATGAGAAATAAACATTTTTTGACATTGGTGAAACGATTCATCATGCCAACATACCAATATCAAGGTTTCCCATTCAATTCAATTATTTAAACATGAAAAGGGAATATATTTTTTGTTTATGAACCCGAAAATACTAAATATAATTCGTGTATTCATAATTTGTTCTTTTTCCAGGATAACCATCATATGTAGTCCCACAAATTTTCTAAATGAATAAAATTATTTTATAGATAACTCAATAATAAACAATATCCTTGATTCTATTATTGATTCGAACTGGAAAGATAATATCCAAAATCATAGTAAAGATACCTCTATTTTCAACTTGAAAGTCATTTTAAACTGATACATTTTGATTCTTTCGGCTAGTAATAGAATGAATACGTGTTTGTGCTGCTTTTATTTATCTAAATAAAACAAGAGAACACAAATATAATAAAAGTCGTTATTGAGCTCTTGAAATTAGAATACGTAATAAAACTGTATCTTCAAGACGTGGAATAGATACTCTATATCTTCGAGTGAATCAAAATAATTTTTAGAAAAAAAGATTAATAGGATGTGTACTTGTTTATGAAAATCCTAATAGATAATTATTTTTTCTCCTTCATAAACACTTAATATAAAAGTGTCTATTTTTTCTTTTTGCTATATTTTTATTCCTCACAATATATTTTATTTTTAAATTGTATCTTATTAGATATGCTTAATACATATTCAAACCATAACCCAATATGGGTGTACATAGTAAATATACTTTCAATTAGCATTTATAACACCCTAGAATGTTAGTACTTTATTCCCTAGAAGCATTCATTTAGTTTCCTGTTTACATCTCATGTAACAGCCTTTTCAAATAATGTACCATCTATTAATAAATGATATTTAGCATATATACCTTCAAATATTATATCAAATTCTATGTTCACAACTCTATATAAATATATATATATACATATATTTGCAAACGTTCTCATCTTCTATAAGAACATTTTTTTACTAAATATATCTATTTATTTTAGATTAATATCAAGAGAAATTCCTTATATATCCCATACATACGCCTATTTTCTTTTTTATCTTACTTATTTCCTTATGCCCCCTTATATCCTCTATTTGTAAGACAGGGCCTGAAAGCACAACAGTTGCTCTCCCTTTCTGAATCCCTTTCTATAAGATAATACTCAAATATATATGTTGAAGATACCAAACGTAACTAATAATTGGATGCATAAGTGACCCAATAAAACAAAGAAGAGCATTGTCGGAGTTAGCAGCTGTTGGAGCCATATTGGTTCCTTTTTAAAACAAAATATATATTATTTCTCTCGATGAAAAGAGAAAAAGATGGAAGAAATATTATCTATCCCTTGATAAATATAAAATTGGAGGAATGACAAATTTATACACATTGGACATCAATTTTGGACTACTTCTTTCGTAAACATAACAAAGGATGACATCATCTGACATTTATTGTCTTTTTTCTATTGAAAGTGTACTAAATTGTTTTGCGAAGCAGTGCAGCAATCATTGTCATCAAAGAGCCTTTTAGACGGACTGAATTATTATTTTCTTTGAAGTATCCAGTTATTATATAGGTCGGTAGTATATAACGTTCAGTATAAACAATTCCTTGATTACAAATAAATTATTAAAACTAAGAAATTATTTTCTCTTAGAAATGGCAGAACTACCGCTAGACTATGTATGGTATTTAAATAAGGCTTTTAATTATCTAATATTAATGAATGACTAAAAAGTATCATTTCAGATGCAGTTTTCTGCTGCCGAAACACTTAATTAATGTTGAAATAATTGTTGAGATGATCTGTAAACCACTTAGTACTTTGCAAAAAGTAAAAAAAAATCAAAAACGTCTCTGATTAAAGACATGTTAATTAAATAGATAAAACAATTATTTTTTTTATGAGTCATTGAATACATTCTTGAGGATTCTAAAAAGGATGGTTTGGTTTAATTAACAACTAAAACACTCTTAAGAGATATTACAATTCAACATTCTGAAGTGTATGCAAAGATAAACTTAACTAAAAAATGTTTTATTATTGTTCGTGGTAGATAAACAGCTTTTGATGTGAGTCCTAGAAAAGATTGGATTATGTGGTTTAATGATGCATCATATTCTTCCATATAAATTTGATAAATAATTGTTATTAATCTTGCAATTACAAAGTATAGCAAAAATAAACTCTTCTCAATCATTTTTAATGTACGAAAAATAGCAAACAGGCAACAAGTGTATGAGGTATTGAAAATAATCATTTTTTGTGAAACAAAGATATATATTATTGGCTTCATTGTGTTGATAGCATTTCACCAAGAAATGTTCTTGTTATACTATAACCAAGCGTCATAAAATTACAATATTGTTAAAAGTATGTTCTTTTAGTATTGTGCTGATATTTTAATGTATTAAGTATTTAAAAGTTATTTTTCTAATATATATATATATACTATATATATATCTATATATATATATATATTATATAATATATCGTATATATATATATATATAATGCGAATATTACGGCCTGCCCGGGATTTTCCAACTTGACAAGTCTAGATGAAAAAAAAAAAAAAATACACCAATAATTTTAGTGATGTCATCGCGTGTGATTTTCACATATTAAAATAATTCTTTAAAAAGTCGTCATAAGGTCTTCATTGCCTTTTTCCCGTTTTGTATCCTACAAGCTGGATTTAAACATCATAAAGAAGAAATCACACGAATATTTTCAGTGATGTCATCGCATGTGACATTTCTATTAAAATCAGTTCCTTCAACAGTTGTCATTGGGTCTTTATTGCCATTTTTCCGTTTTTGTATTCCATACGGCTGGGTATTTAAACATCGCACAAAGAAGAAATCACACTAATAATTTCAGTGAATCATCGCATGTGACTTTTCATATTAAAATCATTCCTTAAAAAGTTGACATTGGGTATTCATTGCCATTTTTTCCCGTTTTTTATACCTTACGGCTGATTTTTAATCACGTAAAAAGAATGAATATTTTTGTGATGTCATCACATGTGATTTTTCATATTCAAATCAGTTCCTAAAAAGTTGTCCTTGGGTTTTGATTGCCATTTTTTTCATTTTTTTGTTCTTAAGGCTGGGAATTTAAACATCGTAAAAAGAAGTTATTTTTAAGTCGTTTCATAGAGTGCCTATGTTATTTTTTATGAGCAGTAGTTTCCTTAAAAAGTCGTCATTGCATCGCATTGCCATTTTTCCGTTTTGTATTCCTTAGGCTGGGTATTGACATCCCTCTTCATCTTTAGGCATTATTGAAATTTGATTAGCACGATGTTGCAATATAAAAAAGTGTTGTTATTTTCCACAAAACTTAAATTTGGGGGACATACAGGGACAAAAAAAACTTTTTTAAGTAATCATGTAGAAAACGAATTTTCCGGGAAACACTCAATAAAACAAAAACACGTCTTAGTACCTCAGTCTTATCCACAGAGAATTTGGGCAAAATCTAACTTGCAAATTTTAAAAATCACAAAAACGTTTTGGCGAATAAAATAAGCATGTCGATGACGAATTTTCCGGGAGTTGACAACACCACTAAAACACTCCCTGAGCTCTCAAAACTATTCACTCAAAATTTCGTCAAGATCTATGACCCGTTCGGGAGATACAGGGAAACGAACGAACGAACGCACAAACGAACGGAATTCTTTTTATAAGTATAGATATATATATATATACATATAATATTTTGATAGCAATTCACAAACAAATATATTGTTTATTTTTTAACCAAGTCGTCAAACATAGTTTCATCCATTATTTTTTAAATATATGTAACTTTAAAACAAGAAAAATAATACATCTCAGATAGTTATTGCTAGTTTGATTTTTTCATTCTTTGATTACCCAAATAAAATAAATCACAGATATATGAATCTCTTTGAGCATTTAAAGAACGATAAACATGGATGTACATGAGTCAAATCTGATACACATCAGATACATCACTGATCTGAGGAATAACATTATTTTTGGTGCACTTCTTAGACTCAGTTTTAGCAAATAGTACATCTGTCAAAACAATGTTGCAGATAAATAATCATCTTTATCAGGTTCAACTTTTCTAATAAAAACATAAAAGAGAAAAAAGGAAATTCAGTTAATATAATATATTAAACAACTCATTCATATCTAATCTGAGCACGCCCCTTTTACCTGTAATATAGATACCCTGAAATACATGTTGTTTTCTTATTTGAAAACTAACGAACATTCCTTTCTGCAAAATATATTTTCGTATAATGCTATACTAGCTTTAAAAAGCCTTAAATGATAACAATGAGCTACATTTTTGGAGAAAAGAGAATTCTTCTTTGATTGTACTTATTATATTGTTTATTATTATTTTTTATCAAGATCTGTATAAGTAGTCAAGCCATCTCAAATACTTTGCATTCCATTCGTCCTCAAGTTTGATATCAAACTTCCGCTAATAATATTAGTTGTACTCTCAAACATCGGCTTTCACTTTGTTTTTGTGTGACACAATTGTTACAAACTCTGTGTAAATGTTTTAATAATAAGCCGAAGGAAACGTAGAATGTTAACTTTTTTAGGCTTTAATATCTGCACTTTATTGTGCTAAGGTGTTAAATTTTATACATGTTGTTTTTATTTTTAATATGTATGTTTTCCCTTTTTAGTTTGTTTAGCTTTGTCTTATATCAACCGGAATTAGGGGGGAATGATATTTGTTTTATTGACGCTAGAACAGTTTTATTTTTTCAATATATCTCTTTAACCACGCATATTTTTATTTGGTTACTAGTAAGTAACAAAAACACTGAATTGGATAAGAATCGCCATCTAAAATATTATGATGTCATATTAAACTTGCAAAAAATTATTTTCTTTCTGATCGGTTTATATGAAGAGGAAATTATGTTATTACTAATAAAATATATTATATTTATATTAACAATTCTTTTTCTTTTGTTGAAAATATCTTCTCAAAGGGCCTCTTAGAAAATGGAAAAATATACATGACTACTTTCCTAGAAAAGTTTTATATTATAACATCTGCCTTTTAAATAACGATATTTAATTTGAAGTAAATTATTCTTTTATTCATTTCCATATGATTTGACCAATAATTTTAAAATTTAAAAACAATTCAAGAACATGATCTAAATAATTTCAAAAATATAGTAAACGAACACCGTGTAAAAAAAGTCTCACCGAATCAGAAATTTGCGTTTTGTGTACACTATTGTTTTTTGGATTGAGTTTGACTCTTTATTGGACAACCAAGCAATTATTTGACAGAATCAATACACTATAGCCTAAGTTATCTTAAAACTTGAATTTAATCTTACACGTCTAAACATATTTCTCCAAACAAAAGTTGCTTAATATATTTTACTTTTTTACATCCCTCAAAATTGCATATTTGATTTATTGTTTATAACCACCCTTAAAACTAATGATGAGATAAAAAAATGTAAAACTTATTTCATGCATAAAATAATATATATTTAATAAAAGGGTTGTTTTTAGTTTTATTCAATCATGGCTGTGGTTGATCCTTTTAAACTTATTTGGGTTATAAGCTAGTTATACCCATAGGGATATAAAGATATAGAGAGCTTTTGGACTCGTCAGATAAATACGTCATTGTGTCAGGTATAGCTGAACGATGTTTCTCTACTATTGGGGGAAGAGAAATACGTCATTGTGTTATGTTTATATCTCTATGATTCTATCTCTATGATCGCTTACGATGACGCAGTATCATTACTTTGTTTATAGTGGACACAAATAAACATAGAACGCTGTTTCTCTACTATGAAGGGAATCGCTTCTATAATCTTTATATCTCTATGGTTATACCTTTTTCGATTTTTATTGCGTAATGTATTTAATTTTTAGATTGTATTTCATTATATTTTTTTTGTTGCATAGATATTTCATGTTCATAGAGTTTAAAGAGATATATGTTATATGCGTAAACTATTGTCAATTAGTAGATTATTTAAAAATAAGCTTTTTAAAGTATTTAGAATATCCAATTCCAATGGGGTTCGGTACTGACTTCCGTGATGTCCCCGCCAAAGAGGCCGTGCCCCAGCCGCTTATAGTAAGGCTGATAGTAGTGGCCCGGGTCAATGGAGTAGTGGGGTTGAGCATAAGGCCCGAAGTGGTGAATCTGGGATCCGTAGCCAAAGCCGCCCCACCGTAGCGAGGAGGATAAAGGACGCCACTCTGAAGATCGTCATCATCGTCTTCAGCAGAGCGACGGTATCGTCGATTCGCAGAGGCAGAACTGTATGCTGAGAAAATGAAAACGGCAAAAGCCAAAAAATCCCAGAAGAGTAAACCTCATTGCGTTGACGGAGAGCTAACACTCAACATATTTAATTATATTTTTATAAAATAAAATAAGCAATGAATGATGATAGGGAACAATCGCGTGAATTTTGATTCAACCACATAAAAGACCTTTTGAAGCCTACTTAAAGAGACGTGGGATACAAAGAAGTATAAGTGACTGTGTCGCTGCTGTGAATATATTTTTCTTACATCCTCAGAAAAATGGTTCAATATCGACTTTGACCGGTTCACTCGAGGTGGCAAACAAGTTTTTTAAAGACAAAGGAACGGTTCTTCTTCTGTAAAGTGCACCCAGAAACAGAGATCGTCTCCTTTGGAACTGCCCTGCATTAACAGAGACTTACCAAGCCCTCCAAATCTCACTAGAAGATCTCTTCAAGATCAAAACTTCTCAGGAAGATTTTCTGCGTTCACAAGGAATGCCAAATGTGACGCTGTCATAACCAAAGTCCAAATTATTATACAAAATGCAAACAGTTAAAAACGAAGATCTTTCTTTTATCATTCCAATTGCTTCTTTATATTCAAAAAAAATTATACAGATACGATTTATTATTGAAATGCCTTTGATTGTTTCCAAATTATTTGAATGTTTTCTTATTTTTGTTTCGTTTACATTATTGTTATTTATTGTCCATGTATTCACTACATATCTGTACAAACCTTTTGTATATCTTTGGTTTCATTTGTCAAGATGTATGCCCACTGGGCCAAGAAAAACCCATAAAAGGCCTTTCTTCGTTTCAAGTCACAGACATTATGTGCAGGTGTAATTAACATACAAAAATAAGAGATGAATGAGATTCACAGATGGGAACATTTTTTGCTTCGCAAAATGATTAATATCTTATCCTTACCTTGAAAAATATTTATATATAATCAATCACAAGATTCTATCATAGTAGATATGGACCATAGGCACATAGGCTGCAACAGGCATCTCTTCAAGATGGGAAGGGTCGTAAAGAAACATAAACGAGTCTCCGTATTAAATTGTTTTTACTATGTGTTACTAATGTAGAAATTATGAGGAAGAGTTGAAATATTAAACTTATGGATGCTTTTATATGTAATATATATTTATGTAGATTTTTTCATTTTTTAAATATTCAGACATAGATCACCCAAAGATTCAAACCAGATTAACGATGCTATGATTGTCACTATTTAGTACCTAAAACAATGAACTACATGATTTTATATTTGGTAATAGATATGAAACACTTCATTCTCATACATTGTAAATTATGGACAATTTTGAGAGTGATGTTTTTTTACTCCAAGACTCCACCTTCACCGCTTTTATTTAGGAAACCTGATAGATGTGATCAAGGCCAGGTTGCTTTTTTATACAAGTTTTAAATCCTTCTCATCGTGATCGTATGGGGGCAAGAATACTATGGATGGAACATAATGTCACACAAAAAGATAAAAAGAAAGGAATTTGTTTATACAATCATAAGATTATGACGAATCAAACCCAACAGACACAAATGTTAAAAAACACAAAAAGTGCATACAGTTATTTATGAGTTCCAAGCAATCACGTCTTAATCAGAGGTGCATTACCATTATTTCAATTATATATGTATAAGATGATTTTCTTTTGCATATCCTCGTAGATTTAGGAGATATGATGACTAAGCGAGTATTAACATCTTAAAAATGGTCTTGTAATTGTGAACACATATCTATAACCAAATCAAATATGTAAGGGGTGCGTTAGCCGTGCGTATTAAGGTCTGTTCAACTCTCAACGTTAGGGGGCAGTTTCGCATCCCGAAAGTGGATGTCATTTTTGGTCTACCTCATTAAAATATTTAGGTTCGATAGACTAATTATAATGCTATAATGCTTATTTATATCCTGTCATGCAATTCTATAGAACCATATAGGCAAAAAAATTGAAAAAGGATATTTCGATGGATTTAAACATCTTTTACATGTTTCTATTTTTTTAACGCTCTCAAATACAGAGCTCCTCCTACATTGCGTGTTAAGGACCATTTCCTCCATACCATTGATTACTTAACATCAACCCAAGTAAGTTGTACTTATATAAATATGAACATACATGACCTTGAGTAGTAAAAGGTTAAGAGATCTATATAAGCAGTAGAAGCAACTAAGTTTTCAAGGCTTTCATAACACAGAGAGCACAGCTATTTAGGCTTATTTTTGCGAGTTTATAAGCACCAAGCCTTGCATGAACTCTCTGCACATAAATCACGAAGACTATTATGTTTTAAATAGTTTGCTTAACGTACTGCCTGTCTTCTCCTTGGAGCTATTACAGTATGAAGTGTTTAAAATTATGAACTGTAAAATATTTTTTATAATGTCTTTATTTCAATTGTAACAGGAGATACAAAGTAAAATAATTAATTTTATCATTAATTTATAAATAATGATATATATAATCAATACGAAATATCTATACCACACATAAATCAGTGAAAAAGATAAACTTGAAGATAGTAATTTGAAATATAAAAAAACAGAACTAATTTATTTATGCCAAAGTTGGAGGTATTAAAAAGGAAAATAAATAATGAAATAACAAATTATCCTCTTATATAAAATCAATAATATATAACATATTTATTACTCATCTTTATGGATGTTTAACTATTAGAAGTCACTCTTTTACAGAAAAATGTAATTTTTTAGAGCATAATATATAATTATATACATTTAATTATATATATATACATATACATTTCCAAACAAATATAAAGTATTTAAGTATACGTTAAAGGGTCAACGAAAAGTTATTTTGATTACATTGATTAAAAGTGTATGGCCCAATCATGCGTTCTCATAATTGGGGGACGTTGATATTAGCCAGTTCAAGGTGTTCACCGTATATCCTTTGTATTTTTTCCTCTCTGACTTAACAACAGGGATAATGATTGGGCAGAAATAGAAAAAGTGAACGAGGTCTCCTTCTCCCTCCCACACCAGTGGCATAGTTGATCTTCTGAATGGATCTTCGATTTACTCATGAAGAGTTAAGTTGCCAGGCTATATCGGAGCCAGTTCTGTCTCAGATCTGAGAAGGGATTCTTCTTATGATTTGAGGAGATAACGAGGACACATTCCTGCTTTCATCAAGCTTATGGAGTTTTCGTTTTACAATTTCCGAAGGCGGTTTTGCTTAACATTTTTATGATATGCTCTGCGAACATCTTGATTTTTAAGATTGCTAAGCCGATGTAAAAAGGGGGGTGGGCCAAACGGAATTTCAGGCTCTGGCGGTCTTTTATTATTTTCACAAGTCAATTAAATGTTGATTGTGAGAACATACAAGAACTTATGTGCAATTTGTGTACATGAATTGCACAACGAAATGTCGGTGTGCATGCTTTGCCTGATGCTGTGTTAAACCTATTGAATATGTCATCGTTTGTTGAGCTATTGTAAACAATGAGAAAGTTAAGAAAACTATTTGAATAACAAGATTTGAT
>CP045896.1:19287012-19302636 GCA_013387185.1 Caligus rogercresseyi | reverse complement strand
AAAGAAGAACGAACATTGGTTATGGTAAGAATAAAGGCAATTCTTAATTTTAATAGAAAAAGGTACGTTTATAGAAAGCTTAAAGATCTAAAAGTTGACTCTCAATTATTATATAAATTTTGCAAACTAACTGCATTGCAAAAGCAACCTTTTTGTCTTAGTGTCCTTGATTAAGTCTTCTACAATTGTCATGTTTCGGTGACTATATCCTTTTTAAGCCTTTTCTCCATCTTCTGGCAAACTAGAAAAAGCAAAAGTAGGAAAAAAGTCCCCCTACCTTCATTTTTTTGCTTTTTCTTCCCTCCTTCCTCCCAGGAGAAAGGCACCTGTTGTTAACCCAAGCAATTAGCAACCAGCTTACCTACCTCTCACTACTACTAGTTTTTCTTCTTAATAACTACTACATGATTCTTCCCTAAATCCCCTCTCCTCTTCTCTTCTCATTAATTTTGCCTACCTTTATTTACTGTCTTGATGATTCTTCATGGAGAAAATTTTGAATGAGAAAGAGAGAGACGTTTAAAAAAGTTTGAGAGGGAGAGGAGAGCTAGAAGAAGGAAGGAGAGGGCTCATTTTTTTAAAAAGTAGTACACACCATCTTGGAACACGATGCCACGATGAGAAGAAGAAAGTGGAGATAACAGCAAAAAAAAACAAACACAATATTAAAGTAATGGCGCGCCCTCAGTTTTTCCCTCTCCTTTTTTGAATGAAAAGCCTTGTGCCACCCTTACATAGAACAACAAGAAGAAGAACAACAACGAGGACCAACTACAACAACAGAGTGAAGCAACATTAGGCTTACGTAAATCCAAAGATATTTAGTAATGTGTAAGCCACGGTTGAGAGAGGCAAAAAAGCACCAAGGATCTTCTTTGGCGGAATTCTATTGTTGTTTTTCGCGGTCTTTCTCTTCTCCTCCTCTCTTTGATTTCTTAATTCGTGATACAAATGGAGGATGCTCTCAGGCTTTCCTATCAACCCCTTCCTTCTGTATTCGTAATCTTCTGTCCACTGAAAGAGAGGGAAACCTCATCCCTTCACCATTCACGCTCCAGAGGACGAAAGCGTTTCCCCTCACGGGGGGATCCTCTGCTCCACCAGGACTGCATGAGGAGAAATATGAACTCTAAATAAATTCGAGTGACCAATATCGATGTATAGCTCGAACAATAACAACAATGCGGCTACTGCAGTTGTTGCTCGAAACACAATGGAACCTCTCTCACACCGCCTCCTCCTTCCCACAACACATCCTCGGGAGTCCCAAGGGGATCTATTGCTCGGGACTTTATTGTTACGAACGGGGAGAAAAGGGGAATTGGACAAATTTTCACTTTGTGATGTGTGTTGGCATTGTGGGTTTCTTTGTATTTTGGATCGTGCTCTTTGTCGGATGTATTGCCGGCTCAGTTCCAGACTTGGATATATGGAATCTCACTGGAAGGGACTAACAGCAGCAGTAGTACTAGTAGTGCAACACTACTTCACCAGATACCTCCTCTTCCATCCCACCACCCAATCAGACACTTATCCCCGGAGATGAGGAAGGCTAGGAAAGGCAACCCAGGATCAAACACACATGGATCAAACTACTCAGGTAACAAGATAAAATGTTTAAACACACTCCCCTCCCCATAAGAAAGGTTATCATTCATTTCATAAATTCCATATTTAGGTGGGAAAATTGTAATAAGCAAAAAATATAACAACATTATAGATATTAATAAAATTATCCTTGCGTATTAACTACTCAATTATAAACAAAAACTTCTGTAGTTAGTAGTTTGTATAAGAAGTATTTGTTGACAGTAATGTTTTGAAGCATTGTTTTTATTCAGTTATACCTAATATAAAGGACTTAGTTTAACATCTTAACTCTTATAATGCTATTAGAGTATATTAATATAATATATATATATGTATATATCTATATATATAATATATATATATATATATATATATTAGTAATAGCATATAATGAAAGCAAAAATACATGTTTTTTATAATTTTTGCAGGCAGTGTAAAAAACTTAGTTACATATAAACCTATTATTTAAACAAAGACATTAAAAATGAGAAGGATGGTGATGAAAAAAAATATTAAAAAATAATAACCTTCATATCCATGACAAACCAAAATCAACTTTATTTGATATCATGAACCAAACCATCATATTATTTATTGAGTTGTCTTCGGGTCTCTAAATTAATGTATAAATGTATCAAGTCTTACAAAGGAAGAGGAGATTGTGATATCGCGTTATGATGATTTGCTTTCAAAAGTAAATAATAATATTTCTTAGAGATTATAGGGGCGGCATTAAACCTGACTGATGAAATAATATATGTATATATATATATATACACTCTCTAAGAGTAGTTGTATTTGTAAAATAACTCCAATATCACATGTAAAATAACTCCATTTAAGAAAGCTGAATGCAGGAATATACATAATTGTGTTCCTCAAGTATTTCAGTTACCCTTCTTTACAAGAATTATATGCAACGAGATGTGATAGCATCCATTGCTGGGGGTTAACTCCAAGTCTTATAATTCAGATCTAGTTATATATTACCAAATGCAGCCTGGGTTGATTGATCTGGAGTCTCTTTGATAACACATGAATTCATTAGGCTTCAAGGATTATGAGAAGAGATATATTTAAACAAAGCCTAAAAAGTACATTTATCAAATTATTGGTCACGAGTGGTACGTACTGATCCTACAGAAGAGAATTATCGAGTCTTTGATATCATGGTTGAATTGTGATCTTATATTATTACTGTTGAGGGATCAAATATTTGATATCTTACGGTCTACAGTTAGTCCCTTATGCCTCGAGGAACGAACGGAAATGGACTCCCCAATGAATCTAATAATACATTTGGAAACCATACGCACGAGCAAGGTAGTAGTTTAAATATAAATGTACCTTTCTACTTCAGAGGGGGGTTTAGTAGCACATGATTTTAACACTTTTATTTGTTTATTTATTTATTCAATTTGCTTTCATAAAACAAGTGAAAACACTTCAATTCATTTTCTCGTAAAGTTCTTGTATTTATATGTTTACCTATTTCGAACAAGAGCTGGTGAGGTGAGGATTATTTAAGATCCTGGGCTGTAGCAAAACGAATAGATGCTATATTGATCTTATTTACTGTATATTGTAATGAAAAGTACGAAAAACTAGGTTTTCAAACCATTTGGAACTTACATTCCGATGTAAAATATATTTATACCTTAGGATAAGTGAATTGAAAAATACGGCCGTTCTATAAATCTGAAAGGAGAGGATCATCAGGACTACCACACACACAGGAATTTCCCCCATGGAATTCTTACAAAGTTGATCCTCCCACGAAGGGATAACAACAAAATACGTGGCCAATGTAGGAATCCTAACAGAAAGTGAAAGGTTAGCAATTTGAGTTTTCATGTATTTTTTGGACCCGCTTACTTCACTAGAGTTGACATCTTCCAAATGAATGGGAAATCATAGGAGATGCACAAAGGTTTAAACATCGACGCTTGACACTCAAGTGAGATCAATCTATAACAAAAGATGGCAACACATTTTATCTCCTTGATAGGAAATATTTCAAAAAATCAAAGTGATCATTAACCCTGTACACGCCAAAATTCCACTTTTGGGAACATACTTTTGAAGTCTTCTGCATCGCGTCATATTCAATAAAAACAAATGAATGAGTTTATATTATATATTAGGCTTAAAACAAAATATTTTACGTGTAAATAAACGAAAAACTAATTTAACTAGTTTGAGTGCTTTGAAAAAACCGAGTTTATCAAGTTTTGAACTTATTTTTGATAATAAGAAAAATAGGGTTAAAAAATGGTAGTATTACTATTTTATAACTATTTTGATAAGCAAATATACCAAAGATTTGCATTGAACAATTTTTTTAAATAATATTAATATTTTAGAAGACTAAAATCGAATTTTAAAAAGATGTTCCCAAAAGGGGAACGTTGGCGCCTATTGGTACTCATTTTCATGCTCTACGTGTTTGCGTATAATTCTTTGTTTCCCTTTAGTTACGTACGTTAGTACATATAAGTACATAAAACTAAAAGACAAATGTGTATTATAATTATTTTATAATGGATGACCGAGTTGAATAGTAATTTATTAATATTTATAATTTATTTCGATTAATTTTATGATTCAAATGATTTAGAGAATCTATTAAAATATCCCCCATGACTTCCTCAGTTGTGCTATAGAGGAGATCGAAAACATCAAAAGTAAGGAAATCGAGATTGTGGTTCTAGGTTTTCCAACGAATAGTGAGCGGGATATACCTAGTGACGAAGAAAATGACGACGAATATCAGTATCAAGACTCCATTCTTGTTGAAGTAACTGAACATTGACAATTATATGGCAACTCCCAATTAGAAAAATATGAAGTTTTGAAATCTTACCCTTGACATGGTAAAGAAAATTGTTTCCAGTGTGTGGATTTTACGAAAAACTTAGCGTGGATAATCCATGATCCTATATCGTGGATTACTAGGTGCAAAAAATATATCAGGAACAAGTCAGTAAGATTTGGCTATAAAATTTGGATGATGTGTAGCTCCGATGGATATACATAGAATTTCGATATTTAATCCGGAAAAACACAAAACCAGGAAGACAATTAGAGTGTATATTTCTGAAATGGGGGGGTAAATATTTGCGACTAGTTATACATGCTCAAAAACGGTGGTGGAATCTTTTTATTCTTCCACTCAATTTGTCGGTTGTGGGAGTATTTAAATGTTATTATTTGGCCAACCAAAACGATAAAATGAGCCATCGACAATTTAGGAGGGATATTGACTCTGATACAACGTCAAAGTAATCGAATGCCTCTTGGAGGAAGTATTTCTAAGTCCACTAGAGTTATAAGACTTGACAGAATAAATATTTTTTTTGTAATCATGTACTCAAGAAAGGTTGTTTTATATCAGAAAAATACTATAATTCAATGTACAAAGTGTATTAAAAGATTGTACAAGGTATGTAGTCCTATTTATTACAACAATTTAAAGTTCCATTGTCGATGAAAAATGTTGAAAAATACATATATAAAGGAAATAAAGAACAATATTAAAATGTACAAAATTGTAGTACTAGAAGCGCCAACGTTCCCAAAAGTGGAACATACCAAAAACATGACTTAGAATTTAGTCAGCTAAATTTGTTTGGCGTACATTCAAATAAGGTTAAAGGATGATTATATTTCAAATTTGAAGAAAATCGGATAACAATTACGGAGCCGCGTGATCAGGGAGCAAGTAAATCAAACTACAGGAAGTCAAGAGAAATGAATTTATTATACGAGATGTTACAACAACGTCTCAGAATTATATCAACAAAATTGAAAAAAAATGTTTCGCATTGACAAATTATGTATCTTATTTATTAGATTATTATTTTATTTAATCTGTTTAAAACGGCCGTTCTTCTTAAAGGCAAATCGGTTGAAAAGTAATTGAGGCGTTATTGTTTATTGTTGTACTAATAAAAACAAGTATAAGATATTTATTTACATTTTATATTGTATTTAATATATTTAAATCATTTTTTATATAAACAGTTTTCATATTTGTTATTAAGATTTTAAATAAGCAAAGATCTGCTTTATTGCATCGAGAGTTGGGCATTTTAAAAATATATATTTACACCGGCTCAAACACAAATCTGGCTAAATAAATCCATATACTAAATAATGTAAAAGTTCTTAATTAATTTGAAATAGTATACATAATTATACCTTAATATTTGTATTAAATATATATATATATAATTAACTAAATAACTTATAAAGTAAAAGTTCTGATAAAGTTCTTTCATAATTAAAACCTACTTTCGAACAAAAAAGAACAAAACACTCAATATGCGAATAAGGATTTCAAAATTTTTTTACCTTTCGAAATGCGTCTCTTTCATGAAATTTCTATAGTTCTCTTCTTATTTAAGGGAGTATTAACAAGGTATCAGAGGGCTGAACAGTATTATCATACAAAACCGCTTTCCTACTGTAGGCTTTGGAGCCTCTGTAGATCCTATGGTTCCTTGGACGGCACCGATTGGGCTGGAATGAACAGAACTAAAGGACTAATCAATACTTGAGGGATCTGTATTCTATCATAGCTCCAGGAGAATATATCACATGTTACAATCATAATATTATATATGAGGAGGGGACGTGACGTCATCTCATGGTTGCCACCTGCAACCTCACTAGCCACCATGCCCTCCCCCGGCAAGACCATCACATGATAGGTCTTAGTTATATACAAGTCTCTGTGGGGGGCGACGTCCCCGGCGATTACGTCTTGGTTCCTCCTTTCCCTCCATCCCATCCCGGTCGCTGTCAGTCTCCTTTAACTCGTTAGGCGGATGATATGGTCTAAGAAAGCGTCGATTCCTCCACTTAAGTCTTCCGGTCTCGGTCTTGACTAGATAGCTCCTCCTCTCGGGATACTTTTTGATAGGTTGGGCTTCTGGTTCTAACTCAATCTTCATAGGAGGGCCTGTCATCTCCTTAAGAGGTCCTTCTTCTCCGGCAAGACCACCTACCTATTTTGATTTACTTTAAAATCAAATAAATGTAACTCTTATCAGTTAAGACCTCCTTATTCATGACCGAGTATTATCACCTAATGAAAAGCAAAAGTCTATGGCTGAGGTCATTGCCACATCGATTTATTGGAATATAGCTGCTTTCATACTCCATTGAAAGCCTTCAACTAAATGACTCATGACAATAAGTTTCAAAAAAGTAATGGTCATGCCTGCAGTTGGGATGAATGAATGGAAAGAGCCTCATTACTTATGTAAGATAGATGGATTCATCTTCTGTACCTATTGTATCTAATTGATATTTACTCCAGCCAATTCCTGAGCCATTTTTGTACTTCTTCATTATTTAAAAAAAATAATATTTTAAACTGAACGTCCTCCTTCTTTTTTTCCTGTATTTCAGTTCTTATATAAAAGTCGATGTAGTTGCGTACAAAATACATAATAAGACATTATAGTCTGCAATTAATACAACGGCAAAAGAACAAACCAAATAAAACAAATTAGAATAAATAAGTGCAAAAATAGGTATCACTATGGTATAACAGACTTAGGTAAATAACAAACTAAAATTAGCATTATAATAATGAAGGTTAACGTTGAATTAAAAGACTAAAACAGACTTAAAAATTTATATAGCTAATAAAAATAACTTCTTAATTATCTTAAAATGGCTGAGAGACTTTGTTGGGAATTATTCGAAGCAAGTGTCCACGAGTTGTCGGTTACGGAGGGGATTTTGAGAGTGAGAGCTCCATATCGTGCGGCGGCTGCGAGGATAATTCCACGGAGATCCTGGGGACTTAAAAGCTCATTCGAAGTTAATTTGCTCGCAATTCTTGCCTTAGCATTTAAAACTGCAAAATTGATTGCCTTAGAGACGTTTGTTCGATTAATATTCCATCTTCTTTATTTGATATCTTAGGTATTGTACTTTGGTCTCTCATCAATATTATCGACTTATTAATATTTTTGATGATAATCTAAGACAGAAAATACTATAACCTGGAATAAGAACTCCTTCTTTTTTTCAAAATATAACTAAATTCGTAAAGAAAGAACAGGGAAGAGGAGGGAGGAACTTTTTTTTACGAAGGTAGTTAAATTTTGACATAAAAAGGAGGGAGTTCTTATTCCAGGTTGTTATAGTATTCCCTGTTTAAGGGCATCCATATTTTTTCATTTATGTTCCTAATATTTAGAAAATCGACTAGAAAAATAAATAAATAAAATTTAGAACAAAAGGAGACTTATGAGATCTATGATATTTGGTTTTTCAAGTATACAAATTCTTTTATTTTCGATTAAGAGATGAAAACGACCTTACTTGAAGAACATAACGTACAGAAGAGATCTCTTTATGTATTGCTGGTAAACCTTTTCTTTGTTTGGTTTTCTTTATATAAACTTTCGTATATGTGATTCCTTAGCAAAAATTCTAAGTTTATGTGGGATTTTCTAATAATTGCTCTTCTATGATATCTTTTAAAGGTTTGTATTTCGTTTTGGTTATTAAAATCTAGGTATTTATTGAATAACGGCTCCGATATTCACAAATTCATTACTACCCAAAAATAGCAGCTATAACTCATGACAAGTAAAGTCCTGATACCCCCTGTCGATATGAAGGGTATTACGTAATAAACCATGTTGCTGATGTATAATTTGGGTATATAAGATACATATTGATGGCTAGACTAAATCATGATAAAGAACTTACATGGGACATGGAAAAACTATAGCTCCCTCTGATTGATTAAAGTAATTCAAGTTTGAATACGACCTATAAATACTATATGTTCCTTGTGATATTTGTTCTTTAATTTAAAATTATATAAATGAATCTATCAATATCCACAAAAGATATTTTAATAGGAAACAAAAGTATCTCTTTTAGTATTTCAATGGCTTGGAGAAGTATATATATATTATATATTTATATAATATTTTTATAATGAATGATCTAGACAGACCACAATCCACAATACCATTATTTTATATTAAACTCCATCATCTTACATATTTTACATTGAAAACAGATAACTCATGAAAAATTAAGAAATTGATACAGTGAGAACATTTTACAAATTGTTAGTATATTAAAAAAACATTAACAGATTTTATACTAAACGTCGAACGAATATAATTTCTATCCATCAGAGCAAAACATCAACAAATCACCGGTGAAGTGATTCTTATTTATAGCCCGTGCAATCTATTTAAGCACTGAATATTGTCTTATTTGTTAAGGTTCTCCATTGTTTGGAAAGACAGCGACACAAAAAGATAAAATGACTTAAAAAATATATATTTTAATGAAATAATGAGAGTCTAGTCTCTCTTTATTCCTTGAAATATATTCTTACATTTGAAACTCTCTCTCTCTCTTTAATTTTTTTTGTGTCACTCGCTTGCATAACAATGGAAACTATAACGAATATGACGACATTCAGCGCTTCATTATACTATTTCGGTACTCTATATAATGTATGGTATGATTGGATTTTACTTTTTCGCTTTTCAGTTTTAGCTTACTCACCACACAAAGGCACTCTCAAAAAGGCCACAGGGCCATGCCCTGCACCAGTCATGCAAATATCAAATGTCAAGAGTTCTCTCCTTTGCATTCTATGAAGCCCTTAGGAAAATATACTTAAATATACTTATATGCAATTTATATTAGGTCCCTATGGCAAGGCAAAAGTCACGCAAACATATATACCTAGAGCTACCTCCAACGCAAATACTGATTCATTGTGGGTTTCTTCTTAATGTCAATCCCGGTGGGTTAAGAATCTCTTCTCCATCTCTTCAAGCTGTCCTAAAGGGTGTCAGAAGTAAAGAGTAAAAAACTTTCTTAAAAAAAACCTTGAAAAATGGTCTTGTTAGAACAATACTATAAACACATACGGAAGTACGATAAAAATGAATATGTAAGTATTATATTTAATTTATTTAATGAAATACGCCTAAATTTGGTCCAAGCAACTTAAAATGCAAACAACTAGATTTTTTAACCTTTTTAAATTTGAATTTTTTAAAACACTATTTATGTATTCAACTGAAATATCTTCCAACTTAAATATTTTACACGTTTTTTTTCGTATGTCATTATTTTACTCTTATGATATTCTTTACAAAGTTTTTTTATCCAATTTTTTTTCTCAGATCGTTTTCTTTAAAGATACTAAAAATAAATATAAGAAATCTTCCAATGCGTGTGTATCTGTTTTGATCGATTATTCTAATATTGATCAATAATCTTTAGGACGTTTTTTTTTCATTCTTTCTCCTATCTTGCTAAAGATATAATAAACATATAAATAGACTTGTATATTGATTGTGAAAAGGGAAAAATATGGGGAATTGATTTCTCTTCAAGAGACATTACTAGATTGTGCATGTTTGTCTCTTTTTGTTTACTACATTCTACATAGTACATATATAAACTAGTTATATTGTGCTCTATTCTCAACCATTATTTTCAATGAGTGAAACGATATATATATATATATATATATATATATATATATATATATATATATATATATATATATATATATATATACCTTGTATCGAAACATTGGTCGTCAAGTTCAGCATATATGTATATAATAAATCCGAATGAAGACATCTACAACAATGCATAGGGTGTTTGGAAACATACCCAAAAACCATTGACGTCTTAGTTGATTATTTCTTTTATGTTTCGACCAGACAAAGATTTTTGTCTCATTTTTTTTTCAAACCAGTTCGTTTATTTTGTTAATAAATAGAAATGAGATATTTACATATTTTTTCCCTTTATGGCTCGATAGAGTTGTATCTGAGAGGATATAAATAAGCATACAAATTAATTTTTCAAACCTAGGATCTTATCAATGAGGTAGAGCAAAAATGACCATCCCCTCTCGGGAGTGTTCGAACCTTCGCCCCCAACATTGAGAGTTGAACACGCCTTAATTGAGAGTTGAACACGCCTTTATTTTTTCATAATCATGGACCTACTACAATGGTATTAAAAAATATGGCCATGTTCATAGTTTGAGTATCTTAATAGTCGTTTTTTTGGCTAATGTATTTTTAAAAATATGGGAACAAGTCTCTTTTGAGGACTTTAATCTTCCATTAACGATTTTGTTCTTATTCACGTTTCTACTATCTAGTAAATTAATAGCATGAAAAAATAATATTATTCAAGTTTTCCTATTCCCTCTTCTCTCTCCACTAAACGAAGAAATAAACGGAAGCCCCCATTTCAAATATTTAGGAAAACTTAATTTCTCAAAGTCCTCTACAATATTTTCACCATCTTTTATAAAGCTGTACTTTTATATTAAAAGTCCCTATATTTGAATGTGTATTTTAAAAAGGAACTACTTGCTTTCTATGAGCCTATAAGTATTTAAAAAAGGGATTGTAAGGTTCTGAATGTCTCAAGTTAAAGGATTTTTTTCTTTGTATGTATAAAAATCCTTTTTATTACTTTATAAATGTATTTGAAATTATTTACGAATGTCCTATCTTTATCTAGCTTTTTTCTATTTTTAAAATGTTTCTTTACATAGGCACGGGAGTTTTACTATCAATAATAGAAATCTTTAGATAGCTGAGTCTAGTAAAGTTAAGGATTTATAAATCCTGACAATTTTTTCGTAGTCCTTCGTCTATGAGACTTTATTCTTGAGTTATTTTGAAATGAATATTATTAATACAATGATGGAACCGTTTCAAAAATGTAATGATGTAAAAACATTATTATTATTATAACTTGGAGGATAAATCTATAAATCGATTTCACATTTTTTTGCATCTTAAGAGAATAATTGATCTATATACTGATCAAAGGAACGTAATAAACTTCTAGCGTATATAAATATAGTTTTCACATTATTTTTTTCTCCCCCTGATAATCAAGCAGTTTAATTACTTTTTTTTAGTAGAAAATATCATGTATACATGATGATATAAATATAATGTTTCCGTTTATTAAGCAACTATATACTTTGGCAGGGAATATTATTGCTGGAAAGGGAACTCCCTCTATTTATGTCAAAGCTTAACTACCTTAGTAAAAAAGAAAAGGGTAAACGAGGGAGTTCTTAACTTAGAAATATATCTATATAATAATTCACCAATCTCCGTCCGTCCGTCCGTCTGTATGTCCGCACGCTATCTCCTCCCACATTTATGGTCAGATTTGAACTTTGAAGGTACCTATGGAATTCTTGGGTCTAGGCGGACCTAATAAAACTATTTGCAAAGTGATGGGACCAGAAATGAACCAGAAAAATTACCTTTTCTGATTTTACTACCTACTTTTCAAGGTAAAGAGAGGAAAAAAGAAAAGAGAAAAATCATCTCATGTGACTTAAAACATATTCTTTGTACAAAGTCAAACTCTTATTAGGAATGTTTGTACAAAACAGAAAATCATTGTAACTCATTTGACATTTAGAAAACCTATTTTATCTCCACAAAATCCTTGTTACATATTTTAAGAAACTTATGTAATATGAACATATGGGCGCCGTAGGCTCCCAAATATGCGAGTATATATATATAGAGCTTATTCCCTTCAATAGCAGATAAGCATCGTTCAGCTGTATTCTGTGCCCAATATAAACAAAGTAATTTGTACTACGTCATCGTTAGCTGATCATAGAGAAAGAAGATTTGTTTATATTGGGTACAAAAACGTATTCCTCTTGAAGAATCCAATAAGTCCTCTATGTATTTATATCTCTATGATTCTTAATACGAACTATTTTACGAAAGTAGTTAAACTTTCTCATTAAAAAGGAGGGAGCTCGAGATTAAAGTATACCCTGACTTTGGCCAGCAACTTCTGTATGTCCTTATAAAAAGCTCATGTTTGAATGTTTTTGAAAAAGAGTAAATGAGAAATGTCCTCTTCCATAAACTATTAAATCATCCCCGCCCATGTTTTCAAGAGAGTGTGCCAACTGAATTGCAAGTGATGCATGCTCCACATGCACTACTTCTTTTTATGATTATTATTTAAATAATTGAATAGGAACATAATTTGTATGAATAAGGAATCAGAGCACAAAAACGAAGTCAATGAAAGAAAAAAAGGGATAAGAATAATAGGAGAAAGAATTACTCTCTTAAATGTAATTGCTCTTTATTATAACGGCGATAATTGGATCACTTGTTAATGAAATACAGGATTCTGCTCTCTCTCTCTCATTATGAGGCGCTAATGATTATTTGCTCAAGAGTCCTTCGAATAGAATGATAAACTGGTGAATGAGCAATGAGCAGGAGTATTATACTATGCAAAATAAATAAACATATGAATGAACTATAATGGTCATTGATGTTTTTATTACGTAACTGACAAGATTTGATTTTATTTCTTATGTTATCTGTATGTTTTTAGTGTATTTTTTACACTGTATTCTTCCTTGCAGTAACAGAATAAAATTATTTTAACCATGAAAAAAACCTTCAACAATAGTAATGTTTAAACTAAAGTTTTTGTCGTTATTAAATGATTTATGATAAAAGCATTTATAGCTATTGGAAATTAAACATATGTAAATATACTTGATGGATACTAATACAGATAATTGACTAAAATAAATAATATAAGCAGAATACAAAAGACTCACTGTATTAGTTAGAGGGATAGGCTAATTCTTGCAAAAACGCCAGATGCAATGGCTCTCAGGGACTAGGAAGGACTCCATATCTCTGAAACATAACTATATCCACCTTCAAATGTTATGCCTTTCTTATGCCTTTGTTCCGATTAAATAGAAGACATTTTGGTCCATGTCGACAGATAAGCTACATAAACCATTTATATATATATATATATATATATATATATATATATATATATATATTATATATATATATATATATATATATATATATATATATATAATATATATATATATATACAGAGTGTACCAGCAAAACTTAGAAAATCGTAAATCAATTTTTACTTTACTTCTAGAAATTTATTTAATCTTTTATAAAGAAGCATCTGAAACAAAAGTTAAAAAAAGATCTTGGCAATCTTTCTTATTCAATGTAGCCTCCTTTAGCTTCAATGACTGCATCAACACGTCTTGATGAAGTCGGTAGACATGTTGGCCCAGGCAGCAGAGATGGAGGCCTTGAGAGAATCCACATTGGGATGGGGAGTGCTGTTGGTCTCCCTCTTCAAAAAGCCCCACACAGCAAAGTCCAGGGGATTGAGATCTGGGCTTGAGGGTGGCCAGTAGTTTGCTGGCCAGAAATCGGCAAAATTCCTTGAGCAGAAGTCCTGGACCAACTTTGATGTGTGGGAGGGAGCTCCATCCTGAGTCAACACATAGTGACCACTAGGGTAATTTGCCTTCAACCAGGGCAAAACATGGTATCTCAGGACTTTCACGAAGACATGGAGTCAATTCTCTTTCCGGCCCGAAAATAGTACGGAGGCATGGTCTTCCCGTCAGATGTCACGACTCCTAGAACCATCACATGGGCTGGGTGTTTGGTTCTGTAGATCCCCTTGACCTCATCTACTTACTCTGCAGGGTACTGATCGTTTCTCCGATTGTAGACCTGGTCCACTGTAAAAATCTTCTTGTCTGAGAAAATTGTCACAGTGGACTTCTTCTTGTGAAAGGTTGAATGAATTTTGGTGTACCTTTCGAGCCTCTTGACCTTCATTGCCTCGGTTAAAAGATACCTGGGCCTCCAGACATAAAGTTTCAGGTTCAGGTCATCTTTTAAAACCCTTGACATGGTAGAAATACCGATATCCATGGTCCGAGCCAGTCTCCGAGTTGACTTTGTGGGATCCTTCTTCACCGCCTCCTTGACGCTTCCCAGAGAGTCCTCAGTCCTCTTCTTATTTGCTCCTCTACTGCTTGGAGTCCTGCCAGTACCTTTTCCATCTTTTAGAGCCTTTGCAACATTGTAAACTGTAGCCAGAGAGCAGGCAACAATCTCCACGATCTCTTTTTTGTCCAACTTGGCTTTAAGGACGTCAGCGATCCTCTCACGATTCTTCTTCTCATGACTCATGGTGAAGAGTGAGTTTACTAAATGTTTATTAACAAGCGCTCTACATGGCTGGTACACAGTAAGTTTAATGTAAAAAATAAACTAAAGCTCGCCCCAGGGTAGCAGAGACGATTAAACTAAATTCTAAATTTTGCTGGTACACTCTGTACATATATGTATGTATATATATATATATCATTTTGGATTGCTTATGGGCGGGCCCCACAATTATTTTTAACATACTCAATAAGGAAAACGATATAACATAATTTTGACTAATATCCTAAATTTTTCTTCTAACACCTTGAATTATAATGAATACATCAGTAACACCGAAGAATATTAATAATTTGTCAATATTAGAGGAACCGATTCTTCCATTAAAATCATGGAAGTAAAAAATTAAATATAAGTGTGATAATTAAGCTCCTAATTAACAATTCAAGGAAAAAATTAAAAAAATAATTTGACCTTTAATTTTTTTTTCGCGTAATTTTATTCTTTGTTTTTTAGATATTGTGTTAGTTATTTAGATTTGTATGTATTGTAAATATATTTTGGCTTTTTAGTAGAACATTTATTATAAAACTATAATGTTTATTGTTGTTGTAAAACTTAAAATTTTCTATAACTCTTTTAGTTGCTTTAATAGTTTTTTATGTGACTAATAAAGGCCTTGCTGCAGAGAAAAAAAAATCAGCTGAGGTTTTATATTTAAAATATAGAGAGATTTGTAGGTGCTCAATTGGAAAATAGTTGGGAAATCAATATTGTCTTTGAAAATAAAAAAAACCATCAAAACATTTTTTTCAGCTTTATTTATAATCTTCTTTCATGTTTTCACATTATGATTTTGGAATAAAACATAAGTATTTGATTTTAAGAGGTAAGAATGAGTTATGATGATAAATAATAATTATCCACAATTTTCGTTGCATGGTAAACTAGAAAAAGGTAAACGATTCCATTTTAATCTTTTGCCTATGTAGGCCAA
>CP045896.1:19273682-19286912 GCA_013387185.1 Caligus rogercresseyi | reverse complement strand
CAAATTTTGAGGATATATATATATATATATATACCCAGCGATTCTGGTTATATTTTTGATGCTGAAAACGAGTATCTAAATAAAAAATCTCTAGCATGTTAAAAATCGGACGTCACTGGTGTCAAAGGTTTCGTTATGAAGCAAAACTTTTTTGTTATTACTTATTTTGAAAAAACTAATTTTACAAAATTCAGCTATGATCAATTGATGACTTTGTTATTTTTTGCAAATTTTCGTCAAATAATATTTAGTGCCAATAAATGAACATAATGCTGACGCACCCAACCTTTTTTAAATAAACAGCTCCTACTAGGGTTCTTTATAGTTTCAGGAAGAAAAAGAAAAAGAGGGTACTCAAGTGATGTTTTTAAGTTATCTTTTAAATACAATACAATAACCATTTAATCTTATTTCATCAAAACCTGCTTTTTATTTATAACACGTGATTTAAACACCGTATCAGATTCAATTTCACTCTTTGATCTATCAGTCAAGTGCCTTTAACATAAAATGGAAACTCGGACACTGAAGAAGTGCTTAAGCGAGGCACTGGGTATTGGTTATACTCTAGAAATTTTCAAACCAGGTCCATTCCCGTTAACCGAAGAGGTGATACGCACTTTTACTTTCATCTTTGGTCTTTGGGTAGACCGGACGCGCAGCTAGCTGCCCGTAGCACCGCCGATTCCCTACTTCGTCTCTGGGCACCGTCTTATTTGCCACTCATGGCGAGGAAAAAATTTATAAGAAGCTCCATCGCCTCCATGATCTATTTCGTGGGGTGGTGGATTCACTGCGACGGAAGCGAAAAAACGCCGAGGAGAAGAAGGAGCTCTTTCTCAAGGAATTGCAAACTCGTTTCGATGTCAGTGCCGAAAGTGCTTTGGACATCATCGAAGCCGACAAAACTCTTAGCCGGGTAAACATTCCTTTAATAATTGTAATAAGCTATGATTAATTTACCAAAGAATAACAAGAATTTTTTATACCAAATGCCACCACCTATATCTCATTGAGCGTTTTCTACCTCAGACCACTTACAAACATCCATCCAACCTTCTTGGAGTATCCCGTCACACAATGGGCTTCTGATTCAACATTCATTGAGTTAAGCGGCATCGTCACCTCTCTTCAAGTTGTCAATGACGCGGCAGAGAGGGCCGTCAAGTTCGGGTCTGACTTTACTAAAGTGCTGACCAACGAGCGAGAAACAGCGTCAGAACATTCTTCAGGCTGTTGAACTTTCACGTCGTGCGTTTCCTCACGCAACCCGAAAGTGTTTCAATCGTGTCAACGCTACCAGCTCTGTGATTGAGCTGATGGTATCGTCTGGTTATGACGCCCGTTAGATTCATTTACGGAATTCATAGTTCAATCCATAATTTTTTGATTGTCAAATATGAGCATATATATATAATATATATATATAATATATATATAATATATATATATTATATTATATATAATATATAATATATATATATATTTATTTATAATAATAATAATATATGTTGAACAAAATGTCTATTGGCGAATTCACGAGATTACCATAATGACATTTCCATTGAAAAACTGTATTTGAGAAAAACAAAAATTAAAAGAATTGGTATCAATACTGATGAGAGGGATTCAGAGGGAGTAGATTGGGATTCGATGGGGAAAATCTACTATCATTAGTCGTTTTAAAAACGTATTAAAAAGATAACTTAAAACATCAACATGAGTACCCTCTTTTTCTTTTCCTTCTTGAAACTATAAAGAACCCTAGTAGGAGCTGTTATTTAAAAAATGGTTGGTGCGTCAGCACTTATGTTCATTTATTGGCACTAAATATTATTTGACGAAAATTTGCAAAAAAAAACAAAGTCATCAATTGATCATAGCTAAATTTTGTAAAACTAGTTTTTTTCAAAATAAGTAATAACCAAAAAGTTTTGCTTCATAACGAAACCTTTGACACCAGTGACGTCCGATTTCTAAACAATGCTAGATATTTTTTATTTAGATACTCGTTTTCAGCATAAAAATGAACCAGAATCGCTGGGTATATGTAAAAGAACTAAAAAAGTGGGTTTTTTTGGGAGGTCTAATATATATATATATATATATAGTATGATGTCAGTGTATATTGTAATCAATCAAAAAACCTATCCATTTATATACTCGTCTTTTTGTATTTTATCTGCAAGGTATTTATTATAACTCATTGTCCTTGCGTCTAAAGGCAGTCCGCATAGAGTCCTTCTTAAAAGTAAAACAGTCAGGTTGTTCTATTATATCCATTTAAATATCAGGGAGGGGGGGGGGGGGGGGTCATCACCGATTTGTCTGTTCCTCTATTTCATCGCTCACTCATCTCTACATTGGTCAACAACCTACTTTAGGTTACAACAGATATTCAGCGTCCACATTCGATATGTCGAAGTCCGTTGATCCACATCGTTGAGTCGGGAATTTGTATGGAAGACTGTCTGGAATACAATACCGACACAAAAAGCCTTTTTTGACTGTTCTGTCCCGCCAACCCCCTCACAGTGTCTCAGCCCACTGAAACCAAGACTAACAAGAAGAAACTAAAGATTCAAAAGGACAAGAAGGACACAGGTATTGGTTCAGAGGTCCATCTCCAGGCTCTCTTGACGAATGGCCTACTAAAGAAAGTGACTCCGTTCATCCATGACCTAGCCAAAAGGCTTGTGGAGTGCAACATACCAATTGCCAAGTCTGAATGTCGTGCATTCCAGGCCTTCATTGAAAGGTACTGCCACGAGCCAATCGAAGTAGGTGGTCTCTGTCATTCGCAATGGAGAAAAAAGTAAAGTCAATATTATAAGGTGAAGGATCGGCTGCAGGATAAGAGGTTGTTTTTTCTTGTGGATGAGACAACTGACAGATGTGGTAGAGCCATGAATGCAGTCCTCTCTGGGCCCCTCGATGACGCTTCAAGGATCGACCCTTCCTGTGGACCTGCTTGACATCCATGCTGCAACATCAAAAACATTCAACAAGCCGTGACAAGGGCACTCTTCAAGGTGTTTGGTGAATATTTTGATTACAACAGTCTACCCTGCTCGTCACTGATGGACCAACTTACTGTCCGAAGGCCGGGCGAGGTTGAAGGAACTCTTCCCCAACATGATGCATGTCACCTGATCTGTCACGCTCTCAACAGGGTGGCTGAATTGGTTCGTTACGAATTTCCTCTAGTGGATGAACTGATCTCTGAGATCAATAAGATGTTTTGTCAAAGCACTCGACGCTTCCAGGCAAGTTCCTCCTGTCCCAAAGACTTGCTGACCAGGTGGGAACTTGGCTTGAAGCGGCATTCTACTACTGCGACCATTTCAAGGGGATTGGAGACTCATAGAATCTCTCAATGACGACAGTTGACAATCGTCAAAGTCAAGAAACTGTTCAAGGACCCAAAACTGCTGGGTCAGCTGGCATTCATCAAGGGCAACTTTACTCAACTGTTACCCGCCATTTCAAGCCTGCAAGAGCGCCTTCCACTGACGGAGAGCATTGGAATCCTAGAGAGGGTGCAGATGCAGCTAACCGTTGAGCCCTTTGCCAGCAAGTTGAACAGTGTCCTTGAGAAGAATTCGGACTTCGAAAAAATCAATTATACTCCAGAATTCTGAAGAGAGAGACATTGGAGCTCAAAGATGATCCAAATTGCCGTTCCTCTTCACGTGCGTTCCAATTGACTCTGTGGACTGTGAAAGGGTCTTCTCCAAACTAAAGTCTCTATTGTCTGACCAACGAATCAGTCTGACAGAGAGGCATGTAAAAAGATATGCTCATTCTTCAGTGGAACAATGATCACATGACATAATTTTTATTTATTTAGAATACACATTATTTTTTTCCATATATTAAGCCTTTTTTTTTGCTCATTTAACCTTTTTCCGCATATTTAGTGATTTCCCCCCGCATATTTCTAGGCATATAGGGTATGTTTTTGTTCCAAATTCCAACAGCCCTGGTTATCACGGTTTAATTAAGTTAACATAGTTTTGAAATGTTGTAGTTGAAGACTACTCTTTTAGAAACCAACGTGAAATATACAAGATACATTTGTGTGGGAAGAATTTATTTGCTTAAGAGTATTAATAAAATAAATTGCTTATCTTTTAGGCCCGTTATCATTGCATTTAAATATTTTTAAAATGTCTTCGTCAGAAATTTAAGGGGCCAAGTTCTACCTATACAGAAAGTTTGTTATTTAATGATTCCGTAAGAGAAATATGCTTTTGCAAAGTGGTATAGTCTATCTGTCTTTATTAATATTATTGTTAGTATGATTATAGAAATGTAACTTGTCTATAAAAAGTATTATTATATGTTTTTACTATTAAATCATTGATATCTAAGCTATTTCCTATTAAAAAGAAGAGTTAGGAGTGCAAAGGCCCAAGTCTCATGGACTAAGGTGATCCAATTGAAGAAAAAAATAGAGGAATTTTAATTCTACAGCAATTTTTGGATGAGGGTTGTGTCTTTGTAGTTTTGCTTTGATGTCAAAAAAACTACCTAGAATTGTAACGTATACACGCATATAAAACAATACTAGGAAAATTACCAATAGGAAAACAACCTACTGAACTTGAATAAAAAAAGTTATTAAGAAAAGAGCCTTTACAAAGCTGAAGGAAGCCACCAGAGTGCAATTAGAGCCATTTTAATTATGAACAATTCAGTACTGCAGCTTAAAAAATACACATACTTAAATGAAATCCATTTATAACACTCGCCGCGGAATGAGAAACAAAGGAGAATGATCGTATATTATGATAACTGCTTAACATATATATTAAATTCTATTTGGATCACCCTGTATTTTAATTTTTATTATTATTATTATTTCAAAAGTGGTCACTCTTTCACTTCAAAGTCTTTAAAACTATTTGTTTTAACAAAATTACAGCTGAGTTTAAAGTATTGATTCCTTATCTACAAAGAGAACATGCAATTAATTGCTATTGTAATTTATACTTTCTTTGCAAGTAGTAGTCAAGTAATATAGCGTTGTTTATTAAGTGTCCCTCATATTGCTGAGAAGTATGACTTTGTTTTTGCAAGTTATTTTTACTAATTATTTGATACTTTGTTTCCTCGTTTGAAGTGAAGTAATTTTGTATAATCAGCACTCAGTAGCTAGATAATGCTAAGTCCACAAATAAAATCTCTATTATTTCTCAAAACATTGAATATTTTTAGATGCGCTGCATCAAAGGTTATAACTTTCTGTAGAAAAAAGAAAGTCAAATAATCAAACCTGAGACCGATTACCTTTTTAGGAATGCCATGAAATATGACAGTCTGAGGGGCGCAGGTTCGAATCCCGAGAGGGGACGGTCATTTTTGGTCTACCTCATTCATAAGATCCTAGGTTCGAGTGACTAATTTTAATGCTATAATCTATATAATAATTCACCAATCTCTGTCCGTCCGTCCGTTTGTATGTCCGCACGCTATCTCCTCCACATTTATGGTCAGATTTGAACTTTGAAGGTACTTATGGAATCCTTGGGTCAAGGCGACCTAATAAAACTATTGCAAAGTGATGGGACCAGAAATAAAAAAATGTCATTGGATACACCTTTTCTGATTTTACTACCTACCTAACATTTTATCTCCGTTTGTGTGTTTGATCATTTTTTGACCCACTTCCTATCAAGATATTTCAAATCTAAGCACAGATTCGGACTCCTAGCTCCAAAACCTACCCATACCCGAGGGGCGAACATATGGGCGCTGTAGACGCCCATATATGCGAGTGCTTATTTATATCCTGTCGGATGCAGTTCTATCGAACCATATTGGCAAAAAAAAAAGATTGTGTCTATAATCCTGGAATCTCTTCGGTTTCATCGATTTCAGGCAAACTGGTGAAAACAGGCACAGGTAGATCCTCAGAGAGCGCAACAGGACGGATAGCAGAATCCAGGCTCGGATACTGCCAATTTGCTTTCTTGTGCTTGTTAAACCCCGTCATGTCATTGAGACAGAAGTAGCAGTCATCAAAATGATTCTTGGGCTCTCTCCACACCTTGGTACAGCAAACTTCAACTTCAGCTTACCGTTGGTCCAACCGCCGAGACTTTCTACACAGGTTTTGCATACCATATGTGGGGCCCAAGACTTGTCTTGGTCACCAAGTTTCATATCGAAGTATGCTTTGTACGCCCTCTTGACAAAGTCTGTAATATTCCTCTTTTGTTGTGCCATCATATACTGTCCACAGATGTAACAAAAGACATCCGGTTCATATTTGCAACATCTTCTAGAAGAACTCATTTTCTCTCTGGAACTCATTTTCAACTCTGGAAAAAAAATAAATCTTAATTACTGTTTAATTATACTGCAACTATATTTATGGAACATGTTATTAAGTAATTACAGTATATAGTTATATAAAAATTCTCCCTATATAAATAATTATATAAAAATTCTCCCTGAAATACAGGGAAATTTTAGCAGTTTAGGCTCATTTGGGGCTATCAGTATCTTCTAAACTAGAGCCAATCTGGCAAAACCAATGTTATATTCGTAATCACGACCTTCAAAACCCCAGAAAACACTCCTAGATGGTCTGCCAAAGAAAAAATTAAAATCTGTTGACCAGTGTTATGATGGAATATATTTTCCATCTTCTTTAGCTAGTAAAAATTTCATTTTTACAGAATATAAAAGTTTTACTTTGTATCACCCTGTTACTATTGAAATAAAGGCATAATATAGATATATATATATAATATATATATAATACATATATATAATATATATATATATGTATATATATATATCAAAATATCGATGTTATAGCTCAAATGAAAATTGTTTCCTACTGTTAACATAATTTTTTTCCTATAAATTCCTAAATTATATTTTGGGTCATGATGTAATTATTGGAATAACACAAGTACACATTGGCTTATACCAAAAACTTGATTTGTTGAAAAATGAATTGCATCTCTTTTGCTCTTGCTTTTTTCTTCAAAAAAAATTAATCAACTGTCATCGCCTTCCATCGGTAGATTACGCAAAAAATATGTGCTGATATCAATTGTAAAGTTTGCCATAAACTACGATACCAGTGTATATTTTTTTTACCCAAATCCCAGCCCCGAAATTTATATATCCTATAGCTTTGACTTTACTAACTGTTGTAGAAACCTAACATGTGTTTATGTCGTTGTATTCTTTACCATTTCCGTTATCTATTGACTTCTCTACAATAATCAAATAAAGAACATCCACAAACAATTATGAAACATTATGCTTTTGAAGATTATATCGATTCATTTATTATATATTATATATTGCCTTTATTTCAATAATAACAGGGTGATACAAAATATTCATTTGGCAAATGGACAACCTTCGCATCTCATTAAAAGCTCATAAATACTTCGACTTGCCTCAATTACCCAACTTTTCTGCCAGTTTATTTTAAATAATTCGTTATAATTTATATTGTTCAATTGTAATTAAGACATGACCTCTTATGTTTTCAAATCAACTAGTGAACATTCTACTTTCTGGGTTCACTTTCTGAAATATAAAACTATGCTAGTTTGCGACTACCAAATGTAATTGTTGCTCTAAGATCAAATGTTGTACATTTCCACAATAATTCTTGTTCATTGGTATTGTTGAATTAACTGTAGAGTAGCATTCAACTTAAAGAAAAATTTCAAAAATTATTTCTATTTGATTGGATTGTACTGCAATTAAAAAATTACCATAGGACATTAGGGGAACTTTTGAGCACATAAATAAAGCCAAAAAAATTAGAGATTTTATTAATAAATAAAGCCGTAGTATTACAAATGAAGGTTAAAAAAAAGCAGAATAACCATTTACTTTATGTTATATGCAAGATACTCCCAGAAATATTGAACGTTAGAGAAATGTTTGTAATAAATAACCCCGAGAATTACAATTGAATATTTTTTTAAGATGATAATCATTAACTATATGTTATATTTTATTAATTTTTGATCTATAGTTGGATCCGACAAATTCGGTTTTTTTTGTTGAATCGATGTTTAGTCCCCTAAAAATCCACTCTTTCAGCTTCTAATCTATTGAAAAAGATTTTTTCATAAAATATAAATATATTTTTAACACAATTACCTAAAGGCAACGACTGTCGTCTGCTTTGGATATCAGTTGTAATTTGAGGACCAATAGCTTAACCGATATATTTAATCGTATCAATCCCACTATTATTAACTACTTTGTACTCCCAATGTCTTAAAAACAAAGATCTAATACGTTGACAACTGTATAAAGGTTAAATAAAGTTTAAAGTGATGCATACGGAAGAAAATAAAACATGTGAATAAGGTAGTCGTTTATTTTTATTTCCTGTTTACTTTCATCGACGATATTTACAAAGAAATAAAGTTAAGAAGTAGTCTATTTATTGTGATCCCTGTTTTTCCATTTAAGTCTCTTTTCTGCAATATGTAATCTTTGTTAACGGTCTGTACATAAGTGAACTCTGACATTTCAGTAGAATAAATAACACTTTTGGACGTCTCTAAGATTTTCTCAATAAAATGAACAATGTTTTGAAGTGTTGTTAAATTTGTCAGGAAATTCAGTTATTTCATGCCTTCTGGAGATTTGGTCAAGTCTAAAAAAAGTATGATGAGAACCCTTCAGTGCCTGAATCCATCATAGCTAAGATTAATATATTGTTCAATTCGAAGAGGGGTAAATGGTAAAAAAATGGAAGTTTCAATTTCTCTTTAGTTCTTCTATCACTGTCTTTCCTCCAATAATGGAGCCATAACAAATACCATGATATTTAGAGCTACATATGAAGCTTTGATACTCTATATCTCTATGGTGATTCCTCCGTTTTGGTAGATCTCCTTTTGAAAAAAGAAACGAGAGCTATTAAAACACTTTTTAAAAATGCCAAAGCTCTAATAGGTAAGAGGCTACAATCTCACGCTGCTATGAGTCCGTGGGAGTTAGGTATATCATTCTTGGGGACAGTGATAAGATCCGTGGCTCTGGACCTCAAGATCCCCTCATTATCGAATGAAAATAAAGTTGGTCAGCCGAAGAAGTTAGTTTCCTCTCGTGTTTCCTTCGCTTACAGAATAAAGTATTGATTGAGTTTTAGGATTTAAAATAGAAAAAGCTTAGGGGTGTTTTATGTATTCGATTCTTTCAAGTTATTTATTCGAATTGCATATAGTATTTGTGAAGTGGAAGTTTTAAAATAAATTTTTGTTTATGTATTTTTATTTATTAATATCATTTATAAACATTCTTTACTATGCTTGAACATTTTAAGAACTGTGGAATAAAAAAGTTACTGATCATGATCCCTTCAGACACCCTCCCCCCAAACCCTCTTGGGATTTTTTACCCCTACTATTTTACAATTATGGTTGTTTTACCTTTAATTATACAGGGAAATAAATCAATTTAGGGTGGACGCCTCATACATTTAATGGGGAAACCATTCTCCCTAATGAATAGTAGAACTTGCACCAACTATTATTGTCTACCTAGGTATGATTAAAATATATTGTACATATTAAAAAAAAAAATAAACCTTCTACGTATCGTGCATTGGTGTCCTCTCCTCCTGCCAAGAAGTGAGTAGTTTCTATCAAAGGGAAGGAAGGCTTTCCCTCTATAAATATTAATTTTCTTAAAAACTACATAATGAAAGTAAATGTATTCTCATTATATAATTGTGTGGTTTGTCATATGCTCTAAAAAATAGTCATGTAATTTTTTAATGAGCATGTTGAAAATCTTATCTATGTTTTAAATCCATTGTTGATACAACGTTTTGAGTGTTTTATTTTTTAATTATAGAGGTTGAATATATATGGCTGTCTTTTGCTAATATTTTATTTCTTGTTTAATTTTAGTTTATGTGTTTATGTGATTTGTTATGCTGAATCAGGATCTGCAATTTTGATAATTTAAGTTTTTTATTGATTCCAGCCTGTTGAATAAGTATCGTTTTTAGAAAGTTGATGTTATTGCTATACTTTATAATATGACCTTTCATCGATATTTACATATTCAGGTTATATTTCAATATTAGGTGATTTATATATTATATATATAGATATAATATATATATATATATATATTATATATATATATATATATTATATATATATATATATATAATATACGAGCAGGTTCAAAGATCTGACTATCCTATTGCTCCTGTATACGAAATTAGTTTCGGAAGATAAAATCCATGTACTCTCTCTTTGATAGGATTTCATACAATCAAGCAACCACTGCTTGGCTTCCATCTCATTGAAATGGTTGATTTTGCCCTCTATTTACATTTTATTTGCTTTGTGTTTTGATCTTTTGTCCTGATTTTTTTGTAGTAGGATCCTTACAATACATTGAGCAAATTGAGGCTTATTACTTTTTGTTATATTCTATAACCTCAAAATAACAAATGGGCAAGAATAGATTCCAGAAAATTCTTTTTTTCAGAATCAAATTATTTACATGTGGTGTGAAATCAAGAAATGCTTTCATAAATTGTCAAAAATCTCCTATGGTACTGAATTAAATCATAGATCACTAAAGCGGTCTTCACTTTTGCATGTCAGTTGTCGATTAGAGAATCATGGTTAGCACGTATATCTAAAGGAGATGATATATTTCCCAAATTGATGTTGGCTTATATTAATGAAAGTAGTTGTGCCCTATTTTTTTGGAATAAAGGAACACCTGTAAAAATGAATTAGATATATTTACCTCAAAATACAAGCTGATTGCTAGATAAATAAGTAAATGCCTAAGTTTTCAACTTAGTATATTTTAACAATAATCAAATATGATCTGAGAGTGATTACAGAATTGTGCCTCCCTCGTTTTAATTCGTTTGTCTATTTTTTCTAATAAGGAACATTAAAGTGATTGCAAAAAGGCAAAACACATTTTGCACTCAAGACATGATTGTTTTGTTCATATTGCGAATACGTAGATACATAATCGCAATAATCAGTTGAAGAAGCTGAAAATGTGATGGATGATCTTCAGCAGATTTTTATGACATGGAACATGTGTCGCAACTATTATATAATTTTATAATTTTCACATGTACATAGGAGTCATAAACGGTAGTTCACGGTATATACATACAAAAGCACGAATATAGTCTAGTATATTCAAATAAGATTATGGATTTTGAAGGTTGAAATGCTATGGCAGTTCTTTCAATTAGGTCTCAAATTTAAATCGTTTTGGCTGATTTTCACACATTGTACAAAAATTATATTACATAATTCATTCGTGATATAATTTAATTGATGACACTCTTCGTTTTTTGCATATAGGTTTGACAGAATTGCATTCTACTGGATATAAATAAGCATTATAGTGCATAATTAGTCAATCGAACCTAGGATCTTATCATGAGGTAGATCAAAATGACCTTCCCCTCTCGGGTTCGAATCTGCGCCTCAACATTGAGAGTTGAACACACCTAAATGGCTATCACACTCCCTTGTTTTTATTCTTGAAAAGGATTCTGCATTATCATATAACTTTTGCATATATTGGGGGAAACTTCATTTAAAAAATGATTGAGGTTCTGGACAACTTTAATACAAGCCAACGTTCAAAAAGAACTCTGTATTGATTCCAAACAAACATATAGTTTATTTTCGTTCATTATCTTATGTTCCTCAAGGGAAATCATTTGATGTGAACGATTAAAATATGTTGAGCTTTTAGTTCACATCTCCCAGGAATAATAGTTCTTAATTACCCATTATTAACATGCATTAATTTAATTGGCTGTTATAACGTGCATAAAGTGCATCAGAGAAAGTGATTTATCCTCCAATCCTCATGTTCTCCTCTGATCAAAAAACTCAACATGCTGCGGACGGCCCATTCAATTTAATATATTGTGTGGATTCTGAACAACTTGGGCAATAATACGGAGTTCCTATATATATATAGATATATATATATTATACTGTGCATTTTCAGAAAAAGGCCATTTCACTTCTGTAAGAGTAATATAACTCCCTCTGTAATAAAAATATGGAATCACTTTTGTATATTGGTATAGGTAAGCTAAACAATATGACAAACCATTGTTTTCTCAATTTTATTTTATATCATATCTTATTTTTTTGCCTATTGGGTCAATAGAATTGCATCCGACTGTATAATAAAAAGAATTATAGCATCAAATTAATATATTCAACTTAGGACTTTTCAATAAGGTAAGCGAAATTGACCATGTAATATTCATCAATCAAATGATTTAATACTTTTTGAAATATTTGTAATAATGCAAAAATACCATTTTTAGCTTAAAAAGTAAGCTAAATATAACTTATGGCTAAAATCGTTTAAATATACTTGTTTTGGTTATAAATTTGCCAGATTCACATATTTGGATTTATATGGCCGTTTACAAACTAATGTTGTGTAAACTAGTGTGATTCGATATATAAACTTTCTTTTCCAGAAACTTTAGTATATATTTTTTAAAACGATATGAATTTTAGAAATATAATTTCCAAAGATATTATCTTCTTAAATATAATTTTTTAAATTTCTAGTTTGATTAGAAACAATATCAGTGTAAATAAAGGAACTTAAAAAACATAGCTTTTAAACAAGTTAATTTTCATCTAAGGGAGGTTTTAATAATGATAATTGTCATTATACAATAAATGCACCATAAGAATTCAATCAAATAATAATTGCAAAAAATATTATAGTACTAGTAAAACAATAAACAAAAACATATGCACTCCTTGAAAAGCTCAACCTGTATTTAATACAATATCAAAGTTTTGCATTTATGGCTATTACATTTGTGCAAAAAATTATATACATAGTATCAGTTTTCATAGACAGGACAAATAACCATATGTGCTCCAATGTGAAACAATATATTGCTTACTAAGAAAGAGCATAATCATTATTAAAAACATATCTTATGCATTAACGTGACCTTAAAATGGATAACCTTTACCACAGTGCACAGGTGCAATATCTAAAAATATTTTTCATTAGTCTGTGAGAGATAGGTCCTTATGGTATTACGTGTGTTCGCGGCAATGTGGTGATATAAAAACATAACGAATGGCATATTCGCGAGGAAAAAACGCGAACTTTAAAACAGCGTGAGGAGAGGCCCGGAGTGGGACGCAGACTCTGGAGTAATTTGATTTTTTTCCCTTAAAAAAGTCCTTT
>CP045896.1:19262672-19273582 GCA_013387185.1 Caligus rogercresseyi | reverse complement strand
GACTTTCGGGTCCCGCCAAGAGAGTGAGGAGAATATTGGGTTTTAACCCTCGGCCAATGGACTCTCGGGTCCCGCAAACACAGTGAGGGGTATTGGTGTTTCTAACCCTCGGCCAAAGGACGTTCGAGTCCCGCAAAGCACAGTGATGGGATTTTGGGTTTCTAACCCTCGACTGCCAATGGACTTTCGGTTGCGTCCTTTGGCGTAATGTTTGATAACGCCCAATACCTATCACTGTTGCTTTGGCGGGACCCGAGAGTCCTTTGGCCGAGGGTTAGAAACCCCAATACCCCATCAATGTGCTTGGCGGACCCGAGAGTCCATTAGCCGAGGGTTAGAAACCCCAATACCCCATCACTGTGCTTGGCGGGACCAAGTCCTTTGGCCGAGGGTTAGAAACTCCATACCCCTATCACTGTGCTTGGCGGATCCGAGAGGTCCTATGGCCGAGGGTTAGAAACCCCACTACCCCATCACTGTGCTTGGCGGTACCCGAGAGTCCAGTGGCCGAGGGTGAGAAACCCCAATACCCCATCACTGTGCTTGGCTGGACCCGAGCGTCCATTGGCCGAGGGTTAGAAACCCCAATATCTCATCGCTGTGCTTGGCGGGACCCGAGAGTCCATTAGCCGAGGGTTAGAAACCCCATACCCATTCACTGTGCTTGGCGGACCCGAAAGTCCTTTGGCCGAGGGTAGAAACCCCAATACCACCCCTCCCTGTGCTTGCGGGACCCGAAAGTCCTTTGGCCGAGGGTTAGAAACCCCAATACCCAAACACTGTGCTTGGCGGGACCCAAAAGTCCTTTGGCCGAGGGTTAGAAACCCACAATACCCCATCACTGTGCTTGGCGGGACCCGAGAGTCCCTAGCCGAGGGTTAAAAACCCCCAATACCCCATGCACTGTGCTTGGCGGACCCGAAAGTCCTTTGCCGAGGTGTTAGAACCCAATACCCCATCATTGTGCTTGGCGGGACCCGAAAGTCCTTTGGCCGAGGGTTAGAAACCCCAATACCCCATCACTGGCTTGGCTCGGGACCCGGAGAGTCCATTAGCCGAGGGTTAGAAACCCCATACCCCATCCTGTGCTTGGCGGGACCCAAAGTCCTTTGGCCGAGGGTTAGAAACCCCAATACCCTATCACTGTGCTTGACGGAACCCGAGAGTCTATTGGACGAGGGTTCCCTGAAAGCTAAGGAACTCCTCATGAATGAATGTTAGGGGTATGTCTTCTTTTCTGGGGAAATAGTGAGGACGAGTTGGGCAGGGACGAGTTGGTCTAGGACGAATTGGACAAGACAGCGAATTGGGCACGGGACGATTTGGACAGGGACAATTTGGGCAGGGACGATTTGGGCAGGGACCAAAATGGAAAGGACGAATTGGGCGGTTACCACCTTTTAAGAAAAGGAAAAGAAAGGAGAAAGAAAGAAGAGGAAAGAGTGATTGACGTCCAAATCAACGATCGAAGTGTATCTCTATTGTGGTTCATTTATCCGAGCCTCTTTTAACTTCATATTGGTTAACGGTTTCTGCTTCACTTTGATTGGCTAACACATAGTGGAAGCTCCCTATATAAGTGAAGATTCCACCCACTCATCCTCTCATCTTTTTCATTTAAAACGATACCCCTACATCTCCCCACTGAATTGCTGATTCATTGGACTTTTACAACATGGTAAATAATAATCAATAAACATAACTCAATCCTTATTGATGTATAAGTTAATGAAAATAAGAACAATGCTCAAATTAAAAGGGGCTCGGAGAAATGAACAACAAAAATAGGATAACGTTCGATAGTTGGATTGTGACGTCAATCACTCTTTCCTCTTATTTCTTTCTCTCTTTCTTTTCCTTTTCTTTAATAGGTTGGCTATATTAATACTATTCAGGAATGCAGTGGTAGCCTGTGTGAGACGTCATCACAACAACTTAAATTTGTAAACATAGGTGATTGAGAAAATATCCCCAAAAATTTGTCCCATGTAGGTAGAATTTGACTACGAATATAGAAGGATGCATTTTATATTAAAAGTGTCAAGAACGAAAGTTGAAGTAAATATATTCTATTATAAGCGAAAAAATAAGTATTTTGGTAAGATAAATATAACCAATTACTAACTGATAATTTTTTCTGCTCTTCAAGGTATATTATAAATATTCTACTCATATTTAACCATTAATTATATATCACTCGTACGTAAAACAAAATGATTTCATTTTCATGACGATTCACCATTTCTGAATGCAGTCTTATTAATAATAAAACAGAAGAATATTATAAAAAGTGCATTACTAAAAAGAAGACACATTTATTCCCCCGATCATATATTTTCTGCAGAAATCCGTAGTCTATTGTGCATTTTTCATTGTATGATCCTTATTCGAAAATATATGACATTGGGAGGGGACATAAAAAGACACTCATTGTTTAAGAGTGTATTTGTCAAAGGAAGATACCAATATTTTATTCTTCTTCTACGAAATCATAAAAAAATATTCAATTCCCCGCACATTTTATATCTATGCCCGTTTAAGTAATTCTATAAATCCCTTCCTAGAAAAATAGCTGCCGATAACTGGTGCAAGGTTTTTCATATTATGAAAGGTTGCGTACATTCCAAAAATAAACACGTGAACGGTAAGCTGTTAAAATAATACGTCACATCCCCTCTTTTCTTTCTTTGGATTTCCGCTTTCCGGGTGAACGTAAGTGAGCCTCTTCGTCTCCCGAGATTTTATCCGTTTCGGCCGTTTTTCATCCATACGTGATGGTAGAAATGAGGCTTAAAAAGTGGATGATCACTTGTGTTTCTAGTGTGGGATTTTGATTCCTTTGATTTTGATGGATTTCTTACGAAATATGAAGGAATGTGGTATTTACTGTGGGTTTCATTGTTTTTTTCAGGATGTCTACGAACAAGAAGAAGACCAGGAAGTTGCGCGGACACGTGAGCCACGGTCACGGACGTGTTGGTAAGCACCGCAAGCATCCCGGAGGTCGCGGAAACGCTGGTGGTCAACATCACCATCGTATTAACTTCGACAAGTACCATCCCGGCTACTTCGGTAAGGTTGGAATGAGGAACTTCCACGTTCATGCTCACACAGCCAACCATTACTGTCCCTCCGTGAATTTGGACAAGCTCTGGTCCCTGGTCTCTGAGCAGACCCGTGAGAAGTATGCCAAGGACAAGAAGAAGGCCCCGTCATCGACGTGACCAAGGCTGGATACTTCAAGGTCCTCGGCAAGGGACGACTCCCCGAGCAGCCCGTCATTGTCAAGGCACGACTTTTCTCCAGACAGGCCGAGGAGAAGATCAAGAGCGTTGGGGGTGCATGCATCCTCTCAGCTTAAAATTCCTCCCTATCTTCCCTCAAGCCCCCCATTTTTTGTTCACATTTTAAGTGTATTGATCATAGTGTTCAATAAAAAATATTTACCACCACAGTTGTGACTCATTGTGCTCATTCCGTTAGGTATCTTTTCCTTTTTTCTGACTCTTTACAGACATGATGCAACCCGGCAGCGTGGCTATCCCGGGGGATACCATCCAAGTTAGTGAGGACGACAATAAAAATGTCATTATAGGTCTTGAGATCATCGCCTGCTAAAGGATGCGGTGGTTAGGAATCGTTAGAGAATGAGCAAGGTGATATTTATGAATCTTAAGGGGAACATCCAAGTCTGAAGATAATATATCTGGATTGATGACAAAAACTATTACACCAAGACCTTTTAATTATTGGGGGGAATTTTCAGCTAATCATTTGTTGACAATTTTATTTACCACATAAACAATTAAACGTGGCAAAATATTCCAACACTATTTCGGCTCAGATCTATAAGTATATAGATGCGATTTAGTACTATTTAAAAAAATTGCGATTTCATTTGTAAATGCACAAGAAAAAAAGTTTCATTTATAAGCAGAATGTAAATATATTGAAATGTCATCCCGATAAGTGTAAGGACTTGTCCTTTTTTTGTCATTGATCCCGATTTATTTATCCTAGTCAAGGTTCTCTTATCGCTGCTCAAATTTTTAAATCTAACTGCATTTATTAAATGGTTCTTAAAACATACTACTTAAGAAATCGCCTTCTTAGTTTTTCTCATGAGAAAAAAATGAGAGGTTATCACGTTTTCTTTATCGATGTCTCGTTAAGTCTGAAATGTCAAATGTAATCGTCTAGCGTGTAACGCTTAAAATAGGAAATTAAATATGTTTCATGTATTTAAATCCTATATATTTAAATATATTGACTCGTCAAACGTATTAATTTAATTTAGGATCCTAATCCAGCACATCCGTTCTTATCGTTTCTCATAGAGTGCCTGCTTGATAATGGGTGAATTATTTTGATGATAACTTTCTTTGTTACTAGCGAGGGTTATTTGCAAGCTCCTTCTAATCTCAACGTTCATACCTTTCTATGTAGTCTGTAGGATGAATAAGAACACGGATTTAAGTTTTTTTTGACACTATAATACTTTATTTATTATCAATTCTCATAAAAATTAATGCTTAAATTTTTTCATCGTAATAAAATAAGTTGTCTTAAAATATATCTCGTAAAATAACTGAAATAGAAATATCATTATCAAACGGTTTTACTCAAAATTCATTCAACTTCATAAACTAGCCACTAAATTTGGTGTGCATTTAAACAATTAAAGAAAAAGATCTAGCTGCAGATCTTAATTTTTTTTTACTCCTGTGGCTGCTGTCATAGCTTTTATGTCTATTTTTCTGTATGCCTATAAAATGTCTTAAAGGTTTAACTATGCGATCCAAATGAAATGATAACATCATCAGTTTTTTGTGGCTATTTCAAGGCGTTTATATTATTTTATTTTAAATATTTATTCAAATGACTTATCTTATTCAATGAATATTAGCTATTTATTTGGCATAAAGGTTAATAATTTAATAACTATTAATGGTAGGACCCTTGTTTTTGAAAGAGAAGGATATGTGTTTGATTTGATGACCATAAGAAACTACTGCTTAATTAGTAAATAGAACTTCTTTTTCTTATTAACCAACATTTTCATGTCAAATTAATGACTAAAAAGAACCCAAATAAGTTTAGACTTAAGCTGCATCCTTTTAGTAGGTCATTTATTAATTACATCCCTAAATAGGCCCTGGACTTCGTCTTCACGGCGAGTCCATTTCGCAACCAAGTGTGGAGTCCTTAGGCACAAAAAGAACACCTACTGGATCGACAACCATCAAAAGCGTTATTTCCCAAATAAGGGTGAAGCCGTTATCGGGATCGTCACAAGGAAGTCCGGAGACATCTTCCGTGTGGACATTGGAGCGAGTGAGCAGGCCATGCTCTCATATTTGGCCTTCGAGGGAGCCACGAAAAGAATCGACCGGACGTGAAGGTCGGGGACGTTTGTCTATGCGAAGCTCCTGGTCGCATCACTGGACACAGAGCCGGAGCTCGTCTGTATGGACTCCTATGGAAAAGAGGCTGGACTCGGAGTCTTATCCGGGACAACAGCTACGTTTTCACTGTGCCCCTGCGACTTGTGCGGAAACTGCTCCTCAAGGACTGTTCTAATTTCCTCACTTGGGAAAAATATTCCCTTTGAGATTGTCGTGGGCATGAATGGACGGATATGGATTCGATCAAAGTCCGTGAGGAACACGATTTGCATTGTGAACGCCATATTGGCAGCTGAGCATATGAACGATGATGAAATCAAGGCCATGAGTGGAAAGCTCATAGATGCCATCACCGGATTTTAATATATTTGTAGATACCAAAAAAAACAAAAAACATCCCAGTTCAAATATATACTATTTTTGTCAAAAGTTAGTACGTTTCTTGACAGCATTTAAACATTTTATATATTATCAAGGTAATTTCATTGAATTTATAGCTTATTAGAATATAAATTTATTCCATTGCTGGTTTCTGAAATAAGTAAACTTAAAAAGTGTACAGATAAAAAAATATTCTTTTTGAAATGAAAGTACTTTTTTCATTCAAACATTGGGTAGGATTTTGTAACATCTAAGATTAGCGTCTTTGCCCATTAGTAATTCACTATATTTTTGGAGTGTTTTGTAGTTCAGTAATTCTATAACTTACATTCCACGAATCTATTGTTGTATCAGTTCTAGTATAACTAATGTATTTTGGTAGAAAGTAATACACTCTTATTGAGAATAGTCTGGCAACTTACAAATTCAATATTACAATTTTTATGTCAGAGTAATTGTACATTTATAATTCTGGTCTACTTCTATTTAATTAGAAACAAAGAAACGTCATAAATTAAAAAGTGGCACACCCTCTTCCCGCGTCAATTCACGACTACGCTATAAAAAAATTGACATTTATATATTAGACTTAGTTACTATTTGATTTTTGCATAATTTATATTTAAATTTAAACACCTAACTATAGATGTATAACAACTCGCCTTTTATTAGACCAATAGAGCTTCAGCTTCCACATTAAAACAATGTACCAGATCTAAAGAAATTGAGATTAGCGTATTTGCTCAATAAAATTGAGAGAATACTTACAATGAATATTATCATTCCTTGCAATTTTAGCACTGGCTTCTGCATTAACATTGTGTCACATGCATTACGTTGAAACTTTTTTTTAAACTTTCGATAACGATAAAACGCTTTTTTTATTGATAAACAATAAACAAGGATGTGCAAAAACATTTCTCCTTGTAGTGAGGAAATACATTTCTTAAAAAATAATATTTTTTGTAGGGTTTAGTGATAACTTTTTTAAACATTGCGATAATCGATAAAAATTGATAATTATAATTTTAACCACTGACGGGGATTTAGATTTAGTTGACAATGCTTATAACTTAAATTTGTATATAATTGATACTAATGACAATCAACATCAATTTCCGACTGTAAGGTGAACATAAATTTTAGCTGATTCATGTTTATTACTTATAAAAAATTTAAAATCAAAATTTTACGTTTATAGAGTAGTTTGGCAGAGGAGGAACAAGGAAGAGAGACGTCAGCTTGAATGTGTAGTGTCTGACTGATTGTATTTTAGGTGATTAATCATACGTGTACGAGGCAAGGCAATAAGGCAAAAATAACAACAGTATTTGCAGTGTGTGATGAAATGACCGTTAAATAAAATTTATCATCGAGATATAAATTTTTATTGTTATCGTTTTCCAAAAGTTTAAGTTGATCAATTATCGATAGTCCCCCCAAAATGAGAATCAATACACGACAAATTCAAAGATGACTGTCATACAAATGAGCTCGGTGCTGATAGCTTCTCCATTTGCATGCTTTAGAGATAAAAATATATTATTCCAGTTTACTAATACCAACCAAATTGTATCTATTTTATGATATCTGTCTTTGTATATAAAATATATATGTTTCCATAGCCATTTCCATTTTTATTGAAAGTAAAAATAACAGTATTTACCCTAGCCTATGAGCTCCGAAAGTGAACCTTACATTCACTTTATGTCTATTTATATTATTTTACTACGAAAATAATCAAAATGATGGTAAAAATCAAAGACAATATCGAAAAGGGACTCCCTCTAGAAACAAATGGCGTATCAAAAATATAACGTTCATGTTATTACAAGTTAATATTTTTATCGCTATAGTTTTATCAGTTAATGTAAGTTGAGTTATGATTTTATTTATCGATTATAGGAAGTTGAATGATTAATTATTCGTTTATCGTTATTGCAAGTTAAAAAAGTCATTGCAGAAATACCTGGATAAAAATAATGTAATAAAATTAAGAATACTTTCAGGCAAATGGGTTTTATTATCTCTAACCTACAGGGAGACGAAGGATACTGAATGGTCGTGAGTTGATTCATCATAAGAGCGGCTAATAGTGTAGAAATACAGTAATCAGTGGAGATAAAAGTTAATTTACAAAAAAAAATTATGTTTGAACTAACAAGATTTTTAAATTAATTCTTAACATTGTTTTGTCAATGCTGTATAAATTACGGTATTACATAGAAATTGCAGAGGAAAACACAGCTTAGGCAATAATGGTCAAAGAAAAAATGGCTCAGGATGAAATTGCCTCAGATAGAAAAGAAACCCAAAGGAAGATTTAGTAATGATGGATAATAAAAATGTTTAACTTAATACTATAATCTTTAAATTTATAATTTTTAAAAGATAATAATACTTCAAAGCGGATTCATGTCAAGTCAATCATAGTACTTGCTAAGACATTTAAAAATATCTAAGGAGTACTCTTTCATAGTCGACTGGAAGGACAGATTTATATGTTTGTTTTATACGATGTAACTTTCGTAATATTATAATAAATAAACATTAATAAACAAATCAAAGGCTAAGTTTTAATTGTATCAGTATCTGATCATACTATTATTAATTAATTGCTGAGAAATGTTGATATAAATAGAACTTTTACACTGTTTATGTAAAAAATGATTTGTTATGGCTAAGGCTGGGCAAATCTGGAGTAAAATTGGCTTTTAAAGCCCAAATATCTGGAACAAAAACTACGAAATCTGCTGAAAAAAATATAAAATATGGGAATAAATTTGTTTTAAAATTTACAGATGTTTTATTTTATATATACATTATTAAGGCTTTATACACGTCTCGTTAATATAAAATATATATATATATATATTAACAATCACCCCCGCCGTTTCATAATGTATAAACTTAGGTTCCGAATATTTCTCGTGTGACGTCACGTCTGCCAGAAAACATAAACAAATCACTTTTACTATATATAATAAGTATTACATCCCTACTCAAATTATCATTATGCATCTTATTCTTACAAAATGGCTTCAATAACTTAAAAAAAGCAAAAGATTTTTTAGAGCTATGAGGAAATGTGAACAAAAAAAAATTCAAATAATTTTATAGTACAGGGCAGGGTTGATAGGAACGACAACCTTTGTAAAAAGAGTTTTAAAATCATGTCAAATGTTCCGTCGGTTCCATTGGAAGCTATTAATAAATTTGCAAAAATTTGTATATTCTCCAAATAAAATATGAAAAAAAGTATATAATTTATAAACTATTCCAAACAAAATACTGTTTATAATCATATATTGATAATATTATTACAAAGACATATATAGAAAAAAGTATGTATTCATAAATTATAACAAAAAAAAATACTGCTTATAATCATATATTACACAAATATTATTAGAAAGACATATTTAGAAAAAAAAGTATATAATTTATAAACTAAGTCTTTGTAATGATATTTGTGTAATATATGATTATACACAGTTTATTTATAATTTTTTCGTTATTTTTATGTGTTTATCATATAATGATTGAAGAGTTTACTTTTTCATGAAATATTTTGGATAGTTTCAGCCAATTTTAATCTTCAAAAATTATGAGTACCCACAATTTTTTTTTTTCCATTTTCTAATAGAATTGTGATAATTAATTATTCTATGATCTAATTAAGGCTAAATTCGATTATATTTAACATATTTTACTTACAAATAGACCCTCTTTTGGCATATGTGACGTCATGCTCATAAGGTAGTTGTGTGGCGGTGTATTTTTTACTTCATTTGGTTAAAATGGCTCTACCTTACTTTAACTACCTTGGTAACAATAAAAATATTGTGTGACTAATAACCCATAAAAAAGAAATTCAATATGATAATTGGAACTTACAGAGAATGATTTTATTGGTGAATCAAGATGTCGCGTAAATGTCATCCCGGATGACTCATCCGTCAGACTTGTGTGCTGATCTGCTAATGCTTTCTTAAGTTTACAATTTTTTATTAGCACTTAGCAACAGCTATATAACTAGTAATGGGTCGCGAGCTTAAATTTACTACTCGAGCTTGGGCGAGTAGTAAGAAAAATTACCTCGAGCATTTACGAGTTTTTACTCGTAACTCGGGTAAAATCTAAAACTCGCAAAAAACTCGTTGCTTGTAAGAGCTCATTTTTATTTAATACATATGGAAAGGAAGAAAAATTTGATACTCCTAAAATACTTGTATTTTTTAGATCATCCTTTAACATCCTGAGTGATATGAAATAATCATAATACGATATGGAAGTTCTATGCAGTTCGAGACTTCTTGCTCATAAAAAAATAGGGTTTAAGTCCTTTATTTTGTAAAATTCTAAAATTTATCCCTCGCGCTCAGTTTTCAATATATTTGATATTTTTTATGGATTTACATTTTTTAAGCTAGAAGTGATATTTTTTCATAAATTACTTGAATCATGTCTAAATTAATATTCAGTTTTTTGAAACAAACTTCTGGTTCGTTGAAATATTGTTCCATTATCATTGTATATATTTGAACAAAATGTTATTGATTAAGACTATGGATCGAAAAAAATCCCCTCAAACACTAGATTTGAGCCTTTTGAGATAATTGCAACGTTTCCAAGTAATTTTTATGAGCCTGAAGATTATTATTCACTGGATCGTTCCATTTGTAGTGCTTGAAAAGAAAAGACTTCCAAAAACATTATTATTATATATGCATATAAAAAGGGAGATTTTTTTAAAAATTCACAGCTCAAATATCATGAAACGACCGGGTACCCGGCCCGGCTTTTTTTGAACGTTCCGTCCCGGTGTCTAAAAATCAGCGGGCCTGGACTTTAATATATCGTTTCCCCTCGTCATTCTGAAAGTGACGTTTTTTTAGAAAAGATTCTTAATATTTAAAAACAAATATTTAATTTTTTTTTCTAAAAAATGTCCTCAATTTTTTTTTTAATTAAAAAAAATAATAGGATTTTTTTTTAAATATCGTCTCTTTCAGAATTATAAAGGAACGAATCTATTAACGTCCCGTCCGTATCCCGGCAAAAACTTATCTGGGTCGTTTCCTGACTTTAGATGATGTATTGTTTATATTTTTTTTATGAACT
>CP045896.1:19079098-19262572 GCA_013387185.1 Caligus rogercresseyi | reverse complement strand
CGCGGAAAATTTCAAGCTATCAAACCGATTATACGATATTCGTTAGAAAATACCGAATACCGTCTGGGGACGGTGATTGCCCTGTTACATGGAAAATATTTAGATTTTTTTTGCTTTAACACTAGCACTACCACATAACTGACCCCCCCTTGAACTACCATATGGGTCATTTATGACCCATATAATAAAAGTCTTTAGTTTTTACTTATAAGCTTACTTACATTTATTGAATATTATTAGATATAAGTTTATATACACATTATTTCTTTGCCATACATTTTTACATTTATACTTTGTTACTTTTTCAGCAATTTCACCACATTTCCCACACACAACACTGTCACATTCGATACAATTATTAAAAGATTTATTATTACAATTCTCACTTTGGCAATGCTTGCGTTTCTTGGTCGAAGTTATTTCCGAAGTTGTATTTTCTAAATTATCGGTTCTGCACAATTCCATAGCTAGTTCTTGTAAAAATTGACGACGTGTTATTTTGTCTTGTTGAGTTTCTTTATATAGAATCCATGCATTTATTCCTGCTATATCCAGAATGTTGTTGAACACAGCCACTGGCCATCGCCTAGTTCCACTTTTGGTAGAATATAATCGGCACATTTGATCCAAAGAATCCACTCCGAACTTGGTATGATTGTAATATTCAATTGTTTCAGGTTTTTTCTTTTTCTTCTCCGAAATCGAAACTGTAGGATGAAGACTGCTCATAACCATGACTGACTTATTTTTTTTCGCCTTATAAGCAGTAAGAGTGCAATTATTTTTGCTTTTGAACACCATCGTCGAAAAAATGGGCAGACTCTTGTCCAATAATATTTCTTTGATAGGAGGAATATCTCTGCTATTATTTCTTACGGTTCCAACTAGACTAGTTTTCTTTTCGATCAAAGAATCAATTAGTGATTTACTTGTGAAAAAGTTATCGCATGTAACGTTATATCCCTTGCCAAGTATTCCAGCGTCATTGAGGAGTGATGTTACTACGAATGAGCCCAAGGGAACGTTACTTGGTCTTGTTGAGTCTTTTCCCAAGTAAGGTCTTGCAGCGCAACAGTACTTACTCTCAACATCAGCAAGAAGCCAAACTTTATCCCGAACTTGTCAGGTTTGTTGCTGATGTATTGAGTAAAGGGACATCTTGTTTTCGTGGGGAATAGCTGTTCATCTATGGTGACTTCCATCTTCGGATTATAGTACATTGAACAATTATCCGTAAAGTCATTCCATATCTGGGAAATAAGTCCAAATTTATCTTGCTCCAATCGAGTCGATCTCTCTGAGCGCATATCAATCTAAGGAATCTTTGAATCTCTTGGAAGCGATTTCGACTCATAGTCTTCTTGAAGAGAGACACACCCCACATTTGGGACCAAATTTGTTCAACAGGAGTATTAGACATTCCTAAAACGCCCCTGGCAAAGAGAAGTCCAATAAATTGTTCGAGCTCCCTCATGGACATATCCCATTTTTCTAAGACTCGTTTTCCCTCAATTACAGTACATTTGTGAATATGTCGAAGCATTTTTTCGTCAATCATGAGCTTGAGGGCTGAACTCTTCGATTCTGCTAGGATACTACGGACAGCCGGAGAAGTAGGCCCAGGCTTTCCAGTGAAAATATTTTGAACTGAAGTACGAACAGTGAGCTCAACATTTGGGCTCATCTTTTTCCAAGTTGTTCCATTTTTACTAACAAAGTCGTCAATGGAGGAAGAAACAGTACCTTCATTATCATCTGTACTTGAGAAGTCATCCCCTGATTCGTCGCTACTTATGTCGAATAAATCACCAGTGTCAACCAAGCTATCGACTGGGCCCTCTTCCTCTGATTGATATTCGGTATGCTTTGAAAGAACTCCAATGCTTTAGAAGCACATAGTCTCTTTGATCTTACTCGGGACATTTTTATCACTACTAATCAGCACTGGTCTCTCAAAACTCTATGAACTCAATGTATTGAGAAGTACTTCTAAAAGTAAAAACGAGTTAAAACCTTCATGAGATATTTACTAATATAACTGAAAAAGGATAATGGATTATCTAGATGACAAAAAACTGCGTGTTGGGGGGGGGGGGGGGGGGACTAAAATCATTACATAAAAATATTTAATAATAAGGGTCAAAAATGACCCCTATGGTAGTTAAAGGGTGTTTTATCAATATAACGATTTTCGATTAAGTTAGAACTGTTATACTTAAAGATGTTAAAGATAACTAAAAGATAAACAGCTACATGAAAAATTAGAACTCTACCATGTCTGTGGACTCAGAAATCCCAGTTGAAATTTTAAAAAAGTTGAAAATGACCCCTTGGTAGTTCTAAAATGATTGGATACATTGATCGCGAATGAAGTCTTAGATAATTTAGAAGAGCTGACAAACATATGGTAGTGCATGAATATCGGGGTATTGCTTAGTTCTCCTTGTTGGGAGAAAGACAGCGCACAAGAAACTAAAGAAGAGTGAGATTCATTTCTATAATATGAATTGACAGAGCCCTGCCGACTAGCCGCAATGTAAATCAGTATTGTTACTACCGACTGGAAGATTTCCAGTATCGAACCGATTATACGATATTCGCCAGTAAAATAACTGAATACCGTACCGATTAACAATCGGTATGGAATATTTGAAACTATGACTTTTGTAGCATTCACATAGAGACATAAAGAATCAAGAGAATATAAGAAGGAGATGAGTGGAACAAGGAAACTTTACTTTTGTGTGTTTTTTTAGTATTAATTGAGACTTAGTTCCAACATTGACGTCATAGGTTTTATTTATTTTAGTATTTAAAAATCAATTTCTCAAAGGAATTGCATTTGTTTTGGGAGTGATGTGCTAGAGATAGAAAAAGCGAGGGATATATTTTGGGCGTGTGCAAAGGAGAAATGTTTGAATGGTACAATTGAGTTCAGGCTCTTGTTATCACTATTTTCTTTCCTTCAGAACAGAAGCAAAACACAGAGATTCAAATATAAAATAAATACCTTCCGACTTCCGGCCGACTTGGCCTACTTCATAAATGAAATAAATACTCCTCAAACGAGGAAAGAGAATAGTGATAACAAGAGCCTGAACTCAATTGTACCATTCAAACATTTTCCCTTTCACACGCTCCAAAATCCTTCTATTTTCTATCTCTAGTGCGGTGGATTGCCAGGAACAGCCTCAAGTCAATTGGTCTGTTCAAGAAAAGTCCATGAACCGAATGTGACTCGTAAGCAAGGATAACGGTGAATGGAGCCATGGATGGAAGCACATCCTCCGTCGAGAGGCCATTTTTCAATAATTGATAGCAATGAATGGTTCCTTTAAATAATTCCTTTTTAATGATTATGAATAATAATATGCAAATTTCAACAATGACGATGACGTCATTGTGAAAAAACAGCTGAGTCAGCTAACGCCAACCTGCTGCCTTAGAGCGTTCGTGTTGACACACCCTGTATATATTCTCAGTTGCCATAAAGATATAGAGAGTTATTCCCTTCAATAGCAGAGAAATATCGTTCAACTGTCGCTTGCCCCAGCGCTCCCTGTGTGAAGAACTTGAACTTCGAAAATAAATAAACAATTATAACATATAGTATTATAGAACAGATACATGAATAGACATTCAGTATAAGCTATGCTATGCATTGAATACTAGAGTCCCTTGAAAGTGCATTTAACCCTTGTGTGGTGTTCATATTTTTGTAACTCAGCCACTGTTCGTGGGTCTGGTGGACCCGCTGCGTTTTGGGGTTCTCAGCTAAACACAATAAAACTATTTTATGTTTAAAATACTCAAATGATATTTCCTTATCTCAATACAAGCAATATAAACAACATAAATGATAATAATAGTCTTTTACCTTTATTAGGTCACATTATAAATAAAACATCACTTCTTTTTGTGTTGCTGGCTGTAACCTAGAGTAATGAAAATATCATAAATTTTTCTAACTCTCTCTCCTCACACACAAAATATGAGTGCCAGATCAACTGCAATAGCATCACACTTACTTCAGGCTTTGCTGGTGATGGTTCTGTAGGTTGGGTGGATGGTGCACAAGACCTAAAATTTCCACTTTCATTGACCCCGGGTCCAGCAGACCCGAACACCCTCTATGTAATGTAAATGTGTAGGGGGGGTGTATGGTGTGTGGTCACTGAAAACGTGTTGTGATATATGTTCTTCACAGAAAATGAGCCAAGGCCAATGAATCTGAGTTTGAAATAATAAAATTCGTATTACTTTTCTTTGAGACAAAATTGAAAACGGGTCCCACAGACCCGAACACCACACAAGGGTTAATATCGGACAATAAGAGACAGTAAAAAAAAATATATAGCCTTCCATTTCCTACGAAATCCAAGTACAAATATAATTCATATAAGATTAATATCTATGAATAACTTATAATCTCTAATAAATTATAACAAATAATGTATTTAATTGTCCTTTGTTATAAACTGTCCGATATGAAATGCATATGAAGAAGTAAAAGCAGATACATAAATAAATGTATCTCTCTTTCTAATCTATCGTACCTAATATCGATCGCTACTATTTATATATAATAAAATCTACCGAATACCGATAGATATTCGGTATATACCAAATATCGAACTGGCATTAGATTTATCTACGAATCCCAGCTCTGGAAATTGAGAGTTATGTGACATCATCGGTGTCTTTACTATCTTGGGACATTTTTTCCTATGTCTTATTTTCTGGTCCATTATTCCTAACATTGACATAATTTTATTATTTATTTCATGTAGAAATTTTATTACATATATGAAATCTTTAGTTCTTTCTGTCACTGCCTTTTCCAAACAATGGAGATCTAACAAATACACAGTGCTACCATAGTTTGCTACAGCACTCTATATTATCTATGTGTTGTCGCAGAAAATATATCATATTAATATGAGCTTGCATTAAATAGCCTGCGTTATGGGGGACATATCTTAAATACATGGATAAGCAAGTATTTGAGTACTAGATACTATTTCTAATATGAATTGAAAAAAATGACAAAAATAAATTATCTTTAGAATTATCCATAAATGATTCTTGGCTGTCGTTATTAGACGGGGTAATGATTAATTTGGCCCTTTTTCCATGTGTTCTCATCTTCCTTTTCTATCTTGGGTCATTTCTTCATGGTCAATTTCTTCTCATCGACAAAAACAGCTAATGCCGCCCCAAATATGACTCTGATGTGAAACATATATCTATTCAAGGTCTGTATAATAATATATTATACAGACCTTGATTCTATTGTTGTTTGTTAAATAAAGACTTGAGAGAAATCAGAGCTCAACAGGAATTAAGAGGTGCGAATCATTAATATATTTATTTCCCCCTAAAAATGCATACAAGCTTTCGGCTGGGCTTACATTTTGTAATCGTTATATAAGTTGTCTTTGATAATAATTGTCGTTTCTCATTTTTGGTGACTAGAGTGATTAAAGGTAACTTTATGAAAACGTAGCGATAACGATAAAAAGTTATATCTATCAAAAAAATATCGTTGATCTTTAGCGGAGCCCACTGTCATTTACATAATTAAAATATAGGTTGCATATTATACAATATTTGGTAAATCCATGAGCATTAAAAAGTATGAAAAAAAGAATGAGTTAATATTATCAATATTATATCTTGGATGATAGAGACTTTCTCATCACGATCGCCGTTTGACATGCTTCTTATAATTTTTATCTTCTTCTTCTTAGTCCTGAGTTTATTCTTAAGTGTAGTCAAAGTTAAATGTGTTAGAAATATTATCTATAATTTTTTTTGGTAGTTTTAGTACAAAAAAAGAAAATTCATCGATTAATTCAAGTGTCAGTTAAGTCACTAATAAAGAACTAAATAAAGTAATAAAATATATTTTACTCTCTTTACTTCTTCTTCATGATTTTTTAAAAAGTGAAGCTTACTATGCCTTAGCCTTATAATAATTTGGTAATTTCATGAACGATAAAGTAATCTTACGTACTATATATATATATAATTATATATTATATATAAATGCAGTCGGTTGGATTTAAAGCATGGAGAAGAATTTAAAATATATAGTTATATATCCATCTTAAAACAGTCTTGAAATTATTACAATTATTTTCCCTAAATACTTTCGGATGCTCCTTTGATAGCTATTTATTGAATGTGGGTGGAACTTTAAAATGTAATGCCGGCGATGCTGCTGCCTTTTTGTATTTAATTATCTCAGCGTGTGGTCAGACATGAATGACCAAAATGAAATTGAATCAACCCATACAAAACATGGCCTCTTTGAATACTTCAAAAGGTATATTATGTAATATTAGAATGAATCAAGTCATATGATGGAAATCCGAATGTATTTCATTGTTTCAAGCCAAATATATAACTCAGCTTAGATTTTAAATATGTATGGATTATGTGTTCATTATTAACGTTGTTTGAGAGTAATTTTCTAGGGTAAAATGCTATTGTCTATCTAAAAATTATGTAATGGGAGCTAATTGGACAAGGAAAACGTTATTGAACGAATCGTTTTTTATGTTAATGAACATGGTTATAAATTTATATTGAAGAGGTTTCGGTAGATTAAAAAAGTTCTATAAAAATGAAAAGTTTTTTTAAAGGCCCATAATACAATTTATCTTATATAGGTCAACTTAAGAATGGAAATAAATTATGTAGAATATTTTAATGTTCTATTTTCAAATTCAAAAATTACAAAACTTGTTTTCTTCCTGGAAAGATAAACATCAAACTATGAAAGGTTAAATTTAAACCAAAACTGGACATTCTACGACTTAGGGACCTCTATTGGCCTTTGTGTTCTCTTAATGAGCCATTATTTTTTAACTTTTAAATGGTTTATCAAACTTTTCAAAATGATTAACAAAAAAGAAAATTATATAGGGTGGCAGAATTCATCAACTTAAGCACTAATTGCAGAGGTGGGATCAAGTCGAGTCTTTGCAAGTCATCAGCAAAGGATGCAGCCCAAAATTATGACTAAATAGTAACTAGAGTCAACTTCGCCTAAGTCGAAATTGCATAAGTCGAAAAGTCGCCTAACTCGGATATAATCAAAAGTCCCATTTTTTCTCCATTGACATGTGTGTAATGAAAATCGTAAAAGTCGATTTTTGTAAGTCGATATATCGCCTAAGTCGAACAGATATTTTGACAATAACACATATAAACAAGAAAATAACTTCGCATAAGTCGAAGAGGGCGCTCACTTTCCAAAACACAGTCCGCATGCACTGCGCCTGCCGTTCACACTGTGTATTAATTTCGGCGAAATAATTTCGCTATTACTCAGTAATTCAATTCGATATTACCCCGATTTTAGATGTTTTTGATGGTACAAGTTGCTTTGACATGATAATTTTGCATGTCCCAATATGATTTTTGTTGAAAGGTAATCCAATCTGATAATTAACCTTCGGAGGGGGCCTCGATAAATTTATTTACACCTACCACGTGTGTGAGTGATCATTCCTAAATGAGAATATAAAATTTGAGAACATAAAAGCTATGTTCATCCCTCCAAGCGAGGTAAAATTAAAAAAGAAAGAAATTGTGTCCTCGCCAATGATTTGCGACTGCATGTGAGCGAGTGCACACACACGCCTACCTGTATATCGAATTTTTCTTCGACTGAGCAATCAAAATTTGTAACGCGAATTTCGCCTAACTCGGTTGTTTTTGCACAGTCCCGAGAGAATCGACTTAGGCGAAGTTGACTGTATTTGTTTTTATACGAGTATGTAGCAATAATCATGAACCGCACCCCTTGCAAATAATCATCTTGGTCCTTAGAGAGAATTATAACCCAGTGACGTCAAAGATTTGTTCCTATAAAAATAAAGATGCACTTACCCACCCCAAATCCACAAGATAAACTGGTTCCTTAATCGTGGCGTTGTTAACGATTAAAAGTCGACTAAATGAAACAACTAACGATTAATCTATTAATCGATAACTTGCATCCCTAGTTTATTCCCTATACTAGAGATGGTATCAAGATTACATATATATATATTGAGTTCAGTCCCAAGTTGGAAGAAGGAAACAATATACATTTGTAGTGTTCTATATTTTTTTTCTATAGCAGCCGCAAAATACAATATCGAGGTATTCGGTAGACTTTTTCAAATGCAGGGGTATAGGTAGAAAAAATCTACTGCCAGTAGTTCGGATCTATCGAATATCAATTAATATTCCCAACTCTGGTGATTACATATTTCTGTCTGGATATTTAATGCTATTGGATTCGTTACAGCCGAGACTCTGAAAGGCAGCAATTCTTGAATTTCTCGATTATGGAATCTGAATACCACACTTTTTGATTTGTCGTTCTTTTGTAATCATTCATCGTTCGTGAACGATGAACGAATTTTTTTTTGACGAACGAAAACAAAAATTCCTATCGTTCGTCGTTCGTTTTTGGCGCCCAAAAAAAGATTAAGATTTTGCTTTTTCATGGGAAAAATTTCCTTTCTAAAAAAAACGTCGTCATTTTTTTTTTCAGAATGACGAACGATGAAGGACGAACAATTCAATTTAAAATTAACGATGAACGATAACTTTTGGTGAACGACAAACGAAGGACAATTTTTCGCGAACGCCAACAAGTCTGTGAAATACTAATTTATCAATCTTGTAACTTTCTTGCTTCACCCTTTTTGTTAAATGATAAAGCAAGGTGACTACAAATACACTTATTTACAGTCATGAAGGATGAAAAGTACTATTTATTTGGTAAAATATAGTTTCCGGATAAGTATTTTCATTTCCCTTTTTAATAAAGTAAGTAATGTGACGCATATAATTTTTTGTTTGTTATACATAGGTAAACGATCTAAGTTTCAAGTCAAAATACTTACACAAAGAGGTCAAACATTTCTTTATTTAAACCAAGTAGGTCATTGACTCTATGTCATGGAATCAACTTTTGTCCTTATTTACAAGGGGAAACCAAAAGTTTTCTTTTTTATCTCCCCTGAAGGAAGTATTGTTTTCACTGGCGTTGGTTTGTTGGTTGGTTTGTTTGTTTGTCAGCAGGATAACTCAAAAAGTGCGGAACAAATTCGGATGAAACTTTGTGGAGCTGTTGGAAATGCCAAAAGGAACCAGTGATTAAATTTTGGCATCTCTGAGTGCTTCTTTAAGATGCAAAATGAGCTAAATACTAATAAATATTTCAAGTTAGCCTACTCTGCCAATAGATGTCGCTGTGCTCTCCTCTTTGATGACGTCAGTTTCTTTTTCTTTCCATGTACCTCTAGAGTGTAAACAATAAAGGAGCAGTATGTAGAGTTAAAGGGACAGTGCGTAGAGGGTTGGAAATGACAAAAAGACCAAGTGATTCATTTGGTGGGGATCGGCGGAGGTTTGCACTCTCTGAGCGCTTCTAGTTTAATATGTGAGGTGGTTCGACAAGAAAGCATTTATAAATGAAAATAGTGAAAATGAGAAAACACATTTTTAAGTTTTTTTACTTCATTTAAATGACGGCCAAATATTTCAGAAGCATTTTAAGACCAGTTGTACACGTTTTTACTCATGAATGTCATTTTTATTTCGATAAGTTAGAATGATTATCTTTCTATTGGATTTGTTTGTTATAGGGATCCCACATGGCTTCGATATGATCCCTCAAAGACCTTTTTTCATAGCCATAAGAGATTTTTTCCTTAGCAATTATTAATTATAATATATAATTAGCAATAGCCTGTATTCAACTAATCGAAATATTTTACTAATACAAACGAAGGAGAATTTTACCAATTATATTATAGGAATAGCAACTCATTTTCACAAATATCCATTTAAACATGGATTTTTGTTGGACCACCACATGTCTCATTTAAATGGAAAATATATTGATTGAATTAAAATGAGCCACAAAAGTCAAATAAAATGAATATTCAGACTTTTGTAATACTATGAAGAAAACTTACTTCCTTGAGATAAATTCCTAAGAATATCATATCAAAAAATACATATCCGTAGACTAAGTGCAAGACTGGAATGTATGTAGTCTAACAAGCATACAACTTTCTAGTCTTTATTAAGACATTCAAACTATTTTAAGGACATAGCAACAAGGAGGGGGGGGGGGGGGTTATATACAGTCAGAATATATGAAATGCCAGAAAGCTTTAAAATCTCCAAGATCTGAAAGGGAAAATTGTATTTATTATTTGAACCGATATAGTTTTTGACACTATTCTTTAATATTTATTTTATAGACATTGTTATTTCTAGAAGTAAATGAGCTTATTACAATATAAATACGTGTCTAGAAGTATATACTGGGACAAAGAACATTAAGAAATGTTTTTTCCTTTAAAAAGAAAACACACACTCACCCGAAAAGAAGTAGTAGAAAGAGATAAAGGAACTTTCATCGACCCGGTCGGCAAAAGCATCTTGCCCAAGAGATGCTTTTTCAAAATGTAGCTGGATAAAAAAGAGTCTCATTTCAAATCTCCGGGGGAGATCATGAAGACCATATTAAAAGATCAGGGCTGCTGGCCTTGGACCGTAGTGGCCTCCAGCTTTATAACCCAAGTGTTCATATTTGGCACCATTTGGACTGTCGGGATTTGGAACTCAGTTTTTATGGAGGAGTTCGGAGCCACTGCCGCAAAGACCTCTCTCATCGGCTCTCTCCTCAACGCAATCACATATCTAGGAGGACTCCTATCAAGTCTTTTGATATTCAAGTTCTCATGCCGGGCCATTGTTTCTCTCGGGGGTGCTCTGGCCACCTTCGGACTTTTGATGAGCTCCCTCGTACCAAATGTTGAGCTCCTTTATCTCACATTCAGCACGTGTACAGGCCTTGGCCTAGGCCTGGCCTTCACTCCATCCGTCGTCATTATCTGTGATTACTTCGAAGAAAAAAGAGCCCTTGCTCTCGGGATCGCTAGCTCGGGGGCCGGCTTCGGTAGCTTCATTTTTCCATTCATCAACCAGTACAGTTTTATACATTTTATTTGCTTGCTTCTAAAGCCTTCTTCATACACAGGAAAAAAAATACCGTTTCCCTCACTAATCACAAATCCTGTCTTGCTACAGTTCCTTACTTGATGTCCTCTCTTGGAGAACAGCCATGCTCATCAATGCATTTTTTATGGCCCTCATTTTGTTTGGCGGCTGTCTCATGCGGCCCTTTCCAAAGGACGTCCCAGACAAAAAGATGGAATTTGATCTTAAGGGTAAGGTATCATAGTGTTTGAATCCCTAGCTAGAAAGCATCTTTTAAACAATCATAATAAAAATGAGGTGAATTTCAAATCCGATATTAAAAGTTTTCTATAAGTTTCCCATTTATAAAATAGCGACAAAACTATATATATTATATGTTTAAAAATCCCTCTAAGGTTTTGATTTTCAATGGAATATAATTGATTTCTAATCGGTGTATTCTAAGTTTTCCTATCTATAAAAATAACGGCAAAATTTAATCAAACATATGCATGTTAAAGAATCTTTCAGTTATTTTGCTTTTCAATATTTTTATTACTTTTTAAATACATTTAAATCAGACCTGTTGGTCCATCAAATAGTTTTTATCGTAGTCACAATTATTGATTTTCTTATTAGTTGACATTTTATGCATAAAAAATACCAGAAGAAAGCGAAAGAAAGTAACATTCATATTACAATTACCATAGTTTTTTAAATCTTTATTACATGTTAAATTGATTTGTTGGTCCATAAAATGGCATTTATAACGGCTCTAAGGATTTTTTTTATACAGTTGTAATTATATTATAATCATTCATAGAGAGAGTAAGAATTTAATCTTCCTTTTGCTATTTACATTAGTTAAGAGACCCAAATAGTATATAGAATATATCTTTGATATAATAATGAATTAACTGCGGTCTGAGTTTGTATCTCTTTAAATTTTTTGTTGTCTTAGAATAGATATGGTACATGGTATATATATTGCTTCTAAAAGAGATCATAAAACATTTTATTACAATGAAAATATTATGGTTTTTAATGGGTCCAAAATCATGCGTTTATGCTTAAAATAAAAGCCTTAGAGAATCTATATTCAAGGTAGTAGAAACCACCGAAATATCATTTGTTATTCATTCAAGCATTTTTTTAAATATATTTATGCTTCCCAGTGTTAAACAATTGATAATATTTTCATGGCAAAACTTGTAACACTGTTACATCAAATTTGAAACATATACAATGTGTGTTCATAACTACGGATTGAACCTTTTTATTTCAATTACATTGTTGTGTTAGAAAAGTTAATATTTCAACATTATATTTACGATACAAACTAGCGGATGCTACCCGGCGTTGCCCGGGATTTTTTTGGGAATGATCAATTTTACCTTATATCTACTTGGTATCTCAAACCTATAATTATAAAACGTGATCAATACAGTCGGCCCTCCCTACTTCGCCCTTGACATCTCGCAGTTCTTTTACTACGCGACGACGGCTTGGCTCCCTTTTTTTAAGGCAGAATGTCCCCGTATGAACTCAATGGCAGAATTTCTTCGAAAAAGCAAGACGGCGGCCCCCCAAAAAAGGTCCGGCCGCGTACATGTATTCAGACGCACGTACGACAACAAGGCAAAATGGCGATAGGTTTAAACGCCGGGTGATGTCAAATATCTCTAAATTTCAATATATATCAACCCTCATATATATCGCGGTGGTCGTGTAGTGGATCCGGGCCGTCGCGACTTTGCAAGGGACGACTGTATATAACTAAGTGCCTACGAGATACATAGGACCTAACAAACAATAAAATGACTTTTTATTAGTATAAATTTTTCCAAAAATAGGCTTCTACTCAAAAATATATCTCAGTACCCCAAAATCATCCACATAATTTTTTGTCTAAATCTAACGCACCATTACCAAGAAAACGTTTTTTTGCGAATATAATTTGACATTGGAAAACGAATTTCAAGGAATAACTAAAAAGGTCCAAAGCACACCTTAACATCTCGTAGTCGCCCCTATTTAATTTGTTTCAAATCTAACTTGGCAATTTTATAACATCACAACAAAAAAATGTTTTGGTAATAATGAATTTTCCTGGAAGTTCCACTCCCTGAACCCTCAAAATTATTCACTGAGTATTTTGTCAAGATCTAATGAATCATTTGCGGGAAACGAACAGACTAATTTTATTAGTATATAGTATATAAATTATTATAGTCTGATGTTTATTTTTGACGCATGTATAATCAATTTGTAGTAGAACAGTTATCTAGGGTCACTTAAAGTAACATTTTTGACATTATATTAATGCCATATTCACAGATAATATTGAATTCAATTAGACATTTAAGGAATAAACATGACTTATGCTTATTTTTTTTATTTAAAATATGTTTCTTAACCTTTGCATTATTTCCAGATTACTTCAAAGGCTTGTTAAGTCAGGCCAAGGAGACTCTCTCCCTCTTCAAGTCCCCTTCCTACCTATCCTTCTGCGTGAATAACTTCCTCATGCTCTTTGGATACACAATGGTCATCGTTCATAACGTGGAGTTCTACAATTCCCGTTCATTTCTGGACGGCTTTCAAGTGTCCATACTTGCAGGCATTTTTGGGATGTCCAATTTATTGGGGCGACTCAGCTTCGGAGTCATTTGCTACTACGCAAGAATAAGTAGCATAGTCATTTACTGCGCCTGCAATCTTCTTCAAGGGATTTCTGTCCTTGTTATGCCGCTGACGAATAATTTCATGAGTAAGTCAGAAGGGAAGATATCAGAGTAAGGGGGTGTTCATTGAATGCAACAATGTTATTTTTAATCATAGAGTGCTTACTTAAGAGAAAGAAAGGAGTTGAAGGCAATGTTTTTCATGAATAGACGATCAATATAGTAGATATTTTTCAAATATTTCTTATCACTTTAAAAAAATCATAGTTAATATATCCCTTAGAAATAAAAAGTAAAATAAAGCCGATATTATGTTAAGCTTTAGATATAATTAAGTTATAGAAGAGTTCTTCGTTGTTTTAATCCTCTTATTATCTTTTTAGACATGTCAACTGTCGAAGCTTCCATATTGTCTTTCCTGATAGCAGTGCATAGTTTTTTTTTTAGAAGATTCTTCTTTTTTATAAGATAAAAGAACAAAAGTAGGGCACTTATCTATGATATAACGAGAAAAATATATAAAATAACGGTAAAACAATTTAAACGGTTATAAAACCTTTTCCTTAATTCAAGATCTATATCAAATGATTTCGAGAGTAGAGAAGGGAAGAACGAAAATATATGTCAAATGATGTCATTTTGTTCTGAAATTACGGTATAATTGCGATATTACTATATAGTACCATAATAGATCGCCAATAATAAAACCTCCTTTATTAAGCCTGAGTTTATCTATTCTCTATAATGATTGGAGATGTAGGCCACATTAATGATTTTCAAATTTTAAGCTAACCAGATTGTAAAAGATATAAAGTTAGCTCTTTCATGTATTATACTAGCACACTCTTTATCAACCTTTAGTTCAAAAGATCTTTTTTTAATAATTATTTTTAAAAAAATATTGCATGTCTAGTTTTTCTCATTCTCTTGTAGGTTTAGTATTATGCAGTGGCATATTCGGCTTTCATAGTGCCTGTATGGGGCCACTTATACCCGAGGTCACAATTAAAATAGTCGGCCCCGATAACATTAGCATCGGCTATGGATTTTTATTGGTCTTTGAGGGCATTGGAGCTATGGTGAGTCCACCTTTAGCGGGTAAGTAAAATACATTATTATTATTTTTTTAAAGTTACCTTCAAAATAAATCCATTATTTATTCTAGGTGCAATCTATGATAAAACATTCCGATATGATATTTCCTTCTATTGGGCGGAGCCTTTTTAATAGCCGCTGGAGTTATTCTAGGAGCAACGCACTACGTAGCAGAAGTATACTCACGGCGAAGAAGGGATAAAAAAGATACGGACAAGCCGCCTCCGGATTATCCTATGGAACATTGCTAATTTGGATCCCAAAAGAATGAATTTATTGGAATTTTCGGATTTTTTTAATGTTTATAGAAAATTTAAAAATATACAATTGACAAAAAAATGTTATGAATTGTCGAATAATTAGTCTTCATAAACGAAACAGTTCGTTAATAATAAATGAGCAATAAGGCTATAAAAAGAATGAATGTAATGAGAAATTGGAATTTCTTATTGTCCCATGAGTTTATTGATGGGTGTGAATTGCCATTCGGTTTTTTGGAGTCCTTCCAGGGATTTGCGTAGGTTCTTCATTCGCTTGAGGTGTTCTTCCTTCTGCATGGCTCGGAGTGACTTTTCCACGTCGTCTGGAAAGAAATGACGGGCCATGATGAGCTCTAGGTTGGTGTTATCAAGTCCGGAGCCCTTTCCACCGTCCTCGATTTGCCCTGGAGAGCTAAACACGGGGCGGATGGGGCTATGCTTGTCCTCTAGGAAGCTTGAGCATTCCGAGGCCTGCGGAGATGAAGGAGAAGACATCCGGAGGGATCACTTCCACAATTATTGCACGAATAATTGATATTAATTGGACTGCTCTGTTAGCTTTGTTTTGATAGAATAGTATTTGTACCTCTCTGGTATAGATATATCTTATCTTATGACGTCATTGGAAAGCACCTTCTTCCACCATACGTCTATATCATTAATACACTTGAAATATAGCATTGGACGCGTGTTTAACCGAACTGGGATTCAAAAAATAAGGTAGAAAAGTAGTTAGAAACCCATTTATTCAGTATTCGTAATCATTTGCGATATTGATTGTAATGTTTAGTATACAAAAGCATAAGACATTGAGGCATAAGAAATATTTGTTGCGCAAACATGCTTATTGTTTGCTTAAGGTACACGTCATAAGTATAAATAGTAAATTTGTATACTGTGTTTATACCGTAAATTAAATAAATTAGTTAAAAATATATCAGATTGTAAGGAAGACTATTTGCCATTCTTAATTTTTGTGTATTTGATGTATATATTTGATATCATTATGTCGATAAAGTAGATCTTTAACCTTAATATGTAGAATTTGACGTAATGAAACATAACAATGATAGGTTTTGTCACCTGGACTTTACAGTGACGTCAGGAGTTGTTTATTTACTTCTTAGAATAACACAACTTATGCACCATACCTAACTCTGCGCACGTGTGAAGTAGATTCTCCATGGTTTAATTCGATTCTACGTCGTATTCCTCTTCGATCCTGATCATGAAGCAGTCTCACCATAGGAAAAAGTCCGCGGGGAACCCCGTCAAAAAGAAGAAGACTCGTACTCAACGCGAAGAGGAGGAAGTTGTCCACCTTCAGGGTTCTTATGAGAAAGTATGTGTGACTCGAATATGTTGTAATCCGTGTGGACTTTTGATTTACGACAAAGTTGACCATGTAGACAATAGGACTCTAATTAGTCCTATTTTCGTAGAGGATCCTCATTAAATGAGAGACGAACATTGAGGAGAATGTCGATATTAATTTGTAGTAAATATTTTTGTGTTATTTATTTAACCCTTGTGTGGTGTTCATATTTTGTTACACAGCCACTCTTCGTGGGTCTGGTGGACCCGCTGCGTTTTGGGGCTCTCAGCTAAACACAATAAAACTATTTTATGTTAAAATACTCAAATGATCTTTTCCTTATCTCAATTACAAGCAATATAAACAACAAAAATGATAAATAATAGTCTTTTACCTTCATTAGGTCACATTTATAAATAAAACATCACTTCTTTTGTTGTTGCTGGCTGTAACCTAGAGTAATGAAAATATCAGAAATTTTTCTAACTCTCTCTCCTCACACACAAGATATGAGTGCCAGATCAACTGCAATAGCATCACACTTACTTCAGGCTTTGCAGGTGATGGTTCTGTAGGTTGGGTGGATGGTGCACAAGACCTAAAATTTCCGCTTTCATTGACCCCGGGTCCAGCAGACCCGAACACCCTCTATGTAATGTAAATGTGTAGGGGGGGTGTATGGTGTGTGGTCACTGAAAACGTGTTGTGATATATGTTCTTCACAGAAAATGAGCCAAGGCCAATGAATCTGAGTTTGAAATAATAAAAATTCGTATTACTTTTCTTTGAGACAAAAATGAAAATGGGTCCCACAGACCCGAACACCACACAAGGGTTAAACTTTTAATAAATAGCACAAAACTATTTACTGCAAATTAATATCAACATCATATTAATAAAAACTCATTCGCTTCCTTATTCTCCAATGCTATATAAATGTTATGTCTATTCCTAGTAATGAATATGTTACCATAATAGCAAACCTGTAACTCATTTATTTGCATCTTTTACCATGTCTTTAATTAGATCTTAACAAACCCACTTATGTAATATATTTTAAAACTATTTATAATGTAAAAGTTAGATAGAATATTATGAATATGATAGATTCGATACTCTACTCAATTTGGCGTCACTCCCAAGTGATCTTCATATACTATGGAGGTATGAAATGATTTAGTGCTTTACTATGACACTTTATTTAACTTAGTGGTTTCTGATAGTGTTACTATTTTCTTTATCTTAGTACAACGAATTTCTTAAATTTATCACATTTAAATACATAATAAATTTCAAGACATTAATTCAAATTAATATTATAAAAAAATATTTTTGTTATTTTTTTAGCTAATACGTTGGATGAAATTACATTTGACATAACATGAATAGACATTAGATTAGTAAGTAATTAAAAACCAATGGAACATATGTATTTATATATATAACTATCCTAAGTTCTAATGTTATAAAATCAAATAATCTAATTAAATACAAATATGTAAATGGCAGAGAGTATAGTTATCTTTCTGGTAGAATATTACTGATTCATGAATATCACAAGACATTGTATTTATATTTTATTGGACATAAATGGGGCAAATAGGTTTTTGGAACCAAAACAAAAAGTATATCTATGAATACTTGTTAATGGCGAATACTCAAGATTGAGTTCAATATGTTATTACAAATTTGAATGCCCCTTTTAAGTTTTTAAAGGCCAGTAAGGTACTTTTGTGGGCTTCTGATTACATTTTTAAAGGTTAAATTATGTTTAAGTAATCTCCTTTGTTAAGAGAAAATTAATTGATCAATAAACTTTCTTCTCAAAAAAATGTTTTAACGGATTTTCAATACTGTAAAATATAATTTGCCACTAAAATGGTGTTATGTAAGAAAATAATTTTTTAAATTATTATGGTGTCAATTTATAATAATTATAATTTTTGCATTACCATTTCAGTATGATTCCAAGAGTATCGAAAGCTTTTCGGACATGCCTCTCTCTAAGTACACTTGTAAAGGTCTCCAAGAGAATGACTATGTCACTCCAACGGCCATTCAGAAGGAAAGCATTGGACTCTCCCTCAGGGGATGTGATGTCCTTGGGGCTGCCAAGACCGGTTGTGGTAAGACTTTGGCTTTCCTCATACCCTACTGGAGCTCCTGCACCGAAGGAAATGGACGAAACTAGACGGACTCGGAGGGCTCGTCATCACTCCCACGCGAGAACTGGCTTATCAAATATTTGAGACTCTTCGCAAAGTTGGAAAACATCACGAGTTCTCAGCCGGCTTAGTTATTGGAGGAAAGGATCTTCACTATGAGACCAAGAGACTTGCCACTTGTAACATTGTTATTTGCACTCCGGGTCGACTCTTACAACACATGGATGAAAACGCCCAGTTTGACCCTGTTACACTTCAAATCCTTGTCCTGGATGAGGCGGACCGCTGCCTTGACTTGGGCTTCGCAGAAACCATGAATGCTATTTTCGATAATCTGCCTAAGGAGCGGCAAACACTTTTGTTTTCTGCGACTCAGACACGATCCGTCAAGGATCTGGCTAGACTTGGCCTCAAGGATCCCGTATATATCTCAACCCATGAGCACTCTCAGTTCTCAACTCCTGACCAACTCACACAAAACTATCTGGTATGTGACTATTATCAGAAAATGGATATGCTTCTATCATTTCTTAAGAACCATCGCAAATCGAAAACCTTGGTCTTTGTTCAGAGCTGCAAGCAAGCCAGATACTTACAAGAGCTTTTTAAGCGACTCCGTGTTGGAGTGACTGTTTTGGGTCTCTATGGGACGCTTCATCAATTACGTCGTATGAGTATCTACGAAGAGTTCTGCCAAGAAGAGCGCTCAATAGTTCTCATAGCCACCGATATTGCAGCCAGAGGCTTGGACTTTCCCAAAGTGGACTGGGTCTTCCAATTGGATTGCCCGAAGACGGCAAAACATATTTACATCGGGTTGGAAGGACTGCACGACATTCCTCCGTGGGAAAGAGTTTATTAGTACTTACTCTTTCTGAAGAAGAAGGCATGAAAAAACAGTTCTCTATTCACAAAATCCCCATAGAGAAAATAGAAGTCAATCCCAAGAAACTCACAACCTGTCAAATGAAGATTGAGGCCAATCTCGCGGGTGATAAGAATTTAAAGGAAATGGCGAGCAGAGCGTTTCATGCCTACCTCAAATCAATTTACCTAATGAAAAATAAAGCCATCTTCGACGTGTTTCAAATTGACTTGGACAAGTATGCTCGTTCTTTAGGTCTAATGATCACACCAAAGGTTCGATTTCTCAAAAAGCAACTGAAGAAGCAGGACAACAACAAGAAGTCAGCCATAGTTGTATCAGACAGCGAGGATGAAGACGATGATGGCGATGTCCTGACCATCAAGCGAAAGGACCATGATCTCGAGCAAGAGGACACGGCCACTCCTGAAGAAGAATTGGTTATGCCAGAAAGAGTTAAGAAAAACAAGGTTGTCACCAAGGCATCTCTTGCTAAAAAGGTGCTTAAAAAGAAGTTATCTATGAACAATGTCATGCAATTCAACGAAGATGGTGATGTTGTCCTTGATAATGCCAAGTCCAAAATGTCTGAATTAGGCCAAGAATATGAAAAGACTCGAGATGAATGTGGAATCAATGTTGAGCTTGCAAAAGAAGTACTCAAAGCAGAGGATAAGTTTGATAAGAAAATTGAGCGCGCTAAAATTAAGGAGCGACATAGAGAAGAACGGAAGAGACTTAAGGAACTAAAGAACAAACGAAAGAAGGAAATGAAGGAGACTTGCAGTGATGGAGATTCTGAAGAGGACGAAAATGCTTTAGACTGGTTACCAGATCCTGATGTAATATACGGTAAAGTCACTCAAAGTGGTTCGTCCGAAGATGAGAGTCAGTCTTCTGAATCAGAAGATGAATCTTCTTCAGCTGTGATAGGGTAAGTTTGTCGTGAATATATATCAAAATCGTTTTTCTGATATTTACCAATTATTACTATTTTTAGTGGGAAACGAAAATGGAAGCCGCCCAAGAAAGCCAAGGAAGTAATTAGGAAACGATCGAAGAAATCTGACGAATTACCCCAGACGTCTTTAGCAGAGGACGAAGATTTAGCTCTTAAACTTCTTCAAGGTCGCTGTTAGTTGAAGAGATAAACCTTCATTAAATATTTATTTGTGTTTAGAGCGTTTGCCTCTTATATGATTTTAACATATTTATGTTGACTTAAATATAATATTATTTAGTTAAAACGGTGTTTAAAAAATACTTTATTTCATTTTTAAATTGCTAATGGTAGTCCATTCGATTAATCAAAATTTAAAATTTTAAGTGTGAAATATGGTCAAGCCCATCAAAGACCTAATTGGAGCATCAAATGAAGATAGAGACAAGGATGCCAATAAGGATAAGGAAAATTGCTCTTTAATTGAAGTTCCGTTTGACTTACCTCCAGAGGTTCCTAATTTATATGAAGTGGAGTACAAGAAGCGAGATTCTACAGGAGACGCTCGACCAAGGCTAACCATTCATGTAGAAGTGAATCGAACGGGCGTGAGGGAAGGTGCTCGAAGGTATTCTAATGTAAATATTTGGACTGAGGGATACAATGACCCCCCTGCTGTTTTCTCGGATGTGATGGATGAACTGAAGGTACACGATGACAAAGTGAAGCAAAACCTTGAAAAAAACTGTTCTCCTCTAACTTATTTCTCTGATGGAAAGCCTCCACTCAGTTTTGATACCAAACAAAACTCCACTCAAGATGGAAGTGGTTTTAATGTGAGTGCGCAAAATAGTCAAAACAAGATACAATATTCGAGTGGAAATAACTTGAGTGGACATATTCAGGATCCGTCTTGTGAATACTTGAGTACAAGAGAAGACTACGACAATCCAATCATGGGGTCTAGCATTCATCCAAACGAATCTACTCCGAATTCAACACGACGATTAGAACTCACTGAAACCCCGCTAGACGTATCTCCTCAAACATCGAAACATAGTCAAAGTATCAAATCTAAGAAAGGCATATTCCACTCACGAGATGTAACATGCTACTCCCTTGGATATCAAGGATTTGCCATCAAGTACTCTCGATCTAAAGGGTCCTGCATTGTAACCGCGGATCAGGATAAACCAACTAAAATTCTTGGGCCCGGCGAATGTGCTATGATAATGATCAAGATAGATCCAAATAAACCGGCAAAGATAAAAGTGATTCGTTAAGACATCAATACTTATTTATTCATTATATACTAAAGTGGAACGTTTATTTACAATATTTTGATTTTGTGACGGTTAAAAAAGGCAAAAATTATTGTACAAATTTATTACTAACTGATTTGTCATCTGATATATAAAAATAAACCTTGTAATATGAACTATTTTTTGAATAACAATTTAGTATCTCATCATTAAAAATACATTCATTTGAAAAATGTGACATCCGCTTTGCATTTTTATGCAAAAGCACTTTTTGTTTACTAGAAGCCATCCTTAAAATAATACATCTTAATTGAATGACGCATCAACTTTAAGCAATATATATCCTTAATTTTTTATATTTAACATTTTGATGACGTTTTTTTAGAGAGTCACCATTTTAATATAACTACTATGTTGACATAAACTTGATTGATTCTTAGCCTATGGTTGCCTTAAATATACCATAAATTATGGTAATAATACGCTTATTTCAATCATATTAAATATGGAACTAATATCTAACATGTTCGTGTTAAGTTTTTATCAATGCAGTATATCAATTTACAATAAAAACTGATATAGTTCTTCTACGAGGACTAAAATATTGTTTTTTATTTATTGTTAGGAGATCATATTTTTATTGTTTCAGTATCAGCATAAAATAAAACATAATTATTAAAACTTTTTTAAATTGAGCAATCTCGAACAACTTAGGATAATAATTGAGATATCTTTTAAATATTTAAGCTTCCAGAAAAGAAGTTAATTTATGTATATATATTTATATATGTATATATATATATATATATATATATATGTATATATATATATGTATATATATATATATATATATGAATGTTAAGCGTGTGAGATGTTATCACTTTGAACTGATAATATCTACTAACTTTTTTTACGCATCGTATAAATATATTGATACAAAAGGGATTTACTAGATAATACGACTGAGGGAGGGAGAGAGGTTAGCAACCGCCACAAATGTTTATTAATTTTGTTCCAATGGTTAGACATACATTCTCATATATTTTTTTCCCGATCGCCCTCGAAATGTGTAAAAAAATGAAGTTCACCTTTATTTGGACTCTTTAATTGAATGTTGTATACAGGAACATATCGATATCATAAAATAGCATTAAACTATGGTGTCAAAACAAATAAGAAAATTAACAAAATAAAATAATTGTTAAAATCTGACATAAATATTTTAAAGAAAGTCGTGTAGATCAAGTATTAATTGTGATTAAAATGGTAGGTCAGAAAAAGAAGATCTCCAAGAAAAATAAGAAAAATGAGAATGACAAGGATAAAAGTAAGAAAGACACGCCAGAGGAAGAAATCGGTCAATTTTCTAAGGAAATGATGAAAAACATCTCCAATTTGAGTGGAAAGCTCAATATACCGGTGAAGTGATTCCCTTTGAAGTGCCCAACCTCGATTCAAACCTGAGGGAATTGAAATATGTGACGATACTCAGAACCGCACAATGGTTCATGTCCAGGTGACTAGACGAGGCGAAGAGGAAAACGGAGCACGGAACTACTCTGGAGTGGACACTTGGGCCGTCGGTTATGAGAATGTGTCGGGAGTATTTGATGACGTGGTAAAGGAGCTCAAAAAGCATGATGGGAATGAAACTGAACAGGCAGGGAGATCCGATAACCATGAAAGCATATTCAGGAGAAGAGCACTGTACGAAAGAAAAGCCGTACCAAATGAGACCATCTCTCATTTTTCTTCTGATAACTATCAATCTGAGGATCTAAAGGACTCAAAGCAACACGCTTCTTCTGTCGGCTTTAGTGATGATGCCATGCAATGTGACACCAGCTGGGAACAAGAGAAATCCCAAAATGAGATTCCAATAGAAAGCTATAGAATCGACTAAAGGCAGTTCATCGTCAAAGCTGAAAATGAAATCTCTCTTCGGCAGAAGCTTGCCAGGATCGGAAAATAAGAACTCGTCATGTTCGAGAGAGGGTAGATTCGATCTCGAGTCGACTGCAGTTGAGCCTCAAATGTCGAATAAGAATGTGTGGATAAGGCCGAATCTCCCAAATCATCTAAAAGAGAGAAGGTTTTACAAAAAGTAACTGGGTTTTCATTTAAAATGAAGAAAGTTAAAGGTTTTAACTTACGTTACACTCCGGAAAAAGGAGCGTGCCTATTGTTTGATGGAGAGCCTGCGAACCTATCAAGCTTCTAGAAGAAAATGAAAAGGCAGCAATTATTCTTAAATTGAATGGTGATAAGCCAGTTTCTGTTAGAGTTGTCAAAGAAAAGTGATTTTTTCTTGTTTTTTAGCATGTGTCAAAAGAGACAATTTTTTGTTAAACGTTATACTAATTGCTTTTTGTTTATAGTTATTTAAATTTATCAGGATAAGTGTTTCTCAAATCAATAAAACTAATGTACTAGTCAGTTGAAATAATTTGAAATATATAAATTTATTTAATAAGTATAATTTTTTAAATTATTTTTTATTCAATATAACAATAAATCCATTAATCACAATAATTTTCCTTAGATTTTTGACCAAATTATAAAATGATAATAGTAATAATATATTTACTTTTATAAACCTTCCATATATAATCAATGCCTTCCATAACTGTTACATTAATTTTAAAACTCCTGGTCTCTCATTACATAAATACTTCAGTTTATAAATTATGAGCACAGACCCTATAAATTTGATATATTTAACATAGTAACCTCATCCTAACAACCACATCGGTTGTTTACAGGCTTGTGAACACGCAAAATTGAACGGCGTTCAGCTGAACGCACGTTCAATGAACGGAACGCTGAACGAACGCAACTTTTTTTGAACGCTGAACGTTGAACGCAAAAAAAAAGAGTTTTGCGTTCACGTTCAATTTTTCCCAACTTTTCTTTGACTTTTTTTGTAAGTTCTTAAAAAAAAAGTAATACGCGTACTTTTTTGGGAAAATTAAAAAAATAAAAAAAATTATTTATAAAAAAAAGTAATAACTACGCAGTACTTTTTGGGAAAAAAAAGAAAAGAAATTATTTCCAAGAAAAAAAAACGTCATCACTACGCCAACTTATTTTGGAATTCTTTTCTAAAAAAAAAACGTCATCACTACGCAGTACTTATTTTGGAAATTCCTTTCTAAAAAAAAAAACGTCATCACTACGCAGTACTTATTTTGGAAATTCTTTTCTGAAAAAAAAAACTCATCACTACGCAGTACTTTTTAAATTTGAACGCTGAACGCTACGGAACGCTGACGCAAAAAATTGAACGGAACGCTAATTTTTTTTTGAACCTGACGGAACGCTAACGCAAAAAAAGCTGAACGCTCACAAGCCTGGTTGTTTATTATGTCACATCAAAAGTAATCAACATTAAAATGAATAAGTTTATAAAATATAATAAAGGTTATATTCAGTTAGAGTTAAACAATTGATAAACTACTTCACAATATTTTAATTTTGAATTATAAGAGCCAGGATTAAAAATATCGTAATCTAACAACATTTATTGCAGTACATCATTTTAAACGATCGAAAGTATTAAATTTATGAATAACCTTTTTACAAATTACATTGAATATTTTTCCTAAAATAGAGAGCAAAACATTATAATGTTACTAGCATCCAATATTTAGCAATTTTAAATGAAAGTAATATTCAATGAGATTGTGTATCATAGTTTTATAGTGCTTATCAGTGCCTTAGAGTAGGAGAGTCTGGACCAAGGAGAATATAAATAAGTGAGGCAATGGGAATCGACGTAGGCAATTGCAGGGCGACAGCTGACTATTTTGTTTTGATGTCACAGGTGCTACGCTTGATTTCTAGTTCAGTTCATATTGTTAAGTGAAAATGACATATTCTCGAGGAAGTAATCGTGTTTGTGCTATCCCCTCTTGTTTTAATCCTCAAGATGTACAATATTTGCACTTCTGACGAAGGATCTTGATATCCAACGTCTGTGGATTGCATGATGCAGAAGATCCGACAGGATTGGGCTAAAGAATGCGAAGATCTGCGATCGTCATTTTACTCCAGATGACTTCCAAAGGAATATTCAGGCTGAGCTTCTTGGCATCTTTGATTGGAAGAAGCTTAATTCTCAAGCTGTTCCTTCACTCTTCATCCCTGGATCACCCTCCTCAAGTGTGTCTAAGTCCTTCAAACAGGTCCATCAAGAAGCCCGTGAACGAAAAAAAATTGTGAGTGGACTATTGAGGAGGAATGAGGAGCTCTCACTCACGATAATGAAGCTGTCCTGCTACAAAGTTAAGTGCCTCAAACTTAGCTCATAAAACTTTAAGGAAACTTTAATTAGAACCTCATTCGAAAAGGATTACACAGCGATTCAACAAAAAGCCTAATGAATCCTTTGACAAAGTGGCTACTCAAAAGAAGATGTAGCTACCGCCCTCATCCTATGGAGCATATGTACCCGGGCCTTTGAGTACTTGCGCTAACGGAAACTCCTTCCTCTGCCTAGTCGGCATACACAAGAAAATTCCAATGACTGTTTTAACGAGGGCCTCTCCTATATCGCTGTACTTAGCAATGAATTTTAAAGACCTCCACCCGAATTTGGGGAAACAGACGAGTAATGTTGAAGGATTTGAAGAAACTCAAAGTCCTTGGATTGAATTATTACCACCCCTTCATTCGATTTTTGAATTTCTGCCACCTTTTAGAAATAATTATCATTTTTTTCATAATGGCCATAAAGACCCATGTTTTTCAAAGACTTTTTAAACCACTTATCAATTTATATCCAAATGGGTCAAAAATATCATTACTTTTGTAAAAAAAAAGCAGAACACTGATTCGAGTAAATTTTCTTAATAAGCTACTTCAACTTAAAAAATGCTAGTGAAACACATAGCCAGTTAATAATTAGCGTAATTATATTTATATTCTTATATTCCCCCTTTTTTGTGTGTACATATATAATTCTATTATTGTGATTTATAAATTTTCTTCAAATTAAAATCTTGATTGTAAAAATTATTTTTATTGTTTGAAATTATTAATTGCTAATTACTTAAAATAATGAATACTAATGATAATCATTTACATAACAATTGTTTTCATGCATTAGAACAATTTTAATGAAATATTTTCAATGAGATATAAAGTTGAATAATTATAAACCAACTATAAATAAATTTATTTATAGTTGTCTGTATTTTAGTGTAGTTATTTTTTACACTGTCTTATAATATTTGATAGCCGAAAAAAAAAATATAACCGTAAAAAAATAAAAAAATAAACCAAGCACTAGCAATGTAGGCGGTCATATATACACTCCTCAGAGAGTGCAAACCTCCGCCGTTCATAGACTTCCAGGACGGATTTTTCGGCACAAGGGATGCGTAGAGGGACGGTTTTGGGTCTTTTTTCCTAAACGGAAATTCGGAGGAAGACGTTCCCGGCACCCAATTTCACAGCCAAACGCATCTATTGGCAGAGTAGCTAACTTGCAAATTTAGTAGTATTAGCTCATTCGCTTAATTCTGCACTCAGAGATCCAAATTTAATCACTCTCCTTTTCGCACTTCCACAACCCACAAAATTTCATCCAATCCGTTCGTACTTTTGAGTTATCCTGTGACAAACCAACAAACCAACAAACTAACAAACCACAAACGCCAGTGAAAACAATACCTCCTTCGGCGGGTAATAATATTTATTTATTTAGCATTCGTGACGTCACAAAAATTATCATTTTGACCAAGAGCATAAGTCCAAGATCTCCTCTTTGACTCACCTTATTTATATTCTCCTTGTTGGACCAAGGAGAATATAAGAAGGTGAGTGAACAAGGAAATTTTACGTTGTGTTTTTTATTATTATTGGACTTAAGTTTCAACATTGACGTCATATGTTTATTTATTATTATATTTACAAAATAAATTTCAAATCAATTGTTGTGGAGTGATGTGTGAGTGCCAGGAACAGCCTGAACTCAATTGTGCCATTCAAACATTCTCCCTTTCACACGCCCAAAATATCCCTCACTTTTTTTCCATGTCTAATAATAATATGCATATTTCAACAATGACGTCATACAACAGCTGAGTCAGCTAACGCCAACCTGCCTGCCTTAGAGAGTTCGTTGTTGACACACCTTTATATATTCTCCTGGTCTGGACGAAAAGACTGATGAGTCATAACATAAGCTGACAAAAACCCATAACAAACAATTTAATATTATAAATTAAGAGGTGTTTGGATTAAATAGCAAATTTAATGTTATTGTATAAATCAAAGGGGATATATTTTAATGTAAAAAGATGGCAATTGAGTTGAATTTGCTATGAATTGCATTATTTTTATGATTTTGCCACTATTTTGAGCAGAAATAGGATTTATATGTTGAATAACAATATTATTGCATTTCTAATTTTATTCGTAATTTGGGCAGCCCTTCATCAATCACGAAACCTTTTGTTTTTATATTTTATCTCTCTAGGATCAGTCATCAAAATAGGGTTTTCTTAAAACTTTACCCAGAATAAGAGCAACAAATGATCTTTCCGGAGTAAAAAAAAACATTGAAGCATCCCACATACTGCCATCGGAGAAAACTTATGTCTAAAGGCAATCCTATCGTACATCGCACAATTCAAAGTAGAATGAGGCTACTGCCAATATTCTCATTCTACTCTTGAAACTGATAAAACTCCGGACGATCATTTGTTGCTCTTATTCTGGGTAAAGTATTACGAGAAACCTATTTTGATGACTGATCCTAGAGATATAAAACCAAAAGGTTTCGTGATTGATGAAGGGCTTCCCACATTATGAATATAATTAGAAATGCAATAGTATTGTTATTCAACATATAAATCCTATTTCTGCTCAAAATAGTGGCAAAATCATAAAAATAATGCAATTCATAGCAAATTCAACTCAATTACCATCTTTTTAGATTAAAATATATCCCCTTTGATTTATACAAATAACATTAAATTGCTATTTAATCCAAACACCTCTTAATTTTTAATATTAAATTTGTTTGTTATGGGTTTTGTCAGCTTATGTTATGACTCATCAGTCTTTTCGTCCAGACTCTCCTACTCTAAGGCACTGGTGCTTATGAACACAAATGATTAGAAAATCCATATGAATCAGTCTATTCAATTAAAAGAAGGACTTTATATGATAAACCAAACTTCAAAAATATGAGTAACAGGCAAAACTTGAAATATACAATTGTGGTGTTTACTAACCTCTCTCCCTCCCTCAGTCGTATTATCCAGTAAATATCCTTTGTAAAACTTTATAGATACGATGCATAAATAAAGTCAGTCTATATCATGAGTTCAAAGTGATTACTTATCACATGCTTTATTGGTGACCCCAGAAACTCAGCGGTGATCCCTGAGTTATAACACTAGCAGCCATCCGTCATGCCTGAGGTATCCGACGCAGATGTAGCCGCCATGGCTGCCTCTGCAGTAGCCCTGAAGCTTCCGACGTTTTGGCCTTCAAAGCCCGCCTTGTGGTTCAGTCAAATCGAAGCTCAGTTCACGCTGAAAGGAATTACCCAGGACGTCACAAAGCACGCGCATCTCATCACATCCCTCAGTGACGACGTGGCCACACGGATTTCGGACCTTCTCATTTCTCCTCCTGAGACTGGTCGTTACGAAGCTCTCAAGAAGAGGCTCTTACAGACTTACACTCTCTCAAACGACGACCGAGCCGCAAGAATCCTAGATTTTGGACCACTGGGTGCAGACCGTCCATCCGCTCACACTCATTCCGGATGGAGAAAACCAGGATTCCTCTTCAAGGAGATTTTTCTTCGTCAACTCCCACCCGAGATCCGCTCCCACACAAAAAATCGAGATTTCATCGATCTTAGGGAAATGGCCCGGGCTGCCGACAAGCACTGGCCTACTGAAGGCTCTTCCATTCAGGCTATACGCCGTCCTTCTTCTTCAGAGGACATCACAAAAGCAATGGATCAATGCTGGTACCACCAGAAATACAAAGAAAAGCCACCAAATGCAAACCTCCCTGCAAGTTTAAAGTCTCGGAAAACGCCACGGCCGGTCGTCAGTAGCCTCTTTGGCGGACAGTAGCAAAGATCCCCTATTCCGACTCACAAATAAACTGACGGGACGTAGATTCCTGGTAGACACTGGTGCTCAAGTCAGTGTGATCCCTGCTTCCACACAGGACATAAGATTCCACGCCCAAGGCCCCATCCTTAATGCCGCCAACGGTACATTCATTCGTTCTTATGGTACTCGCATGGTGTCACTTCTCTTCGTCTCTCATCGCTATGCTTGGACCTTCGTCACCGCCAATGTCTCCCAACCTATTCTTGGAGCCGGGTCCACGACGTGCTAGTCGACATCCGCCGCAACCGTCTCGTAGATGTCTCCTCCTTCACGTTTATTCCAGGTATTCGGACCTCTGGAGTCGCCCCACACATCTCTGCCGCCACGTCAGAGACCAATAACTTTGCGGCACTCCTTGCTTCACGTCCTAGCTTGACGGAGCCCACGTTCGATACACCCAAAGTCAAGCAAAAAGTATCACACTTCATTGAGACATCGCCCATACACAGTCCCGTTCGTCGACTATCACCAAGTAAACTCGTTGCTGCAAACGAAGTGTTTTCCCGCATGGAAGCTATGAGCATTGTGAGCCGCTCCAACAGCCCTTGGGCTTCTCCCCTATATGTGGTCGAGAAACTTGGAGGTGGATTGCGACCTTGCGGTGACTACCGGCGCCTAAACGACGTAACCATTCCTGATTGGTACCCAGTGCCTCACATCCAGGACTTTTCCACCCGCCTGGTGGGTAAAAACATCTTTTCCAAAGTCGACCTGGTAAGAAGCTATCACCAAATCCCTGTATCAGAGCAGGATATTCCAAAGACAGCAGTTATTACCCCCTTCGGCCTGTTCGAGTTCACCCGGCTCCCTTTTGGTTTAAAGAACGCTGCACAAGCCTTCCAGCGGCTAATGGACACCGTGCTTCGAGGACTCGACTTTGTCTTCATCTACCTAGACGACATCCTCATCGCAAGTTCATCACCAGAGGAGCATCCCACTCATCTTAACACACTGTTCAACTGTTTAGAAGAACATGGCCTTGTTGTCAATACGGCCAAATGCGTCTTTGGTGTTCCATCAATTGATTTCCTCGGCCATCGGGTTGACTGCACGGGCATCACACCCCTCCCTCAGAAGGTTGAGGCAATTAAAAACCTCCCCATCCCAATAACTCGGCAAGGCCTCATGGAATTCTTGGGAATAGTAACCTTTTACCATCGTTTTGTACGACACGCTGTCGAGATCATGGTTCCGCTCTACGATGCACTTACAGGCTCAAACAACAAGCACTCAGCTATACTGAATTGGACGGACGAGATGAGAGCATCTTTTCAGTCCGCCAAGGAGGCACTAGCAAAGGCAACCCTACTCGTTCACCCTGATCTTCACGCTTTTACTGCGTTGACCGTCAACGCATCAGATAAAGCCATTGGTGGAGTACTAGAGCAGCGCGTCAAAGGACAATGGCGTCCTCTTCAGCCGTCGTCTCAAGCCTGCTGAGTAAAAATATAGCGCCTTTGGCCGTGAGCTGCTAGCCATTTACCTCGGGATCAGGCATTTCCGGTGGTACCTCGAAGCCAGACCTTTTACGGTCTTCACCAATCACCGTCTTCTTACCTTCGCCATGGCCAAAATATCCGACCCCTGGTCCGGACGGCAGCAAGGGCAACTCGTGGCTATCTCAGAATTTACAACTGACATCCAACACATTTCGGGAAAACAGATTTCTGTTGCTGATGCTCTTTCTCGTGCTGTCGTTACTGAAGGAAACCCTCCCGATCTTCCTGCCAAATCGCCCCAAGAACGATCAATAGCTGTTAATGCAACCCTGACAGCTACGAACGGATTGGATTTCTCAGCTCTCGCCGCGGCCCAGTCTAACGACGAAGCCACGCAAGCTTATCGCTCGGCGGACTCCAGTCTCCGTTTTGAGGATCTACCAATCTCAGGTGGTAATAGCACAATCCTCTGCGATGTCTCGACAGGATTCCAAGGCCCATCGTTCCCGAATACTGGCAGCGTAAAGTTTTTGACACCATTCACGGCCTCTCACACCCGAGTATTCGAACAACTAGGCGCCTTGTATCACGGAAGTTTATCTGGCAAGGTCTTTTCCGCACAGTCTCCACTTGGGCTAGAGAGTGTCTCTCGTGTCAACGAGCTAAAATTCACAGGCACACCCGCGCCCCGCGTCAAGAGTTCAGAGTCCCGGATGCACGGTTTTCGCAAGTCCATATCGACCTCGTTGGTCCGTTGCCACCTTTCAACGGTTTCACTCATCTTTTGACCATTGTCGATCGATTCTATCGCTGGTCAGAAGTGGTTCCTATCTCTGACACCTCTACACGCGGATTGTCTCTCGCTTTCTTGTCAAATTGGATTGCTCGCTTTGGTATCCCCTCAGAGATAACTTCCGACCGAGGCGCCCAATTCACCTCACAACTTTGGGCCGACTTGATGTCCCTCCTCGGCTCCAATGTAATCCGGAAAACAGCCTACCACCCACAAGCCAATGGCCTTGTGGAACGTTTCCACCGAAACCTCAAGGATGCCCTCCGCGAACGACTTAATGGACCTCATTGGGTCCTCGAGCTTCCGTGGGTCCTTCTGGGTATTCTACAGCCCCTATACGGGGTGGAACGGGGTGACAAAATCTTTCGACTATAGATTGGGAATTGAGTGGAAACAGTATCGATCGATCGTCTCAAGCCAACACAGGTGATCTGGGTCAACCAATTCATCCGGCTACTCCGAGGGCACGTGGACGACCTCTGGCTACCCGTTCCGACTGACCTTGTTCTAGGGGAGCTTTGTGGCGGTTACTAACCTCTCTCCCTCCCTCAGTCGTATTATCCAGTAAATATCCTTTGTAAAACTTTATAGATACGATGCATAAATAAAGTCAGTCTATATCATGAGTTCAAAGTGATTACTTATCACATGCTTTAAAATATTATAAACAAAAATGGCGAAAAAATGTATAGTAGGTCAGGAAGTTTGTGCAAACAAATTGTACTTTAACAACATAATTAGTTCGAATATCCTAAGAAACTATTTACTAATAAAAAAAGGGAAAGAAAAAAGTGAAGCAATTTTCTTAGGTTTTTATTTTGTTTTTATGAAAACTCTCGTTAGTTCACCACAAATTATCATTCTTTTCTAAATGTGATTGTATGATGTATGTATTATGCGAAATAAATTAATTTGGACGGTATATAAGTAATAAAAAAGCATAAGTATTTTAAATTGCCAACCTTATTTGCTATTTTTGATCGTTTATCCGTCAGACTGAGGATCCATTTATTGTCATCGATGATAAAACATAAACATTACTTTTTTCTCATTCTGAGGATTTGCTTTACTTATTTAATTAATAATAATGATATGTGAATTAAAATCTCATAGTTGAAAATACTGTAAAAGGTTGAGAGACTAAACACCCATTTTTTATATTCGTAGAATGGTTACAGACGCGGCAGGCACATCCCAGAATGACTCCCCTTCCAATTACCCCACTATATGTTCATTCCATGATCAATGAATGATGATGGCCTCTTAATCGAATATTAAAGTATATTGTTGTTTGATTGTGGTTCAGGAAAAAATGGGTTCCGCGTAAATCTCACTCATGTTTCAGCAGTGAGTTCCAGTTCATGACACGTCACGGCTGATGGAAATGACCATCGGTCGAATTTGATCTTGTAATTACATTCAAAAGATGAAGGCTAACAAAAATGACGTATGCCTAGAAACCAATATTAGGAACAAATGACCGAGGAAAATACGACCTAAGAAAAATTGAACCAGGAAGAAATGGCCCAAGATAGAAAAGGATGACGCATGAAAAAATGGTCCCAATAAATGTTTGCCCCGCCAGCAACACCAAAGAAACTATTGATTTATTATTACAAAAATTAAATTATTTTTTGCATTTGTTTAATCAATGTTAAAAAAAAAATCATAATATTTAGTTGTATTCCACTTAAATATTAGCCTACCCATGTATTTGGGCCATTTCTTCCATGAGTAACAACTTTTTCTTTCAATTTAGGGTCATTTCTTCCTGGCTCATTTCTTCCTATGCCGTATTTTCCTTGGTCATTTCTTCTGGACGCCCTTCAAACCAGTGATATGGTAAGAACGTCCACTTTTGCGATGGTGGTCACGTTTTGTTTATTTACCTCATGCATCTTAATATAAACTTCCTAGCGGCACATGAATAGTGCTATCCCATGATTTTTTTGCAGTGGGATATCTTAGCTCTCTAAAGAAAGTAATTACATAGAATATGATCCCTTTTTGATTCCAATTATTATCATCAAAAAAGCAAGCTTATTTTTTATGCCCACAATGACCCACATACATTATCTAAATCTCTTGATATCCAAAAAATAAATCTTATTTCCCTCCCCTAACATGGAGTATAAATCGATAAGAAAGGCTTAGATCAAATTTATAGCTGTTTTTTTTCTTCTGCGTACGTCATATATTGAATGAGGAAGGACTTTCTGACCATTTGAGGGGCTTAAGACACAGTTTTTTTTGCTAATATCCAAGGGAAATTAATCTGATACTTTCTTTTTGGTTTTAATTGAAGATATCCATGGTCAAATAAAAGCCTAATTTATTGGGGCTTCTTCTACTTATTCTAGAATCTTTTAGAAAGAAACAGTTGTTAATTAGTGGAGGTTACACAATTTATAAATATTTGGTTATAAATACAATACCTCATGCCCAGTTACCTCTCGTTATCTTCACTCTTTTCTGAACACTTTTTTCTATTCAATATAATAATGATATATGAGATACCGTAGTGCGAAGGAGGATGCAAAATGACGACTCAAGAAGTTGTTAGGGAAGAGTCATAGAGATATAAAGATATCAAGAGCGTATTCCCTTCAATAGCAGAGAAACATCGTTCAGCTGTCGCCTGTGCCCAATGTAATGTAAGTAATTTGTACTACGTCATCGTAAGCTGATCATAGAGATAGAAAAACTTGTTTTTATCGGACAATATGACGTATTCCTCTGAAGAATCCAATAATCCCTCTATGTTTTATATCTCTATGAAAAGAGTGGGTTTATTTGTCTCTTGCCTGCTGCTTATATAGCTGCCATAGAGATATAAAGATATAGAGAGCTGATTCCCCAATTGCAGAGAAACAGCGTTCTGTTGTTTTTTGTGTGTTCAAAATAAACTAAGTAATTTGTACTACGTCATCGTAAGCTGATCATACAGATATAATCTATCTCAATGATCAGCTTTTTGACCTGCAGTTAGTGAGCAGGTCATCCACTACATCACTATATTAAAACTAAAGGAATCCATAATTTTTTCCAATGTAGCGTCTCGACACATAATGTAAGAAACTACCTTTTTTATTTCTTCATCTCTATCTATTTCTTACACCATGTGTGTTGTCTGGAATCTCTCTTCCCTTGAGATGGGAGCCGTATGGTAATTATTATGAATACTAGCAGATGTTACCCGGAATTGCCTGATAATTTCCACTTTGACCTAATATTTCATTGGGACCTCGAACCTATCATTAGAAAAGTTGATCAAGATATAACTAAGTCTTTAGTAGATGAAAGGGCCGATTAAACAGATCTATTTTTCATAGGTATAAAATTGTTCTTGAAACAACCACCCACTCTAAAATATTTTTACAAACAACATTCCTCCACATCAATTTTGTCCAAATTTAGCGCGCCATTATCAAGTAATTGTAGAAAACGTTTTTCTCACATAAAATAAACTTAGGGAAAACGAATTTTCTGGGAATAACCAAAAAGTCCAAACACATCTTAACACTTCAAAGTCATTCACAGAAAAATTGAGCCAAATCTACCTTGGCAATGTTAAGAAATCACAAAAAACGGTTTGATGAATAAAATAAACATGGCGATAAGGAATTTTCCGAAAATGTCCTTCGCCACTAAAACACTCCCTGAGCCCTCCAAATTATTAACTGTAAATTTCGTCAAGATTTATTGTATCGTTTGGGAGATACATGGAACCGAACGAACCGATTTCATATTTTATTAGTATATATATAATAATTCTGTTAAACTATTTTGTTTCATATTATTTATAATCATATTTGAAACTTGGAGCCCCGTTTTTTTATGTCGTCAATCGGTTTCGATTGAGTATATAACTCAATGCATGTAATTAGGCTTGTAGCGCACGACAACATGGATCACCCTATTGATGTTTTAGTAGCATCACTGCTCATCATAACAAATGTTGCTGTCATGAATGTCAAACCTCGAGATGGGTAGCTCGCTTTGGTTGTCCGGAAACAATCACGACGAACCGTGGTAGACAGTTTACGTCAGAATTGTGGGCTACATTTGCTCGGTTGCTTGGATCGAAGCACTCTCAAACCACGTTTTATCACCCTCAGTCCAATGGGATGGTTAACGTTTTCACAGGACTCTCAAAGTGTCTCTCTCCGCAGCCGATGACAACACTACTTCTTGGGTTAGACAGCTCCCGCCGTTCTCTTGGGCCACCGCTCAATGGTCAAGGACGACCTCGGATGCTCTGCCGCAGAAGCTGTATATGGGGAACCCTCCGTCTTCCAGGCAGCATCGTTCACACGCCGGACAACCCCTCCTCTGCTTCACATTTTGAACTCGCTCAACATCAAGCTCGAGGTGCTATCTTTGTTCCTCCGGCTCGTCGGGGTTCCGCTCCTCCCCCGAATGATCAGCGACTCAAACAAGCCTTGCATGCCTTCGTCCGTCAGGATCAAGTACAGCCTCCTTTGTCCAGACCTTAAAAAGGTCCTTACCGCATCCTGCAGAAATTCTCCGATTATTTCGTCCTGGATTTAAATGGCCAGGAGGACTCCGTCTCATTATCCGACTTATTCTATACTCATCGCACTCAAACGCTCATTTTCCTTCAAACCTCATCAACCGGTGCAAGTTTTCATGGAATACACCACTTCAGCGCCCAACGCACAATCTTGTTCAGGCAGAGTGATAAAGCCACCGGCCAGGTTCCAAGATGGGTGGCCATTCCAGACAGCTCTTCCCTTTGGTCTTCGCTGGGGGGTGTAGGGCACGACGACATGGATCACCCTATTGATGTTTTAGTAGCATCACTGCGCATCATAACAAATGTTACTAACAAAGTGATGCTATTGTTTTTCATTATATTGTGTCAGTATCTGCTGAATCGCTGAGCAAGAAATACATACACTTTGTTCTCCAAAGAATATTCGCTTTCTTTATTCATTTGTATTCCTTCAGCAGTACAGGCTTTATGACATTAAAATTCCTCAATCAAACCTAGTATATTCTTTTCAATCTGTTGGATCAACTAGATCCTCCCATCTCTGGAGGCAGCGAACCTGCGCCCTCAACATTGAGAGTTGAACACGCATTCACGCACTTAGCTAATGCGCTCCCTTCTCCTCTTGTTATTTTAAATATAACCAAATTCCAACTTCTTATCAAACTCTAAATCTTGATTTGTGCAAAAATAAATAACACCTTCCCTGTTGGAATCTGGCTCCCTCACATATCCGAACCAAAGACATAGAGAGCTTATTGGATTCTTCAAAGAAATAAGTCATTGTGCCCAATATAAACAAATATTTGTATCTCTATGATCATCTTATGATGACGTAGTACAAATTACTTTGTTTATATTGGGCACAGGCGACAGCTGAACGATGTTTCTCTACTATTGAAGGGAATAAGCTCTCTATATCTTTATATCTCTATGATCCGAACATGCTGCTATTGATAAATTAGATTAAAGAATTCTTAATTTTCTCCCGTTTATTTTTAAGCGGAAATTTTATATCTCTCGTACGTAACAGGCAGAGCCCTAAAAGAAGACTTACAACAATAGATTTGGAGGACTACCTGGGGACAGAGCATATCGTTCTCAAAACAACGCATGTAATAATAATAGTAATGATTATTTCTGGGACAAATAAATCGGAATAATGAAAAAACATGAATCTATAAAAGCTTTCATTTATTGGGGTATTGTTTCAAGGGCCATCTCCTCCAACATTTATGGTCAGATTTGAACTTTGAAGGTACCTATGGAATCCTTGGGTCAAGACGGACCTAATAAAACTATTTGCAAAGTGATGGGACCAGAAATGAAAAAAAAATCAGACCTTGTCTGATTTTATTACCTACTTTTCAAGGTAAAGAGAAGAAAAAGGAAAAAGAATATGAGGAGGAGGAGTTAGAGAAATAGAAAAAGAAAAAAGCATCTTATGTGACTTAAAACATATTCTTTGTACAAAGTCAAACTTTTTTAAAGGAATGTTTGTACAAAACAGAAAATTATTTTCTCTCTCCTCTCTTATATTCTTTAAGGTCTGTTTCACTCACAAACTAGCTCCAAAACCTACCCATACCCGAAGGGCGAACATATGCAAGTGTATATAACTTTCTATTTTCTAAATGATTTACTAGAGAGAATGACAAATATTCTATACAAAAAGATACTTTATAGTCTCAATAAATATTGGTTTTAGTCGAGTAAATTTCTTTTTGTATTCTAAAGTAATTCATGCGGAAAATATAAAAGTTATATTTATAAGAGACCACCTATTGTCTGAAAATTCCCCTCAGTAATGAAAGGTCTTGTTGATAAACTGCCTTTGTCATTGAACTCGATTTATTTATCGCAGATTAGTATAATCACACCAATGACAATATAATACATTGTTGTGAACCCGGTACATCACCAATTATACGTAGGGCCTTTTCTATTTGATATTAACATTCTTGTACAGTCGAATATTATAATGAAAAAATAAAGATCTATATTTCCAGAAACTTCCTTTATTGGTGACCCCGACACTTTTTACAACTTAAAAACCAGAAATATTAATAATACCTAAGAATAAGGCGCAAAAACATTCTGTGGATCCAAGCGAACGGATGAAGAATATTAGCTCCACGAGACTTCCAAATTTCTGGCCAAAAACCCCAGACACGTGGTTTTCCCAAGCAGAAACCATTTTTTATTATTAATTGACGAAGCCAAATATTATTTAATAGTTGCATCGCTGGACCAGGACACCGCCACCCGTTTGACTGCGTTTTTGAGTGAACCCCCGAGTGAGAATAAGTATGTCGCGATCAAATCCAAGCTCTTGGTCACTTTCCAAAAATCGGTGTATGAAAGAGCTGGGACAGCTGGAATTGTAATCAGCAATCTCGACTAAATCGAAAGGAAGTACAATTTCGTGGTCGGAGGAGATGGAACTAGCTTTAAAAAATACCAAGTTACTACTCGCATCGATAACTTAACTCCACCACCCAGTAAGTGGAACGAAGATCTCTTAACAACAGACGCTTGTAATACAGCATTGGGAGCTGTCCTACAGCAATTTGGGATAACAAGTGGCAACCACTAGCCTTTTATAGCAGGCAATTAAGGACACCAGAATGTAAATACAATGCCTTCGATAGATAAATTTTGGCAGTTTATCTTTCAATTCCTCATTTTGGTATTACCCGGAAGGTCGTGATTTCTCAGTCTTTATGGACCACAAACCTTTGACTTTCGCGCTCAGGAGGATTTCAGAGCCTTGGTCTGAGCGACAATAGCGGCATTTGAGCTTAATATCGGGATTTAGTACATATTTACAACACGTAGCTGGAAAAGATAACCCAGTAGCTGATGCTCTGTCAAGATCTGTTTCAACACAGAAGAAGGAGGAGCATGATACAGACGACGAAGAGGAACCTTTAACATTTTTTTGCCATTACACCAGGATTTGATTTCGAGGAGATGGCCCGGGTTCAGACAGAAGACCTAAACGTTCGATCTTTAAAGGAGGGCTAAAGTGCTTTACGGCTGGAGGAAGTATTGATGGGTGATTCGGGCCAAAAGCTACTCTGTGACATTTCCACAGAGATTAAACGGCCTTTAGTACGAAAGATCCTTGAGTAGAAAAGTTTTTGAAACGGTCCACAACCTTTCACATCAAGGAGTAGAAATAACAAACAATTGGTATCATCCAAATTCGTATGGCCAAACCTTAGAAAAGAAATAAGATCTTGGGCACAGCAGTGCATAAATTGTTAACGCGCAAAAATTCTTACGCTTATCCGCTGTTTTACCCATATTCACGTGGACTTGGTAGTATCTTTACCTCAATCTCAAGACTTCTCTCACCTGCTAATAATTGTGGACAGTTTTACTTGTTGGCCAGAAGCAATCCCTTTGAATTGTACCAATATACACGTCTACTTGCGCTAAAGCTTTAATAAGTGGATGGATATCAATTTATAGCCTCCCTTCAGAAATTAATTCGGATAGAGGTGTCCAATTTACTTCGCGTCTGTGAGAAGAAATTAATCAAGGGTATGGTACGAGACTGCAAAGGACTACAGCTTATCACCCACAGGCGAATGGACTAGTTGAACGTTTTCACTGTCATCAGCTCAAAAAACAAGACTCACCGGCCCCAACTGGGTAGATGAGGTTCCATAGGTGTTACTTGGACTAAGAACAACCCCAAAGAAAGACTTGGATGCATCTTCGGTAGAATATGTCTTTGGACCCCCGCTCACAGTACCAGCCGATTTTGTACCAGCGGCACCAGACTCCCTTGACTCCAAATCACACTTGAAATAGTTGCGGTCTAGGTTAAACAAATTTTGCCTTGTTCCGACCAATCGTCATGGTACAATATTTACCTTCATGTCTCATTCTCTTAGGGTTGCTAAGTTAGTGTTCATACGGATGGATGATCACGGAGAACCCCTGAGAGCTTCATACGCCGACCCATTCAAAGTAATTAAGAGGAATGAAAATACTTTTATAATCAACATCAGGGGGAAGGAAAGAGATCATTTCCATTGATCGACTGAAGCCTGCCCACATCGGCCCAACATCTCCAGGTCCTTTAGCACAACCCCCTCGTCGTGGACGGCCTCCGCAATTTCGAACTAATAATTAAAAACGTATCTTTTTCTTTGTACACAACGGTACTACTATATTTCAATTAGCATCCATCTTTTAAAGTAATTACAGAATTATATTTAGTCTAAATATTAAAATATTACATTATTTAAAATAGGTTCGATATTGGAGGGAAGTACTGTTCTAGAGCTTCTAAACTTATAAAGTATGAACTGTAATCTAGAAGTGGTCAGGTTGAAAAACGTATCTTGATGGCTGGGGGAACTATGTGGTGAACCCGGTGCATCATCAATTACACGTAGCACCATCTGTACCATTTTCTCTTTGATGTTAACATTTTAGTCAGTCGAATATTATAAGTGATAGAATAAAGATCTATATTTTAACATTATTTTTATTAGCATTGAAAATATGTTACAACACGTAATGAAAAAAATATATAAATAACCCAAATGAATTTGATAATTATTTACATACTTTTCTCGTGCACATATTTCAACTTTAAATAAATTGGAGATTTTATTCGACCTGTTATTTTTTTTTCTACAGTCGTTTGTTCTCGTAAATGTTTATGTAAAAGAAGTTTTATATACCTTGATATAATATGTTGAAATAGTTCATGACATTGTGGCATTATTTAAGATCCTATTTGTTTCGTTGTTAGTAATTCTTTACACTGTTCTCAATGACCATGAGACTGAATTGGTTTTCGTACTAAGTAACCAACCAAATAATTAAATATATTAGTTTCGGCTAAATCCAGTGGTCTTAACACAATAATTTCAATTTCTTCAGGGGACTCTTCATGCTGAAGTTCTTAAGGGTATTTCGATTCGATAAAGGAATTGAACATTTGTCCTCATAACTTATATGTATAGGTTGCAATTTTCAAAGCATGTTTTAGTTCCATAGGCGAAGGAGTTGGATTTTTGTACATAAGTTGAGCAAAAGTTTTTTCAATGCAATCCTGAGTTAATCTTCAGCCAAATACTAAAGAAAATCCACATTTGGAAAGTAAATAATAATTGGATATCGCAAAATCGAACGCCTGAACGGAATATAAATTAACAGACAAACGGATTTTTGTGTTGTTGCCGTTCGTCCGTTCAATTTATATTATTTTAAAAAGTGTGGACATTTCTTTTTATAAAACAAGTTCAATCAATGTTTCTTATGTCGCTTAAAAAAAGTGAGGACGTTTTTTATTATTTAAATTTATTTATTTACAAAAAGAAGTGTAATTTAAATTTAGTGGGAGTCATTCTGGAATTAAAGTGAGGACGTTTTTTTATAATATATTTTTTTAAAACTTGATATAGAAAATTCATGGTATTTTTCAACGAACGGACAAACGCCTCAACGGATTTTTTTTCAAATCGAACGGACGAACGCTAAGGTTGCGAACGCCCACAAGCCTGTTTTTTTTCTAAATTAAGTGATAAAATAAAGAAAATATTATTGTTTTTATACTTATGTATCTTAAGGCCAAATCAGGCATTAATGTCGCTTAGACTACAAGCTCAACCAAGCATGTTGGTTCAACAATGGAAGAATTAATGTATTGCATTATTTGATTTGGTTTATTTTTCTACTCTGAGCCTGGGCCATAATGCGTTAAAACCAAGGACTTATATAATAACTGGATGCACAATAGACTGTAAAAGAGGAGAAAGAGACATGTTGAAGTGAGCAGCTGATGAAATAGAAGGAATTTAATATTAGTCTTGAATAGTCAAGGCTTAAAAATCAAGTCTTCAGGAATGGAAAAAATGACTAAATGACAAAAATGATGTGCAGTGACGTCATTTAAATGTACATTCTTTTTTATGACACAAATCAACGTATGACTCAACTGGACATTCATTGCAGGATTCCAACTAAATTGTTTCACAACCCAATTGGGACAGCCGTCTAAATCATTGGATGAACTGAATTTTTATTCTCTTATTAGTTGGTGATTGAGTATCGGCCCAAAATGTCGTTCAATACATTAGTTCAAACCTAGCATTATTGTCCATCAATGGAAAAACTAATGCTCCGATTCCTCCATTATTTGATTTTAGTTTATTTTTCAACTCTGAGCCTCCTCCATAATGGTTAAAACCTTTTGCTGGGGCTCTTTGTTTCCACATATTATCTTGTCTTTAAAGAAACCAAAATGTGATTTTCTATTTACCTCCACCCATATAAAGAGAATAAACAACTCTCTCCTAACTCTTCCTTGTTATTTTATTAGCTTTTGTTTCCATTTAAGGACATTCCTTTTTGATATTTGTTTTTCTCTTCTCTGGGGGAATATTTGCGTTCATCTAAGGAGGCAGAATATATTTTTTGACCTTATAAGATAATCTAATTAACAAACAAAGGATAGAAAGATAATCTGATTGAGGAAGGTCCATGAAATCCTAGGCGAAAGTGCAAAATGAAGTAATTTTTATTCAGGAGGATAATAACCTTCATCTCCTGACTTATATTCAAGAGCTTATATACCTATATACCATATCATATTTACCAAAATTATACAATGATAATAATAATAATAATCTACTACGAGTTGATTTATAAAATCCTTATTCATGATGAAATGACGGTTATCATATTACATAGGAGAAACCAAGTCAAACTTCTATCAGAGCCATGACCAAGAATTAAATGGATTTCTCCAGTATTTTGAAGCTTTATATTTGTATTGATATTTGAGGTTTTTAAAGATGATTATGATGATTAATAATCATATTTGATAGAAATGATTAGTTGTAAGCAGTGTTGTCCCCTAACGCACGTGCGAGTAATATATTACTTAGTTATATTACTGCGACTAACTATACAGAACAAACATATTACTTTCAAGTAATAACTAATATGTAATATCCTTATATTACTTTCGTGAAAAAATATTCAACAGGCATTTTTGATGAAAATGAATGAACTGTGAATGTATTATGTGACGTCCCTAGTGGACATAAAAATGCAAACTAGGTTTGGTGAGGATTTTTACAAATCCTCCTTGAATTGCCTTTACTTCTTGTTTTGGAATACTCAAAAAAGTAAAATCTAATATAAAGTAGTATATTACTTTTGAGAAGTAATAACTGATATTTAAAAAAAATATTACTACGCAGTAAAAGTAGTATATTACATACTACTTTCAAAGTAATATTCGACCAACGCTGTTTGTAAATATTTAGTTCTTACTTTTTTGAATCGAACCCTTGCTCTCAACATTGAGGTAACTCCCTCCCTATATTTACTTATAGTCTCTATGCAAATTGCGTATACTTTACAATCAATTATTAATTTTATGTTATCTGTTAATTTTACTTCAAGTATTCGTTTATTTGGTCTAATCTTTGTGTGGATTACTGCCAAAAGCATGATTTCGTCGAGAGGCTTCGTTTTTGGGATTCCAAGTACTTTTTTCGTTCGAACCATGTAAGGTGATATGTAAGGTGATTGGGGCTCAAACTCAAATCTTTTTTTCTACGATCATTTAGCTTCTTATGACACAACTTTCGCGGGGGGTTTATGTTTGATAGCTCAATATTTGGTTTCTATAATACCTTCTAATATAAATATTCCCTAACTTAATTTAAAGATAAGGTAAGGATGCCTCTTAGTCCTTCATCTTCATTAATCTTGATAAAATGCCTGCAATGTGTTTAAGTGGCTACAGCTTATCCTTTAAGAAATGATGTATCAATATATCCCAATATATGGTGACAAAACGCCTTTGTTTCAAATTAAATTCATCCATCATATTTTTTCCCTTTCATTCATGGATATCATCCATATAATGCATATTTTCCCTGAATACTTTCATGCATTAACTCACAGCCTTCATATTTACTGTTCCTTGTTTTTAAGTGAATTGAAGAAAATATGAATTTTTCGGCTAATAATTATTTTTGTAATACATTTATTGTGTTTGACTAAAAATAAATGTTTTCCATAGTAAATAAATAAACAAATAAGCAAATAAATGATTTTAAATACTTACATGAAGAGAAAATAATATAAAAATGCACTGTTTTTTGTATTTCAACTTACAAAACTTAATTGGTATTTGGAATAGATTAATGTCTTACCATTATGGTTAAACCCTTGATGGTGAATTATATATATATATATATATATATATATATATATATATATACCTATATTAGTGTTTTAGATCCTTATGCCATAATTGCATAACTAATAACGAGTTCTATGAAACTGCCATTTATTCAAAACAGCAGGAGGTGACTTATGAGAAGCATATTATTTCTTGGGCTATTTGCATTGACTACTATTTTTCTGTAAATCAATATTATCAAAAGGACTACACATTTAAAAGTGTCAGCAAAAAGCAATTTCATTCTTTATGTTAAAAGTATTGTCTATAAAATATTTAATTATTTCACCTCCTCATTAGTTAATTATATTATTTTCACGGCCAAAACGATATTCAAGTTTATTTAAAGCTATCAAACGGCATTGGCTAAAATATAATGAAAAATAGTTAAAATCATTAATTAATTATTATTATACTTTGTTCTTTTCTGGAAGTTTATGAATGATATATAAGAAGTGCTCTTTTTTTCTTTTAAATATCAAAGCAGTAGCAGTAATATTCATTCACTAAATAAGAAAAGGATATAAGAGTCAATATATCAGACATATTGAAAAGGACAAATTGTTCTATATAAAACTGCGACTACCAAATGTTTTTAAATGTTTCTTTGTTACTATGTACATGCACCCGTAAGGTAACCATTTGTGTAAAATAATTTATTAATGATCCATGTACCGATCATTATCGTCTTATAAATCACGGGTATAAAATCCTTGCTTTCGATAATACAATCATGGGTTCCCTAAAACAAAAATAAGTTCTTATTTGACTCATTTACTTAAAACCCTTTTTTCAGTAAATGTAAACCGTGCATTTATACAAATGGTGTTGGCAGATGACAGATTCCATGTATATTGTATATTCATAAAGAGCTTTATTAATTGCTTTTGAGTTGACCAAAGCATATTATTTTGACTACACATCAATATTAATTATTTTTTCTATACAAAAGGTATATAAGCAACTGAATAAAAGATAAAAAGTTGTTGGTTTATCCACTTTAAATAGAGCATTTTTTATAATTGAGATTGATTAATCAGTGATGACATTAATCAGAGAATATATTTTGGATGATTTATAAGATTAATAAAATTTACTCAACCTCGATTAATTATTATCAATGCTTTTTCCGTTTCATTTTGAAATGATTTATAAACATTTTCTTATTTTACAAAATTTTGAAAACCAGGTTTCAGAAGGGAGTAGAGTAATTCCGGTTCTATAAGATAACTTCTTCTTCCATGAGTGGTTTTAATTTTAAAAGGATTGTCTCATTGCTTTATTATTATTATTGGTTAAACCACCTTCATATTATGTTGTTTCCTCGGGCTTTCTTATTACTTCACAATATTATCTTAAGAATTCAAAAGCATTCAGCTTGCTAATGTACAAAGCAGATTCTTGAGCGTGTGTATGTTTGGTTCCAAACACTGATATTTATAAACATATTAGGTTTTATTTGTACAGGGGTTTGAATTATTACTATATTATCAAGCTCTCGCTCTAGATAAATAATTATTTAGTAGTCGTAGGTGCCTGGAAATACTCTTGCTCTTTAGAGCATATATATTAGGGGGTATTATAGAAACTTAACATTGAAATATCAAAATAACACCCCCTGAAAGTTGCGTCATTAAAAACTAAATGATCGTAGAAAAATAGATTTTGGTTTGACCCCCACAAATTGCTCATGTTACTCATGCTTATGTTTTTAAGTTATTTTTAAATACGTTTATTTTTCAAATCTTAATCTTCATGCAGTAAATTTGGTATATAAAATTAAATATATATTCTTTCTTTATTTTAATTGTAGGGAGTTCTTTATTGACTCCATAGTTGATAATATATATATCAAAATCCATTTTTCTAAGATCATTTAGTTTCTAATGATGCAACTTTCGCGGGGGTGGTAGTTTGATATCTCAATATTAGGTTTCTATAATACCCCCTAATATATAATACTATATAATTCATTTTGTTAATGCGACTATTAAATATCAGAAATATATATGTCTCTTTTTGACATATTGTGATAAATTGTATGTATGTATGGCTGTTGTATAGCGTACGCTCTCAGTCAATCAATTATGACAGACTAAAAAACAGAGCAGTATGTCTTGCTGAGGGGTATACACCCAAAAGTAAATGGTGGGAGGACGCTTCACAGAAGAGCCTTCTGCATTTACCCATGTTCAATGCATGCCCCTCGTTATACAACCTCTATTCGTTCACATATAACAAGGAATACCTGAAAAGTTTTTGAGGCTAATTTCGATCATAATTTAATTTCGAGCAAACATAAAAGTACTTTTTTATATGATATATTAAAATACAACCAATATCCGCTGACCCAAGCATTCGTTTTTATAATAAAAAGTTATTCATACAAAACAGTCACTTTTACTCCTCTTACTATATTCGTGAGGCGGGAGGAGGATTCACAGAAGGGTCTTCTGCATTCACACATTTGAAATGCATTCGACTATCTCTATTTGCTAATATTTAAATATATACAAAGTTGTTTTTTAGGCATCTATACATTTCCATTAAGTGTATTCATATGCATCCAACGTGGTTGGTTAAAATATAAAATATATTTATTCGAAAATAAAAAAAAACCCGGTAAACTCATTCTTCGATGTCATTCGGGCTGCCGTCCGTTACTTAGCCCTGTACATTATGATTACAAACTCAACGTCTGATGCATGAAAATGGGCTGAATATGTTGTACGATTCAGTTTTCCACACGTTCTAAAATCAGACATGATGATAATTTAAGAAAAAATGTCCCCATTTTTAATAGAAAGTATAAATTGACCTTCCCTTTTATATTAATGTCATTGCTTTAGATAAATAAATTCGAAATATAATGTTTTGTTTTGCTTAACTTTTAAATATAAGGTTTTTGTTATTTTATATGTCTTTGAGTGTATTTCTACATTCCAAAATTAACACATTAAGATTCTTATTTCACCATCTGTAAAATTGGCATTAAAATTTCGAAAGTGAATTCCTCATCATGGAAATATGCGGGAAGCCTCATCGTTTATCTCCCATCAAGAGACTACTAATAATGGCGCCGGTAGGGAGGGGGCTGGGGGCCTTGTGCCCGCCCACTTTTACGCTTATTATGTTTTTATGCAATGTTATCTTTTTCCACGTGTTCCTGTGTTTTCTTGTATATGTTCAAATCAAATATGATCAATTAAGTGTACAAATTGCAATTTTTTTTATGAAATCACTGTTAATAATTTATTATAAGAAATAAGATTTTCCTCCCAAGTTGAAGTTTGTTATTGTTTATTTTACACAATTTTGAGTGAAAAAAAAAGAAAAAATCATGGTCCTTATGATTCCCACTTTCTTTGCACATAAAGTGATTGGTAGATAAATTGACTCCGGATTCAACGGACAAAATGTCCGATGTACAGTGTTTCTTGCTCCTCTTCCTTCGCACACACACACACATTTCTGAAATGAATCCTGCGATCTAGTTTGCATAAAAACTTCTATAAGCAATCTCTGAAAATATATTTTATATGAATATATAATTATTTTCATTACGAAATATAAAATATTAAGTAGCAATATATAAACTGCTCTATTACATCATTTTATGGTACATCTCTTTATATTACAAGTTGAATTACGTTCTTTGAAACCTAGACTTCAAAGGGATTCATTCTTGTTTCATTTAGGCGACAAAAAATTGTATATAATTATTTTACAGCTTTTGTAAAAATAGTAATGAAATACGATTGAAGTATTCTGATGATATTAATCCCATGTTAAACACTTTTAATTTCCTAATGAAGCTCAGTGCATCTCAATTAAGTAAGAGCAAATATTTTGCGGAGGAAATGTGAAAATTGAGAATAAAACCTTGCACAATCAAATATTGACATATTCCATAAATTATATCTCGTGAATGAACAGTAATTTTGTTTTTTAAACAAATTATTGAACAAATAAGTGCACAATGGGAATATGTTAATAAACAGGGAGGATTGAAATATCACTGAATTTATTAATTGACATCGTATAATGTAATTCAAAATTATAGTTGGATCAACTTATATCTGAAGAAATTATATTTAATTGTTTTATTTCAATGAAAAGGAAAAATGAGCAGTTTTATTTATATGTACATTAGGCTCGGTTTGAAAAATGTTTGTGCGTTTTTACTCTGTCAATGCGAATTCCAAGGATCCATTCCAGTAGTTGGTCCTATGTAAGAGACCATTTAAAATTCCACTCATCACCTTAAAATTGTTTACTAAAGATATTAAATTGAATATTATTCATACTTTTCTTTGAGCCTCATTGTTCCAATTTACAAAAGAACTATAAAGAAAATGTATAAACATGCTTGTCATTCTAAATTATATTTTATAAGCCGATATATTTTTATTCTATTTTATGTATAGCTCACTTTCACTTAGATATATTTTTATTTTGATATGTTATAGCGTGATGGATCATGCTTAAGAGGGTCAATTTACTAGTAAAACGATTTACTACAATTTTATTATCACAACAACTCTTGGCATTATTATTTGTTCAATATTTGATACATTGTTAATTGCATATATTTCAAATAAATGACGAAACAAAGAAAACAATAATCTTGCTATAAGTATCATTATTCATATCCTCACAGATGCAACTCAATATTGTATTACTTAAATAAATAAATCAATCTGAGTTTTTATACTATTCTTTTTTGCCTAATTGGTTCGATAGAATTGCATCCGATAGGATATAAATAAGCACTATAGCATTAAAATTAGTCTATCTAACCTAGGATCTTATCAATGAGGTAGACCGAAAATGACCATCCCCTCTCGGGATTCGAACCTGCGCCCCCAACATTTAGAGTTGAACACGCCTTAACACGCACGGCTATCGAGCTCTTTTTGTTTTGTTTATATGGTTCGATGGAATTGAAACATCCGACAGGATATAAATAAGCATTATAGCGGTCAAATTAGTTATTCCAAAACTTAGTATCTTATCTATGAGGTTGATCAAAAATGACCTTCTCCTCTCGGGGGTCGAACCTGCGCCCTCACATTGAGAGTTGATCACACCAATTGAACGCACTGAGCTGTTGCACTCCATTCTTATTCTTAAAGCTTTTTTATTTTAAAACGTTTAAATATAAATTATTACGCAACTTATCCAGTTTTATCCACATGCTTGGATGTGATTTATATATAATAATGAGTTTTCGATGGTCAAAATAGAGGGACTATTTCAGTCTCTCAAGTACACATTAAGAGGTCATAACTCACAAGAAGAAAAATATACACATATATCACTGATTCGTATGGCCGAACGCATTCTGAACATTACGCCATTCTATTTATCAGAGCATGAAATTTAATTTTCAAACTTCATTTTGATACTTAAGTGAGTGAGTCCTTGTGTTGTAAGTAACTAAGATAAGGATAGGAAGACCTCTAATTAAGTATATACATATATTATATGAATGTATGTGTATCGCTCTACAAGGTTGATAGGAGGGGCAGAGATTTTTAGATAAAAAATAGCATCAAAATGAGTAGTTGAAGTTATGTTTCTTCATATTTGCCTGCCATCTTTAATTGGTCGTTTCTCTTTTGATACATTTTGACCATAATGTAAAGTGCTATTTATTGATAGATGGGGGAATTTTTGAGTCCTCATTTAAGACTTTAATCAGAACTGCCGATAGTTAAAAGCAACTAGACGTTACGCAAGAAAAACATGTCATTTATTTAGTTAGATTCATTTTAATTCCTAATTAGGTGTTCGCCTCTATTTTTCTATATCCTATACAATCAAATAACCTACCAATGGTTCAACATCCTTCAGAGCTAAAGCAGATTACAACCATTCTTACAAATTGTAACATTGGTTACCACCACCTGTTTGGCTTACCGAGGCTTAATGAGTATAAAATGGATAAAGCGGTATGTGTTATAGGGTATGAACTAAGATTGTCAATTTAATTCTGCCTTGGAACTAAACTTAAATTTAATTAACCCTCAATCCAAAAAGCAAAAACTGCTCATGGCATCCGATAACTCATGTAGATATATGTTCGATGGACTAAATGAAATACTAAAATGCTACGGGTGGAGCTCCTTCAATCCAAACAAACTACCTCCAGTTGCTTTGGTAGATATTCTGGCAATTTTATATATGTTAAATGGTAGATAAATTGGTAATTATAATTTTTGTTCGCATTTGAATAGAATAGCCCAAGTTTGTTTTTTGAACTATAATGTTCAATGATGTTTTGACGTAACAGTTCATATTTGATTGTTTTTGATTTTGTCTTAATTTATTAGTGTAATATATATATTTTACATTGTAAATTATTTTTTTTAATGGAATGTAGTGATTCAAACCAGAAAAAAGTTCGCAACAATTTGAACAGAGTCATTGTTGGCTAAACGAGTAAGAGATTCATGGCAAAAAAAAACAATGACTCCTTTGGTGTTTTGTGGATTCGGCGAAATTATGCATGTTCAATTCTGAAGCCCTTATTTAAAGCACATAAAAAAATAATATTATTTTTAACTTCTGAAATGTTTTTATATTGGTTTGCTATGATATACTTCTCCGGAGCATTATCATAAAAGGATAAAGTTTATGCATATAATTTTTTGCATGCAGTTGCTCCAGTGTCTCTTCTAGACCAATAAAAAAAATCATGCTTATTACCTATTAAAAAATATGATATGATTACAATTTTTGCTTAATTAAAGAGCAAATGTGTTGCTATAACAATTCAAGGAAGACCTTATATTTAGATATTATTAGTTCTAGATCAGAAAAAATAATGTTGTCATCACTAGTCGTTCATAAAACAATACTGTGTTGTAATATTTACGACCCAAATGCACACACACACATCTAAAAAGAAAAGCATGCCTGAAGTGCACACAGAGACATACTTTATTTTTGCTTCTGAATAATGTATATATTATATGCCGCATCAAATGAATGCTGAATAGGAATGTTATAGGAGGTTTAGGCGTGCGTAATCGTTTTTTTCACTGTCATCCCAAAGATAATAGATAATACAAGATGCGCAGAACGCAATGTTTAGATTCCTCTGATTAGAAAAGAAAAACTGAAACGTCACAGATGACGTCACAGTATCTATTTGTTATTAAATAAAATCAAAAGTACATTTAAAAACAGTGATTAATTTCAAAAGGAAATAAAAATTGAAACCTGGGAGCTCTCCGGTGGAGGCGGAGCTGCAGAGGACGGCCACGTTGCTCCGGAGCTCCTAGATGCGTGCGGGCTACCAGCCAAAGGCCTCAGAGTCCCGTGCAGTGTTCAGGACTTCCACTTCCTCCCTGATGCTGAAGCTGTGCGTCCCCGGGTGGCTCGTGGCGGGAGGGAGCCTCCGGACGTTATTCCTTTGAGAGCCTTTACGTTCTTAGCTTAGTTGTCCTAGAGGTATTAGATACATAGGCAAATCGTAGATGTGATGACGTCACATTTTTTTATTGGAAATATCCTTCTTTGTTTACATGAGTTCTGCCCCCCCCTGCTGTCATCCATAGGTATTCAAGACGCTCTGCTTCTGTAGCTATTTCGATCAGAGCTATTTTTTTTACAAAAACAAAACTATTTGATCACATCTATCAAAAATTGTAAAATGTCCAATGACATCATTGATGATTATTGTATTTGCCTAGTGAAAAGTTAGTTATGATATGTGATGACCTCACTGAATGAATAGCAATGTTAATTCCCTTTGTCTATTACTCTTGAACGCTTACAATGAATCACTCGTTAAATTTGTTTAATGTAACAAGACCTGAGGAGTAGTGTTTTAATTGGAGTAAACAATGTCATAGCATTCCATTAATAACTTTATATTATATACATTAAAAACCTAATAACGACACCACAGGATGTTTGCAGTTGTTTTAGAATAAATATTTATATTTTTTCATGCAAATAAATAACTACAGCTTAGAAAGCGATTTAATGAGTTTGCAGGATTAATTTTGAGCTCTCCCCAAAATAAATTTTTGCACTCACAATGGGATCTACTATCTTGCTGCCTACCCATCCTTGAATCTCTCTCTTCGTTAATGGTATGGGCACATTCTATATCGTAGGGAAGATAAATGTTTCTTAATTAAAAATTATATTCCTCATAAAAACAAAGATTGTACTTTTAATTATAATTGTGGGTTTTCGATATATTCGATTAAATGAGCATAATAAATGATATTATCTTGCTGATATCATTTAAAATGCCATAAAGTACTGCTTACCAAAGATATTTATATCTCTTATTTTAATGTTATCTCGTGAGTAGATTCATGAGTAGATCACCAATGTTGGTGTGACTTGATTAGATAAAAGGATAAAGGATTTATTATCCTTTACAATCTCATCTCCATAAATGGCTCAAGGACATTCATTGTAATAAAAATACTTTGAAATGTGTAGAAGGCGTCTATGTTTGAGTAATACTGAAAAAATATATTATTGTATGCTTAAAACCATTTTTCCCATTTACCATTTTGTAGATATCCTTCTGGTCTAAATATATATAAGAAATAATAATTTATGATTCAGAAAGACATACACACACACACACACATGTATATATATATATATATATATATATATATATATATATATATATATATATATATGTATGTGTGTGTGTGTATGTATGTGTGTGTGTAAGTACTTTTATTGAACAAACATGAAGCTAGGGATACCCTAACCTAGGGAACACCGGCGATTTGGTTAATACCAAGATATGCCATAATTGTGACATGTGGAACCCCAGAATCAAGTGACGATTACAGGGTGTACGCTCAAATCGTGCACACTTTCGACTTTTTTAAACATCCCCTCATATTTCCGAAAAAATGAAGACCACAATCAAATGGTTTTTTTAGGATTTATTTGTTAACTACTTGAGCAACTGAATTTCGAAATGGTCACCACCAGCATTGATCATGGCAGTGATCCTGGGCCTGAAGCTGGAGCAGACCTTGCTGATGAAGGCCACGGACATGTTGGCCCACTCCTCATTGACGGTGGCCTTCATGGCTTCCACACTTGGGTGAGGTTTGGCACAGACCTTCTTCTCCAGACTGCCCTAGATACCATAGTCCAATGGTGAGCAATCTGGAGAAAAAGGGGCCACATTCACCAAGGCCAGAATGCTGGCAGATTCTCCTGGCACCAGTCTTGTTTTTTTGGCCTTATGCCCTGGGCAGAGTCCTGCTGCCAAACATAATTACCCTTAGGGTAAGTGCTGTCCAGCCATGGTTTTACCACCGTCTTCATCACTTCCAAGTACTCCTCCATGCCAACCTTTAATCCCATCGCTTGTCACCACGCCCAACATCATGGCTCCAGCTGGGTGCTTGGTCCTGTTGATAAGGGGACATCGTGGGGGCTCAGAGCAAGGTAGCGGTCGTTCTGAGCATTCTGGCCTTGATTAACAACCCAGAACTTCTCGTCGCTAAAACACGATACACACCTGGATTTTTCTTCATCCAACTTCAAATTTTGAGTCCTTTTTCCACTCTTGTGGCCTTGGTTTTGGTGCTGAGGAGGTGGCAATGTCTCCTGACATAACTATGAAGGCCTAGGACCTTGGTAGCAACTTAGATTGTTGTCTTGGACAGTCCAACGGCCTTGCCAAGCGTCCTTTTGAAGATCTCCGGATTCTCTTCGATTTTGAACTTGATCCTTGTCAAAGTGGGTTCATCCAGCTTCTTATTATGCCCACCACTTCCAATCTTCCTCTCCAGTCCCTCCCCGCTAGAAGGGCCTTGACCTTGTAAACAAGCGTCTTGAGCAGCCTTCCTTGTTCACGATGACTGACACCGGCAAATTCGCCTCCAACTGAGCAGCAATCCTGAACCTTTGTGCCTCCATATTTCCGGAACAAGAGAAAATAGGGAGAAGCTCTAAAAACAAATTTTGTTTTCTTTTTTCTTCTCTATTTGATACAATCAAACGCAGCGGAACTTTAAAAAAATTGCAAAAATTGAAACCTCTCTTATGACTTATAATTCATGCCGAAACTTTCAAATGGGTCCAATCACTTTATAATGGAATCATCTGATGATTTTAAGAAGCTTTACATAATTGTTCAACTAGTTTCAGAAATAATCAACCATACCTTTTTTGCCATACTAAAAATCAAGGTCGAATCTGACCGTACCTGTGCGGCAAAAAAATGGGCCATAAAAATATCAATAACAAATTTGAAAGACAATTTCCTAATGCACAATTAGTGTATAAATAATATTACTGTGGTCCCATTCGTTTAGGCTACAACTGTAAATATCAGACTTTAGGTCATTTGTGCACGATTTGCGAGTACACCCTGTATTTTGGTAGCCCAAGCTAAAATAATTATGACATATAGAAATATAGGGGCCAGTGAGGCTGGTTTGAAACTCCAATGTCCCATGGTTTTAGACGGTGAAACCTGAAGGTTAATTGAAGAGCAGTTGGGTCTGACCCTACTAAAGCAATCATTGAGGCATTCAGAAATGGATATTTCCCCCCCCCCAAAAAAAAAAATCGCTTAATTCCTGGTACGTAGTATATTATTCACTAAAATATCTTACTCTGGATAAAGTACCTTTTAAATATAATGATTTACAACGAAAAGACGTGCTTTAGCGCAGTGGAAGCCTGCTTGACTTTTCAATATGAAGGCGCAGGTTCGATTCCCGAGAGGTGTAAGTCAATTTGGGTCAACCTCATTGAAAAGACATTCGACAGATTAATTTTAATGCTATAATGCTTAATCATATACACAGGGATGCTATCCTATCGAACTAAATAGGAAACAGTATATACCTATGTTAATTTAATTATATGTAAAACAAATCTTCGTAGATCAACTTTTTTTTTTTTTTAATTTAAAAATTTATTTATGATCTAAAAGATATCTCGAACAGAATAAAATGCACGTATAAAGGATGAATAAATAAATGAAAAATTGATAAGCTACGTTAAAAACAAATATAACATTAAAAAAACACATGCATTTATAACTTGTCGGAAGAAAAATAAAGAACTTCCAACCTATCATCCTTCTTTTATGAGATATCTTGAGATAAAATAGTGATTTAGAAAACCAGTTGACTCGCTGAGATGAGAGATCCAATACGTCATTTGATTCAGTCCACTTGCACTTGATCGTAGATCAACTTCATAGTAATCTTGAATTTAACAAACATTCCCTAATGATTAAAACTATTATTTTAATAATCATATCATAAGTTTAACGAGGTTGATGAAAGATATGTCGTATTATGCAACAAAGTATCATATTTCTTATGATACTTCCATTTTAACTTTATTCCACTCTTAGCCCCATTCTATACTTTCTATCAAAGTCTCAATGTAATCAGTGACAAATGTTAAATAAACAAAATATGAATTGATGTTCACATTTTGATCCCCCCATTTCATATTTTAGAGCTTCATTATAGCGAGAAAAAATGTGCATTTATCTATTTAAATTTTTTATTATTATACGAAACCTATAACAATAATGATTATAAAACAAATTCAATTACTAGAGAACATATACCTATACAGGCCACCATATATATTAGAGTGGTCTTTAAAGGTTTCAATGGAAGCTTAGGACTTTAATTCAAAGAAAAATAAATTGCTGAGACATGGATTTATAAGCAGATTCTAAATCTTGTATTTCTTTTTTTGCTGTATGTGTACATAATTGCAATATTGTTGACATATGCTTTTAGAAAATGGTGTATGTACACAACATAAATAGAACTTCGATAAATCCATTTAAAAGAAGATTTATACTAGGGCTTCTTACCAAATTCTTACCAAAGTTAATCTTTAATACTTTATGTGTATGTATGCTTCTTGTGGTTAGTTTTACTTCAAATAAAATGACTCAAGTATGGAGCATTCCTATATATATATATAAATATATATATATATATAAAATATATATATATATGTAAATAGAGAAATAATTTTTTTCCAAAGAATTAAAAGTTTTTATGGTATATAATGTGGTTTTTATTTCTGTGCCTTCTTCAAATATATATATATCCATACATACTTCCATACTCATTCGTTCAGTGGATATTCTAGTACCATGCATATAGCAAGGCTCAGAGATTAGAGAAATGATTTAAAAAGATAAAAAATATTCTTGACATAGTTTATTGATAAAAGAATCAAAAGTATAAATGATTTTTGATGATTTCATAAAAAAATCTTAATTTGTTTATAACATTAAAAGACTCGGACATCTTTGAATTCTTAATTGTTTAATTTAAAAGGTCTAGCTAAATCAAGAGTCCGCCAATTCTTAAAACAATGTGGAAAATTGAGGAATAGTAATAATGTTTAAATATCTTCAACATTATCTTGTATACCTATAAAGTCATCAAAATTTTAGCATATGGAGCACGTACACAATTTTATGTGGTTAAGTGAGAAAATGAGTGAATCCATATATTAATTTTGGAATTAATCCTCTTTTTTAGTGTTGATGAATTGAGGAAAGATATATTAAATGTATGTAGACTAAATAATAACATAAATCATAGGGAGTGCGATATCCGTCTACGTTAAGTGTGTTTCCTAGGTTCGAAAGACTAGTTTTAATGCTATAATGTTTATTTATATCCTGTCGGGTGCAATTCTATCGAACCAAAAACGCACACAAAAAAACCATATTGATTACAAATGTTGTAAAGCCAAAAATTTCATAAGATAATCAGTGTTATTATGTTTTTAATTTGACATTCCCAAATTAATTTGTATGAATTAAGGAGTAATATCCTTCAATACAGCCTTAATTAAGTCTTGAATATCTATTTTTTAAATATCCTCCCTTTGTCATTTTCCATTCATGATCACACCCAATGAGCCTCCTTGAATAACAACATTAAGGAACATTTTTTACTTTCATAGAAATACTAATAGATCTGACAATATATATATATATATATATATATATATATATATATATATATATATATATATATATATATATATATATATATATATATATATATATACAGGGTGATTCACTTAAATTGAGACTCACATATTACAAACTACAATCTTTGTATTAAATTTTACATAAATAATTTTTAAACAAAAATGATAGCACAATGTGTAATTTACAAAATGTATTTCAATAAATTTTCACATATCCTCCTTTGGACTTCACTACAGCTTTGAACCTCCTCATGGTGGAGGCAACACAGGCAGGAATCTCTTCCTCAGACAAAGATTTTCACGGTCCAGGCCACCCACAACAGTCAGAATGACCGGGTTTTATCTTGAAAAAAGGAAGACATCCCCGTGCAGCTGAGGACTCTCTTCAGAAGGCAAAAGCCACCCTCAGTCATGGTCTGAGCTGAGAAGAGATTCCTGCCTGTGTTGCCTCCACCGTGAGGAGGTTCAAAGCTGTAGTGAAGGCCAAAGAAGGATATGTGAAAATTTAATGAAATACATTTTGTAAATTACACATTGTGCTATCATTTTTGTTTAAAAATTATTTGTGTAAAATTTAATACAAAGATTGTATGTAGTTTGTAATATGTGAGTCTCAATTTAAGTGAATCAGCCTGTATATATATATATATATATATATATATATATATATATATATATGTATGCGTGATTCCTTCCCTTCAGAAAACGAAAAGTCTATAAATAAAATACGTTATATCATTTGGTAAAGCTAAATATAGATATTTATTGGATGTATTTTGCAAGAAATGTCAAGTTAACCTCGAAAAGGGATTGTATATAAATTGTATTTGCGCATACTTTTTTCAATTGCTCAATAATTTTATATATATTAAGTATCCTTCAACTTTATATGTATTTTATTTATAAAAAACTATATACACTAATATATTTAATATATTATTCAATTTAGAGTAATGTAACTTTGCCACTTTGTAAAAAGGCAAAATATTTATTCGTACTGTGCGAAAAGCTTGACTTTCAATTAAATTTTGAACTAAAATGTTCATTGATGTTGATACACAAGTGATCAAATGTAACTATATTTTAGTCTATTTTCAACATTCTAAACTGTACTTTATTTTAATCCAACATAATGAATAATTTTAACTAGTATAAATGTAATTGTTTTATTTTTATCCAGGCATCAATATACTTGAAAACGACAACAACTGAGGTACAAGCTTGCTAAAATGGCGCCTATCAAATACAGGAAAGTCTTTTGATGAATGGATTTATTAATAAGGCCTCAATAAGAAGCCATTGATTAACAATCTACATCTAATTCATTCAAAATTAAACGCATAATAAATGTTGTAATATATACAACAATATATATATTTATATATACTATATATATTTAATTATATATACATACACAATAACACTTACGATATATAAAACATAAACATAACCCATTATATTTATTTCATCTAAACCGAAATTTCACCCTTATTATGGTATAAAAGAGACGATAAAAAGGAGACATTCTATATTTGATGTCTATGGCTAATATAAACGTTTTCCATACACCGCCTCTTAGATTCAGCACTAATAATCTTTATCTATTAATACCTTTTTTTGGGGGGGGGGGGGGTGGGTTGTTTTATAGTCACCTTAGTTCGATTCTATCCGTCTTCCTCCTCCAAATAGTGTTTTAATATTTTAAAAACACTGAATAACAGATAACAAGAAGTAAAAAAAAACCCTCTTTAAATAAGATTATAATTTACCCCTTCCTCGAAAAATATTTATCCTTGGAACTTCCAAAGTTTGTGATTATAATATTTTTACTTTTCTGTGAATTGAAATATTCCAATAAAGTTGTTTTAACAATTATTGTTACTCTTTCTTATTTATTGTGCTCTTACTTAATATTGAATATTAGCTTTAAAATTTAGGGATTTAAACTAATATGTTTATCTATACATTCAATTACGTTGAATTTCTCAGTATATCAAAGTATATTTATTCCATGATTTGTTTAACTTCAATATTCCTATAATTATTTTCATGTCATACTAAAGTTTATTGTACCAATAGACTTTTTATGACGTAAGGGGAATGGATAACATTATAAAATGTTGTTCTTTCCGCTTGGGATGTAATTAATAATCCATGGCTAAAGCGTTAAAGTCAAGTGGCCAAATTTTGGTAATTTCCTTTAACGTTAGATGTCATTGCCAATGAAATTACGTCACAGTCCTATTTAAAACCGGTTTAAAGGGATTAAGTTTGATGATTTGAAATATATCAAATCACTACAAGATTCAAAACGTCTCCAATATAAATAAAAAAGGACTTTGCTATTATTTTCAAAGAGCTATAGCATAAAAGCGCCCCTTACGGAATAAAGAAGAACTAAAATTTTGGCCAATTCTTTTGGGAAAAAAGGAAAAAAAAATATGTCATGCATGCGCCACTTTACTTTAACGCTTTATCCATGGCAAGTCAGCTCTTTTAGCAATATGGATCTACCTTGCTTTGAATAAGTAAAGAGACTGAAAATAAAATAATAATCACATTCATATTTAATCACAAAAACATTCATCCTTCAATAACGCCTCATAACACTATGATGGCAATAATAGGAGTTAAAAGATCTCTCTCTCTCTCTGGACCTTACCCATTGTGATTAATGACTCAAATGTACTTTGCCAGGATCCAAAGGTAAGTGGGTAGGTAATGGTTAATGTACCCCCCTTCAAAGTCATTGTATTCCTTCCTCCATCCGTCATAGTACACCAAGATAAATTGCTTTTGACAACTTAAAACAAGAGAAAAAAACCACCTCCTTTTGAAGGACATTATAATAATAATTACGATGATACGTACTACGCAGAGATACTTAGGGATCATGGCTGTGAGGAATACCTCTGGAAGTTATCCATAGAATGTCAAGATGACTCCATAAAAAACCTCATTTCAATATCATAGGGAGATTTTTTGAATCAAGGATGTACGGATACTAATCAGTAAAGGTCTTAAACACAAGGATACATAATTTGTGGACTTATTGATTTATCGTTCAGTTGTTGTCGTTCGCGAACGATGAACGACAAAGTTTTTTTTTTCGGTTAAAAACATTTTATTCGGTAAACTGCAAAATTTTATACAGTGTAAAATAAAATACACTTAAATTATATACAGAAATAGAGTAAAACTTTTCAGGGTAGTTGCGAAAATACATAAATGAACATTGTAGTTCATAGAACGACAAAGTTTTTGACGAGCGATAAGGGAAATTCCTTTTTAAGGCTTTTATTGCTACACATCCAAAATAACATTTTCAGAACGGACACATGCAAAAAATATGTAAACTCACTTATGGTGCTCTCACAACGATTTCTTCTAAGATCATCTATTGCGTTCCTTAACATTCGTCGTTCATTTTTGGCGCCAAAAAAAGACAAAGATTTTTCATTTTCATGGGAAAAAATTCCTCTCTAAATAAACGTCGTCAATTTTTTTCAGAATGCTAACGACAAACGGACGATGAACAACGAACGATTCAATATAAAAATAACGATGAACGACGAACAATAACTTTTGGTGAACGACAAACGAACGTCAACAAGTCTGATAATTTGATCTCTGTTTTGCTTGTCGTTGTCTTATAAATTTAATTAATGAGTTGCGTAATTATATGTTTTTACTTTGAAATATACTAAAGGAAACGATTTATTAGTATATTCTAAAAAATATTTTTATACCTTTGTAGATTTAATTATGTTAATCTTAAAAATCTTAATATTTCTTTGATACCCAGAGTTTGTGTATATTGATTCAATAGTTTGGGATAACTATTCTTCAAACAAAGAAGTTACACATTATTATGTATTTGTAAAACAAAAACTATTAAATGAATAGTTGCGTTCTTGAAACATTTGGATATGCAGAGACAAAAAGTAAACAGGACAAAATAATGTTGAAGGGGTCGCGGTACTAGTTCAGTGGAAGTGTGTGTTCAGTTATCCATTTGAAGGTACAGAATCGATTCCTCATAAGGAAAGGTCATATGGATCCAGTGCATTGAAAATATCCAAGCTTTGAATGTCTAATTATAATGCATATTTATATCAGAAATGATAAAAATTTATAAGAAAAAAAAATGATGATACATTATTTTCCTATTTTTGGTAAAATTAATTTGTGATTAGAACGCAAGCGTTATTTGATTTATTATTTTTATCATTATTTTAAATGTATTTTGTTTTGTATGTTCAGTGTATCTTTTTTTGCATTGTAAATAAATGAAGTGTGATTCTGTCTCCTGATGTCAATTTTGTATATTAATTTACTTCAGTACTATATTTTAAAGCAATATATAATACGTAAAGAAGATTACATAGACCTTTCATGAATAGAATTTCAAGCTTTATGTCAAATTTTCCAAGCTAAATGCTTTTTTGCTGACAAATATCATTTTGGATTGCGGAACAAATGAACTTCAGAGGATGAATCCCTCTAAAGTCCGGAATAATTGTTTGGTATAAAAAATTAGAATGCTTTTGTACATTTTTTTTGACTTAGAAGAAGATTTAAATTGCCCAAATTATAATGATGGTTTCTCGTGAATGAAACGAAACGACATCATCTTGATTGAATTTGTACTTTTTTGTATATATAGAGAGCTCTAAATTTAACTTAGGTGCTGGAGACATGAGACAAATTTGAAATTCAAATGAACGAAAGGCCTTCATAGTTAAAAGTCTAATTAAAAGTCCAATCAATTACATGATTATTTATGAGAAAGAGGAGGAGGAGGCTCAAGTTATGTAGAGACCTTGAAAAATGATCCAATTGAAATTTCATACGTTGAAATAATTAGTATTCAGTTAATTATTTACTTGAAATACTTATAATGGATTAAATTAAGTTGAACCTTGGTTTTTTTTTCTTGAAGTAGATATATGAGAGCTCAAGTATATTATATTTATTTTCTTACTTGTTTTCAGACACTCATAGCAATATCTAAAAACTGTAGTTTTTTAAGAAATATAAATTAAAAAAATATTATTTTTCTTCTTCCATGGAATCTCATTCATGAGGATATCAATAAGCATCATAGCATTAAATGAGATATCAAACCCAATATACCTTTATGAAGTTGATCAATATTGACCTATCTCTCTCGGAAGGATTCGAACCTTGACCCTCATGCTTCTAAATTATTAAGCTATATATTTATATGCACATATAAATATGTTTATATATATATATGAGCTAAATGAAACGACGATATAAAATCTAACTTAAATCAAATGTAAGCCATGAACTTATTAATATTTAAAATCATACACCAGTTATAGTTGCTGTCGGCTAAACAGAAGAAGTTTAATCTCTTTTCCTAAATATGGCAGCTGAAAAAAAATAATATTATGAAATTCACAATATGAAGGAGCTTGAAACAATTCAAAAACGATGGAAATAATATATGTAATCATTTAAGGCATATGATTTTGTAGGATGGTAGGTTTGATTTATTTTTATAAGATTATCAGTTAACTGTTTACCAAATTAAATTAAATAAATGGTTATGTCCTCTTTATGTCTTGTGTCAAATTTATTTGCCTATAATTATTATATATAATTTTTTAAATACACTAAAGTTCTGTTTGATATGATTTGCTTTAATAATCTTTACAAATGTAGTATAAAACTTACTTCTAAGTATTGCCAATAATGGATCTTGTTCATCATAGCTTACTCCGGCGTCCACAGGGTATAAAAAAGCTAATATCTTCATTGTAAATAAGTTCGTTAAAGCACATAAATATTTATATATTGTAAAGATGCATTTTTCCAAGGTTTTACTTCTTTTACAGATCTTTCCCTTGAGGCCATACTTTTTTTTTGCCTTGCAGGTAGGCAAAAAACAAAACACAAATGAGTGGTCCTGGTCTTTGTAGAGTCAGCAAGTGGCGATCCATATAATACCCATTTTAGGACATCATATTTTTTTTGCCTCCTAGGGACTCTAAACAGCTTTTGCTCCATCATTTTTCAATAATTTTTAGTAATAAAAATATGTACAAGAAATTATATGAAATATATATATATATATATATATAATATATATATATATATATATATATATATATATATATATATATATACATAAGCGTAGAGGAGATGTTTGGTTTTGGGGAGCAGCATTCAATTTGCCCGAATTTTAACAAGAACTGTTAATTGATGAAAAAATAATCGAATGAAGAAAGTTATGTAGATTCCTGTTTTCTTTATAGTAAATACATACTATTCATTATATTATATTTATTTGGTTATAATTCAAAATCCGGTTGCTTTCATAAATTCATATTTTTTCTTCAATCTTAAATGCCCGAATACCTCTACCAATTTGCCCGAATTTGAGAACTTACACGAATTTTTTGGGGGCAGTTGCCCCCCTGTCTCCAACGCCTATATATATATATATATATATATATATATATATATATATATATAACTTAGGACATTTAGAATATTATTTTTTTTACGGTAAATTAAGATTGTTTTTTATTTAGTTTTTATATTTCTAAAGAAATATGCTTTTGATATAATAGATCTTTAAAAGGAAACTAATATTATTATTTTTTTTAAATAATAACAATGACTTTATATCGTATCATACATATTTTGACTTAATGAATAAATACCGTGTTGATATTAAAAAATTCTTATTTTTATTCCTTAACATAATTTTATATATATATCTCTTATATCAATTATATATAAATAATAATAAATAGTTAATCACAATTTATAAATAAGGACATATAACAATACAAAGAAATAGTAAAAAATCTTTTGCAAAAACATATCATTCAGTTTAAATAAGTTATAGATTAAAAATATTCAAAATTCTTAATAGATGCAGTAAATAGTATAATGATTCATCACTTTTTTACAACAGGGCGAGTAAAAATCAAATTGATACATTGTTCACTGATGACTTAAGTAAATATTTAAATAAATCATATTACTGTTTGTAGCAGGAGGGCTAAATTACCTGATAAAACTCAAGAAAAACTATCCACATTTAATGGATCTTTATAGAAGAAGCTGAGTAATAGCCCTTAATAGTTTTTTCTTTCCCTAGAACCAATATGATTGCCATGAATAATGTGAACTGCAGTCAAAACCACATGAGACATTTATATCCATAGAAGTACCTTTCTATTGGATTCGTCAGCCTATTCAGTAGTATTTCATGGCTATACATACATTTGATTGACAAGGAATACAGAAACTAATATATAACAAGTCGTACATTCCTCTGCGTATTCCAAAGGTCATATTTACTTTCTTCCCCTGCCTCTAATTAAAAAATATCAATTTTCCCTTTTTTGTAGTGGATAGAATTTGGGTTTCAGATCTTCTCTTACACTAGCATGCATGATCATTAAAGTTTTGCATGCAAAAAATTATAAAAATGATGATTGTTAAATCAATATATATATAGATATATATATATATAGTATGAATATAACTTTGAAATATACTTTGAAATAGTATGTAATATACTACTTTTTACTGCGTAGTAATATTCTTAAAAATATTAGTTATTACTTCTCAAAAGTATATACTACTTTATATTATTAGACATTACTTTTTGAGCATTCCGAAACAATAAGTAAAGGCAATTTAAACAGGATTTGTAAAAATCCTCACTTAACCTAGTTTGCATTTTTATGTCCACTGGGTGATGTCACATACATTCACAGTTCATTAATTTTCATCAAAAATGCCTGTCGAATTTTTTTTTTCACGAAAGTAATATGTACTAGGATATTACATATTAGTTATTACTTGAAAGTAATATGTTTGTTCTCTATAGTTAGTCGCAGTAATATTACTAAGTAATATATTACTCGCACGCGCGTTAGGGAACAACATATATATATATAATATATATATCTATATATATATCTATATATATATATATATATATCTATATATATATATATATATATATATATATATATATATATATATATATATATATATATATCTATATATATAATATATATATACAGGGGCGGAGTGGGAAGAATTTATCCACCGGACAATTTTGCCTTATACCGGTCCCAATACGTACAACCTGTATATTATCATATTTTTGTGGCCTTTGAAAGGTTATATAAATATAAATTGTACGTTCTTTTATCTATTTACTTTTTGTAAAAATGTATTATTAAAATTTTGGTTCACCATTATGTTCTATTTTTTAGCTGTCGTTCATTTGCGTTACGGTACTGTAACTTTTCACGCAATTTATAACATACAATTTGTAAGGTGACTTTACATTTGTCACTAATTGTTTGCCAAGTTCATGACCTCCACTTTACAAAAAGTAAAGGCTTCAGGTTTGCACAACAATACTTTGTTATATTTTTTGTCCAACCAATTCATGTGACTCAAAACACCAGTGGGAAAGCCATCTTTGTAACCAGGATCATGCTTGAATATCTCTCACATGTTACTTGAGTAGTTGACAGAGTAAGAAGAAATTTGTATGCCAGACAAAGTGTGTGGTAGGCTTCTGTGAATTAATTGCACTATGACAGATGCCATAAACAAAGAGGGCACAATTCTTGCACATTCTGCAGTTAAACTTTTCAATTCTGGACCTTCCACATTACTTCGCCCATTCCCTTCTTCTTCCTCTTTGCCTTCTGGTGATTCTTCTTCTGAGCGTCTTACCTTGTACTCTCCAAGGGCAGATAGCTTTAATCTTACCCAGTGGGTGGCTAAGCTCTTCAGTTTTGTTTTTTATATATCAGCAATGGCTTGGTCATTAAATCCATCAAATAGCTGCTAAGATGGTGGATTGTAGATGACGGAAGTCCCTTATTCTTTGCTTCAGGGAAGTTCTTAGGATCGAGTCAGGCAAAATCAGAAGAAAGCTTTCCATTAGCTTTAAAGCGCTGATGCATGCTTTGGGTGATGGTGTCTATGATGAGACTATGGACATTCACCTTAAAGTCCTTCTCAGCTACTTTCAAGGTCTCATCTTCTGGCAGCTCTCCAGGCTTGCTTTTTTTCTTCTGTCTTTATTCAGGAAGGGCTACCTCCATCTCAATCTCTTCCTTGTCCAGCAACTCACCATTAGCCCATTCCACGAACCGGTTTGCAGCTTCCTTCCCACCACTGAAGTCTCACACACATTTCTTAGGTCCATCCTCTGTTCCCATCACTAGACGATGTGCAGTCAGGAGGGTCACCCCACTGGCTTGAAGATATTTTGACAGTGGTCAGATCTGTTAAAAAATCTTCAGAAAAATCTGGGCTGTCAGCACTGTCTCTAATTTGAGGAGACCCTGTAACCAAAAGGTATTGAAGGTCTAACACCTTTGGTTATCTAGTTTAAACTGTTTTTTTTTTTCATTAGAGGTTTTCCTTTATACCTCTTTTACAAATATTAAATCTTATTTAACAATTTTAATTAATATATAATGTACAAAGGAGCAGAGAGAAGGACTCTGCTACAGTGCTCCCCCCCAGTGACGAACAAATAGAAAACGAGAACTCCCTACTCCACGTCAAGGCGACGGATATCTTGCAGCCCATTCCAGGCTATCAGGCAAGTTAAGTAGGTGGGAGTTCAGGATTTGTCGAGATTGATGTGAGGAAATGTTATCCTAGAGGCGAGTAGTTCTCGAGCCGGTGTCTTGATGACTTTATTGTAGTTGTGGATCCGTAAGTAGTGAGTAGAGTAAGTGGCGTGGATCCGTAAAGAGCGTTTAGCTGTGGAAACGACTGTCATCCAGTGGGGAATGAAATCCCTGGATTTTTGAAAAATAGAATTGGTCCATCATAATACAGACTTTGAAGGCGTGTACTAGCTTGAAGGTGAGAGCACGGAGAGTGCTGGATTGTGGCGTGGTGAGGCTATGGCTCAATGAGACGGCGAACGGCTAGGTGGCAGTGGGATCGGAGGAGTTGTAGACATCGAGGAGACGGTGGGAAGGCTTGGGCACGAAGACGGCAAGGGCGATGTAGCGAGGATCGACTCAAACTGCAGGAATCACTGCTAGCCGATTAAATACACCGGAGCCTATAGAGCCTATAGAAGTTGGTAAATGTGAAGATGGCGATGCTCGAGATGTGAGAAGGACGAGGACAGCGAGGTTCCAGTAGTAAGAAGATAGAGTACGGCAAGACTCCAGAAATGCAAAGAGGATGGCGAGGCTCCATGAGTATGGAGAGGACGGCGGGAGTCAAGGGACGAGGAGGACGCCGGAGATCAGGAGGTATGGTAAACCTTGAATCTAGTAAGCCAATCTTAGATAACTGGAGCCGAAGCGTCTCTTACTAATATTCACGGGTCACCATCGTCCTCTCCAGGAGTATGGAGAGGACGGATCACGTCGGGGTCACCATCGTCCTCTCCAGGAGTATGGAGAGGACGGGATCATGTCGGGGTCACCAATGTAACAAAAGGGTATTGAAGGTCTAACATTGAATATTAGTAAGAGACGCTTCGGCTCCAGTTATCTAAGATTGGCTTACTAGATTCAAGGTTTACCATACCTCCTGATCCCCGGCGTCCTCTCTATACTCATGGAGCCTTGCGATCCCGTCCTCTCCATACTCCTGGAGAGGACGATGGTGACCCGTGAATATTAGTAAGAGACGCTTCGGCTCCAGTTATCTAAGATTGGCTTACTAGATTCAAGGTTTACCATACCTCCTGATCTCCGGCGTCCTCCACGTCCCTTGACTTCCGCCGTCCTCTCTATACTCATGGAGCCTTGCGATCCCGTCCTCTTCATACTCCTGGAGAGGACGATGGTGACCCGTGAATATTAGTAAGAGACACTTCGGCTCCATTTATCTAAGATTGGCTTACTAGATTCAAGGTTTACCATACCTCCTGATCTCCGGCGTCCTCCTCGTCCCTTGACTCCCGCCGTCCTCTCCATACTCATGGAGCCTCGCCATCCTCTTTGTATTTCTGGAGTCTTGCCGTACTCTATCTTCTTACTACTGGAACCTCGCTGTCCTCGTCCTTCTCACATCTCGAGCATCGCCATCTTCACATTTACCAACTTCCTATAGGCTCTATAGGCTCCGGTGTATTTATTCGGCTTGCAGTGATTCCTGCAGTTTGAGAAGGACTCTGCTACACCCTCAAAGTAGCCTTTCTCTTTGGTTCTAGCTGTTGCCTTCATGGTCTGGCCTTGTTGCATAAACAGCAGTGTCAAGACCTCGTCCGCATATAGGACCCTGTCTGGATTTCCAAAGAACCCATGCTATAATGCTTATTTATATCCTGTCGGATGCAATTCTATCGAACCAAATAGGCAAAAAACAAACAAACACCCAAATACCTTTTTGAGCGCAGCATCTTTTGCTCACCACCGTGTCTGCCCTATAGGATGCAGCCTCCTGTGAGGCCTGTCGGTGCTGGTTTGCTCCCACTATCTCATCCTTTTGTATGATTCTCTAATGATGACAGCAATGCCATTAAAAGGTTTGAAAGTGTGGTGCTCTGAATGGTACCGCCTGTTGTATCAGCTAATCCCAGATTTAGCACATGTGCATAGCACCAAACATGTATTTGGTTGGGAACTTCTTCTGAGAGCAGAGTAGAAAAGCCTTTGTAGGTGCCCTTCATGTTGGCCACTCCGTCGGGGCACATCCTACACAACAAGACACATCCTGGTTGAGGGCTGCAAGTGAGTCTTTTCTACTAATTTGCAGACACTATAGTTTCCACATAAAATGTACTTGAAAACAGAGTTGTAGAGTCAGACTCGCTAATTTTTGAATAACAAGTGAGTCTAGGACCAGGAAAATACTTTTTTAACCCTTACAGTCGTACCATGCACATGGTATATAAGTTAGTTGTTTCTCATTTAACTTTTATAAATTGAAGTATACAGAGGTATTTAGCCCATTAGAGAAAACATGGTATGGGCTGGGCCGTTGGAGGCTGTTAACGGCCGTTTATGTTTCTTGAGGACAGCAGCCCACCGGGAATAGTCCCGGTACTCCCGGTGGCCACTCCGTCCCTGTATATATATATATATATATATATAAGTTTCACTCTTTCTCTGTAATTCTTTGTATTGTAAGTCTTAGCTAAAAATGGTAATAATAATAAGTCCATTATACAGCTCTACAATGTGTTGCTTCGAACTTACATATTACCTTCAAAATTCATTTTTAATAATCACGGCAATACTTTTTGTTCGGACTGTCCATTAATCTACAAAGGGCACCATCAAAAACCCGAACTCTGGACATAACTTTGTCCAGCATTCGGAGTTATCTGGCTAAAAAGATGACTGATAATGAATTGATCAAAAACGAAGACATCAAGGCAATTACAATTTCTACGGCAGCACGATACAACGCTTTCGCAATTAGGATTCCTGGTACCGACAACATTCCTTGGAAGTATGCAGGAGATCTGGTGCGTTTTTACCCCTCCAGTTCCAATGGGCATCTACAATTTCTTCAGCGAATTTTACGGGCTTACAAAAAATTTAAGAAGACACTAATTTGAACTGTCTTTTTATATATAAAAATCATGTATTGTTAACTGAATTTTTTTTCTATACCTACTTGTTTTTAACAATATTTGTGGAAATTAATGTTTTTTTAAAAGATATGTTCTGTTTTATAATAGTTGGTGTGACTTTAGATTAGAGATCTAATTTTTAAACTAAAATGTTTATTTATATATTGTTATATGTAATATCTCTAACTCAATAAAATCTTTAAAAAAAAAGAATTCATTTTTACAGTAGCTATTTTCCCCCAAGAATGAGCATTTAAATAGCCGTATATATAATTCATATTTGGAACTACCTACATCTATATTTGATATATTTATTTAATTTCCTCTATATGTACAGACTTGTCAATATCAATCCCTTTAAACTCTTAACTACACCAAATAAATATTTTCTTTGTTCGTTCTATTTTTTTTCTAGAAGGTCTTTCCTCATTAAAGGATGATATCCTGCTGTGTGTTTGTTTTTCCCCTTTTAAAATATTGGCATGCTGTTCTCGAAACAGAAAAACAATATTATAATTATTAAATTGAAAATAACGAAGACACCCTAAAGTACAAAGACCTATTCATCATCATTTGAGCTTCTCTTCCATGGTCCTCCGGCAGACTCCCGCACATGAATTCATTTAGATTGATGTGTTTTATGCATGTACTTTCATTATGAAATAATGAGAGTTATTATTAACATATGTATCAGTGTAGTCATTGGCCTATAGCAACAATAAAAACATGAAGGCCTCTATTCATTAATATATAATTATAATATTTATAAGGAGTCACCAATTGACAAATAAAACATACTTGGACTATTTTTTCAGCTTTATGAGCACTAGAAGGTGCAATATTGTGATATCCTTCGAATGCAAAAAAACCCTTTTCCATGTACACGGAAACACAGATATATGATGACATGACATTGAAAATGAATGTTTTTTAATCCGATTCGGGCTCTTTTATTTAATGACACATCAACAATAACTATCGACGGATTATGCAGCGGTCCGATTTCCCTTGCCAGAAGCTGCAGACAGGGATGTCCGGTTTCCCCTTTGCTTTTTGTGGCAGCGATGGAGGAATTGAGTATGGTCTTGAAACGCAAATATGGAGGATTCGGTGTTATGCTTGGTAGGGACAAACATATTATAGATCTCTTCGCTGACGATGTGACGCTAATGGTGGAAGCTAACTCCGAGGAACAAATTATAAAAAGGATTGAATTTGTCTTGTCTTTTTTAAAGAAATTTAAGAATATTTCGGGGCTGGAAATCAATTTGGAAAAGACAACTATTCTCCCTTTTGGTTTATGGACTCCCATTTTGCCTTTTGTGGGAGGCTGCAAAGTTTCGAAATCTGTCAATATTTTGGGCATAGAATGGGAATGTGGACAGCTTTCTTTATCAAATTTTCTGAGGCTCAATGTGCAAGCAGTCAAGTGGGTTCAAGCATGGAGAGGCTTCAACTTACAAAAACGAGTGGATCTATATAATTACAAACTAATATCGCAAATGATATATGTTGCAAGTGCCCTGCCAACTGTTGGTGAGCGCCTCCTGGAAGAAGAAAGCCAATGGCAAAAAGTGCTTTTTGATCATAGATATTTTCACACTTTAAAAAGAAAAAGATCTGAGCTAGGAGGAGGACTGGTGTTGCTTCGGAACATATTACCAAAGATTTATACAAAAGTTCTAAGAGATGCATATTCAAAGCCACCAAAAGAATGGCGGGGTTATGTGACAGATTCTATTCTATTCACTCGACTAATGTTTGGTAGCGAACTGTCCAACAAGTATATTGCCAAACATTCAATGGATTGGGCAGCTGTCCAAAGAATAATATGAAAAAAAAACAACCCCATTTCGATTCTAATTCAACTATCGATGTAATCCGCCGAAATTTAGAGAAAAAATATTTCTTCAAAAACCTTCCTTATCAGCCTGAAAAGTTAGAGGAGATTGCCTTCGAAGAAAACTCGCTTATATATTCTGATATATCAAAACAGTCTGTTTTTGTATCCGGAAGATTTTATTTTCCACTTCAGAGGGGAGCAAAAACCATATTCCCCTGACTCCTTGGTGTGTAAAATTTCCTCAAAAAGACAAAGTCTCAAACGATGCTTTGAATGCTACCCAAAAATCAATGAAATTTTTTGATCTCCCTAAAGTGTGGGAGAAGAGAATCTTACATTCCTTGAGAGGGATAAATGATGGCAAGAAGTTTACTTCTCAACTGCAAATATCTGCAAACTTAATCAGTTTTAGAAACCATTGCAAAGATTGTGGACGACTATACAACGATATTAAGCACGCGTTTTACGACTGTCCTGCTTTGAAAATCCTAAAAGAATTCGTACTTTTTTAATGCATTGAACATTGTGGACTTCGAAGTGGAATTTTTGGGAGCATACATCTTATTCGGTTTTCCGTTGAGGTCGAACTTGACCAACGAAGAAAGAGCAATCAGGGCTGCAATTAGTAATTGCAAAGCTTATATATCCCTGAAGCTAACTGGAGAAGAGACCATCGAAAGCAGAAAGCTCCGAGCAATCCTAATATCAGCGGCAGCTCGGTACACAGCTTTTGCTCTAAAGATTCCGACTCTCGGTGGAGGATCTTGGGATAACGCGTCCGTACTCGTCAACTACTTCCCGTCAACTTCTCAGCACTACGCCAAAGCCATTAGAATAATAATAAAAAATTATAAGAAATTTAAAAAATAATCTTAGTTTTTAATATTAGAAAATTATGTATTGTGTTTTTCTTTTAATACGTTTTTAGATTTAAATGTCAATAAAATTTAAGGTCTACGGGGTATATCAATTTTAAACTATAATGTTTATTTATGTTTTTACCAAACACAAATCTCCCCCCTATTTATATCTATTTTTATATTATATTATTGTATTATATAAATAGAATAAAGACCTTTGCCATGAAAAAAATGAATGATTACTTCTATGGAGAGGAATCCGACACTTCGAAATATATTCATTGAGTTTGTAGGAAATACTTAAGATAGAAACAATGAAAACCATCCAGAGCCACTGTAGGATTACAGCCTCCAAGAACAACTATAGATCATTCTACGAGAGAGGATATGTCGACAAATCAACGCTATTCTTATAAAATGAAATTATATTTGATATCAAAGCAAAAAAACATTTTAACGCATTCCATGATAATATTACAAAAAATATTTTTAATGTCAAAAAAATGTTGAAGATGATAAATATTTCCTATGACATTATATTTTTTTGTTGCGTATTTTCTTTCTGTATTATCCTAAATTGACAAATAAATGCTCATGGTCTGTGGAATATAAACAATGACATGACTCTGAAAATGTACTAAATTTAGTGATAGAGGTCTTCCCTGTCAACATGTATCATATTCTGGATGAGCCTATGGTACGAAAGTCTGTATGTCGTACTATTAACTATATTTATAATCGTAGTATAAAAATACATCACTCCATTGATCATTCAAAATAAAACATATATAGATAATGATTCCTTTTAACTTTATAACTGTTAATACAACATATATTATGTTACATGTTTGGATCACACGGTCAGCAAAATTATAACATCCTTCGGTTACTAAAAATATTAGTAAAATGTATTATGATATGACATCAAAATTGCAATTGAAAGATGTCCAATACATGTCCATATGAGTAGTCCGGATGAGTTCCTGGTTCGAAAAGATGGAAGGTCATATTATTGATCAAAATATTATTTTGAGATAAAATGCATATATTTATTGACAGTTTAAAATTAAATATACTATTTTTTTAAACTTACATTTCAGTACTATAGGTTTCATGTATGGAACCCAATGTCAAAATATTGCCATATTCTTGATGCTAAGAACCTAACATAATTATGAAATGAAATCAAAAATGCTTTTGACAGATACAATAGCTGTCATCGTACTCTAAATGGGATTGTGGTTCATGAGTATGGTGTTGCAGTATGGAAGGTTGTCAACGATTTGTAGAGACTTATGGTTAAAGTGTACAATGCAAGGACACGTGGAGCAGACTTTAACCTCAGAAGATGTTCACACTCTTGACAGCAATAGATTTAAGTTTTCCTTATTGCTCACCAGGGTTTGACATTGTCAGAAGCCGAGGGATTAGCTCACTCTAATTATCTGTTACATAAAGATTTTTATTATTAGTGAATATCCCGTCTTTCTTCTTTTTTTATATATTATTTTTTGTATTTAGTAGCCTCAGTATGACCAGACTATATAAATTACGGTATTGATTGAAATAGTCATAAAAATGTCACTGCAACAAGACCTCAAATTATAAGTCAGTTATTCTTCATAAGTGTTAACGTTTGAAAGAATCTTGTCTGTTTTTACTACGCTGATACAAGGAAATTCTAATATGAACTATTTATGGCAAACAAGACCGAGGAGGGATAACGAATAAGTTCTTGAGTAGTAGGACATTTCCTTACTGAAGCATAGTATTCCAGTCCGGGTAACAATTTAATGGTATTATTTTGGAGTTTCTCTGAATTTATTCGATATTATCTCAGAATGTGGCAAACGGTATTGTTAACGTTGAGTGAATGTTTATTTTCACAATATAAAAGGAAAATATCATAAAAAGAAGGTCTTGGATGACTGTTCATTTAGTCACTACGAGCAACGACAAAAATAATATATCTTAATGTCACGCTAAACATTGCATAAATTGACTAAGGGGTGTCCATGATTCCTAACACATTTCAAAGTATGTTTTGCCATTTTTCACTTATTTAATTAATTATGCATTTTCTATCCATATTAGACATTCTATATTCCTTAAAATTGAATTGTTCCGTCATGAAATACATACCAGACGTAATAACTGTCAATATGAATTTTTGCCTATTTGGTTCTTTAAAATGTATCTGTGTTGACTTGAATAAACATTACGGAAATATAGTATTTGTGTTTTTAAGTGTTAAATCTAATACGGATAACGTTTCGCCTCAAATATTTTTATAGAGGGTTTCGCCTTAATGCTGCTGCCCTTACATATTCCGATGCATTTAGAAATAAACTCATCCAACGGATAAAATAAGTGTTTCAGCAGGATCATGTCTTAGTTGAATATAACAATTTCTAACTATCTTTTTGGCTTTCCTCTTCACCAGGCCCAAGTCCTCTAGACTGTGGCATATGGATGTAAGTGAAGCATTTGCAAAAGATCAAAAAGTGTTGGTGAGTTCAATAAGGAGATAGCCGAATGCTGGACCAATTTTGATGCCTCTTTATAATCAACGCAAGCAAGTCGTTTTCGATTTTAAATTCAGAAATACCTTAAATGTAGATTGTAAAATATATTCAAATAATATTATTTTTTTGTTCCAGATTCTATAGTCATCAAAATTGATTTTATTCCGCCATGAAATATATTTATATATATATCACTTTTAAACATCGAAGTAAAAAATTATGTAGAGAGTATAGTAGAGAGCTCAATCTCCCCCATATTGCCGTATTAGAATTTTAAACTCCTTAAAAAACATTTTAGATGGTAGGAAATTTACAGCAGAGCTTCAGATTTCTGGAAGGTGTACTAAATTTTTTCGACCTTGCATGGACTGTGATAAAGTGTACAACGATACAGTGCATGCTTTTACCGGTTGTCAGGCAATATCTATTCTAAGACCTTTAATCAAGATTAGCGTTCGTGGCTGGAAAACGGCCCTCAAAATATAATTCAAACCATTATTTTATTCGGTCCGTTTGGAATAAAAAAGAAGATCATCGTTGGAAGCAAAAGCTATTGACTTTGCAATTCTCAATTCAAAAGTTCTGATCGTCAAAGACTTTCGTCATATTCACCAATAAAACCATTTGCGTTCAAGTAAATTTACTAGCCGCAGCAGCCAGGTACACGGCCTTTAAATCAAAGATTCCACAGAGGATGATACCACTTGGTTCACTGCCATCAACGACATACAGCTTCTTCATCTCAGCGCTGCAATATAAGAAGTTCTTCAACTAGTCAACAATTTTAAAAGAAACATTCGGAATTCACTTCACAATTATTAACTTTTACGTTTGTTGTTCTTTTCATATTATTTTTATTCGTTCATAATTTTTTTTTACAGCCATAATGTACGACCTATTTTTTTGTCCTCTCATGTCGATATGTATTTTATTGACCAATGTATTGTGGATTTTTAACGAGCATGGATTTTAAACTATAATCTATCTATATTTATTCACCAATCTCTGTCCGTCTGTATGTCCGCACGCTATCTCCACACACATTTATGGTCAGATTTGAGCTTTGAAGTACCTATGGAATTGTTGGGTCAAGACGGACCTAATAAACTATTTGCAAAGTGATGAGACCAGAAATGAAGAAAAAAATTCAGAACCTTGTCTGATTTGAACCACCTACTTTTAAAGGTACAAAGAGGAAAAAAGCAAAAGAAAAGGAGGAGGAGGAGTTAGAGAAATTAAAAAAAGCATCTCATATAACTAAAACATATTCTTTGTACAACGTCAAACTTTTTATGATGAATGTTTGTACAAAACAGAAAATTATTTTCTCTCTCCTCTCTTATATTCTTTAAGGTCTGTTTCACTCACAAACTAGCTCCAAACCTACCCATACCCGAAGGGCGAACATATGGCGCCGTAGGCGGCCAAATATGCGAGTATTTATTTATGTATAAATGTACGCACTGCTTTTCTATAAAATATTTTTTTTAAATTACATATTTGGTGTTTTGAAATGCATCTCTCTTGAATATAATTAGTATTATTACATTATATTGCTAGTATATCTAACCAAGCATTTCTGCAAAGAGGATCAAATTTACCCATTTCCTCTGGGGAGTCGAACCTGCGTCCTCAACCTTGAGAGTCAAGCACGCATCTACGGAGTACATGTCCTCTCTTTTAATAGTTAATCCACCATATTTTGACTATTCGTTTATGCATTTCACTCTTGACAATTCTATGGCGTACTCTAGGACTCTTTAACAACCCGTCCCTATCATTATTATGTCTTTTTTATCTTTAACGCATAGTTTTTAAGTACAAGAAAGGGACCTTAACCTTTATACAAGATTCATTATCCTCACAGTTATAAGTAGATACTTGTAATCAAGGTCTGTAAAATAAGGTTTGGGCAATATAAAAACAAATCCTAGCAGTGTAATACTCAATGACGTCACTGGTGAACGAATATAAAGATATATATATATATATATATATATATATATAATATATAATATATACAGGGGCGGAGTGGTCAGGGGGAGTACCAGGACTATTCCCGTGGGCCGCTGGCCTCAAGAAACATAAACGGCCGTTGACAGCCTCCCTATGGCATATTGGGGCCTTTATAAGGCCGGCGAGGGCATAATTTGTACCGGTGGATAAATTCTTCCTACTCTGTTCCTGTATATATATATATATTACATATATATATACATATTTATATATATAAACATATATACACATATATATTATATATATATATATCGTCGCTGTCGGGCGAAAACCTCCTATGTCCAAAAATCATGATTTTTTTCATAAATCGGAACTATTGGTCAACTTTTATGTCTGTCTGTGATTTTACAAATATTTGACCAATGAAAAGTATGGAAAATGACTTGTGACTAAAACTCCTTACTCCATTGGATCCTTAAACTGTCGATCAAACCCCTATTTTCTGAAAATAACATTTTGGACATAGGAGGTTTGCACCCGACAGCGACGATATTATATATATATATATATATATATATATATAGAGAGAGAGAGAGAGTGAGAGATGGATAGATAATTTCGTTCTCCGGTGACGTCATTGAGTGGTCACACTGCTACATGTTTTTTTGTATTGCCAGACCTTATTATACAGACCTTGCTTGTAAGTACATAACTTCATTCCAGCCTCCTTTCTGTTGTTTTTTTTCCTTTCATTCTTTTATGTCATTTTTATTAGGGAATGATATCATAATACTAATGAAAAGAAGAACAAATATTTGTTCAATAAAAACATGAGCTACTTCTTAAGATCCCCATGACCTATAAAGACTCCCCCCTGACTAAGGTATTTAAGGATAATTTTTATATACTATGTCAATAAGTATATTTGTGCGCACATTTCTTCATTCTCAAGAGTTCACATATCTTACATGAAAACGAGAAATATGATAATAAATTAAACCACTCAAGAAGAAGAGGAAGAAGAAAATAATAAAATAATATAATCTCCTCCAAGTGTTCATCCTTACGCCTATGAGTTAGGTAAACAAGGTATTTAAATAGTCTTTTTTTACTATTAGTATAATAGTAGGGAAATTATAAATATTCTAATGTTTGTAAAAAAGATAGTAGGTGATTAAAATATTACCATATTTTATATATCGTAAGCATTATAGTTATACATTATCAGCCTTTTGTACATTTAAGTGAATAAAAATCCATATAAAATCCATCGTACAAGAACGGCTTGAAATATACAATACATTCCATCTCGTAATATATGTGGACAGAATACATTGTTTTTTATTTGTATGAGAATAAGTTTTAAAAAAACTTCTTGTTTTCAAGTTTTTGTATATTTATACACATAAGAAACAATATAGTTTAAAGTCAAAGCATATAATATATATATATAATATAGAATATAAAATAATTTATATAAAGCCAAGTACAAATAAAAAATCTATTTCATCTCCTAGATGTTATAAAATGTACATATCAATATCATCTTCAGAATAAAGGTTTATGTGAGGGATATCCGAAAGTCCCTAATATAACTAAAACGATTATTAATTAATTATTATTAAACGATTAACAATAAACGCTCAGTCCTAGCATAGATTTATATAAAAAACTTTTTAAATATAATAACAAACTAGAGGCTTATATACACTCAGAGAGTGCATATCCGTCTGAGCTCCGAGGCGGATTTTTCACGACTGGGAGGTAATAGACGGGGGATGGTTTCCCCTAGACTGAATCCGAGAGGAAGACGCTCCCGGCACCATTTCACAACAGCGAATCTATTGGCATTAGCTAATTGGAAAATTTAGTAGTATTTAGCTCATTTGGATAATTCTGACTCAAGTGCCAAATTTAACTAACTTCGATTTTATTCCAACACTAAAATTATCCAATGTTCCAGTACTTTTTGATTATCCTGCTGACAAACCAACAAACCAACAAACCAACAAACTAACAACCCACAAAAACAAACGCCATGAAAACAATATTCCTTCGATAAAAAAACCACAATAATAAAATCAAAGATCTTGCACGTGGCTCTAATTTGTCTTTGCGAGATTCGGAATTTTGACGGTGAATACTGGGCTAAAAACATCATTAAATTCGATCAACTGGAGCATATATCGATGGGTAGGCCAACTGTAACCATGCTTTGGAAGCTACAAAAAGAGCGAATTCAATTACTTTTAACTCTCATAGTACGCATTGATTTCGAGAATATCATTCAACATGGAATGTAGAGAACGTTTCCATAACCCATTCCCGTGTACACACACATTTTTTTCATTTTAACTCAGAGAGCCAAGCAAGTCACGAATAATGTGTTTTCAAGTAATTGCTGCTATCTGATTTATCTCTAGAGGGTTTTGTTTAAAGTACTTTTGAGCCATATTTCTTCTTAGACAAAGGAAATCATACACAGCCAACAAATGAAAGAGCGTCTCAGCACTCAGCTGACTAAAAACGACACCCACTAATGCTAAGAATTTGCTTCATGATAGTGAGTATCCTCGGAGCCAAAGTCTAGGATATCATACATGTAAGCCCAGTAAAAGTTATGTTGTAGGAAAATAAATGATCGTAAATAAATTTGATTTGTAAGTTTCGTTCAATACCTTATTTGTTATTAATTATTTAAAAAACTGTTAAATAAAAGTTAGAAAAATGAAAATAAATACTTTTTTAATGTATTTTAGACATCATTGTATTCTATAAGGAAATATATTGAAAATAATGCAAAATAAATAATATGATTAATACTAGAGGCATATATACACTCAGAGAGTGCAAACCTCCGCCGTCACGGGGTCCTTATGAGCCTTCCGAGGTGGATTTTTCACGACTGGGGCGGCGTAAAGGGACGGGAGAGGGTTCCCCTCGACGGAAATTCTGAGAGGAAGACGCTCCCGGCACCCGATTTCACAGCACAGCGACATCTATTGGCAGAGTAGGCTAATTTGAAATATTTATTAGTATTTAGCTCATTTTGCATTTTAATTCTGCACTCAGAGATTCCAAATTTAATCACTTGTTCTTTTGGCATTTCAAACAACTCCCACCAAGTTTCATCCGAATCCGTTCCGTACTTTTTGAGTTATCTTGCTGACAAACAAACCAACAAACCAACGCCAGTGAAAACAATACCTCCTTCGGCGGAGGTAATAACATATGTATGAAAACATCGTGTTGTTCATTTTTGCTACGGGGTATGAATGTACTAAATATAACTAGTCCACTTTTCTTTACATGTTCTCTATAAGACATTTGACAACTTTTAGTTCTCTTCTTTTTCAGGGAAGAATGTTACTTTTGACATCAAGGATCTTGGTTGGGAGATCATTTACAATGTTCTCAAAATAAGAAACACCTTGTTTTTACATATAATTACTTTTTCCCCCTAGTCTTAAAAGGTTCATCTCTAAAGTCATTACAAAGAAGGGGCTTCTATTCATTTCTGTGTGTGTTTGTGTGTACACAGGCATATTATAATCTACTCTTTGACGATTCTTTTGAATCTGAATTTGTAAGAAGAGGGAGATAAAACTTCATTATAAACTTAATTTGGTTTCCTTTGCTAAAGGCAAAGGGAAAGCATCTATATATTTTAATTTTTGAATAAAAGTTTAAGGATTCAAAGGAGATTCGTTTTAAAGATCAAATCTGTTGATAAGCTCAATTCATGAATAAAGAAACATGCAAAAATATGTTTAAGAGCTTTTCAAAACTGTTAGTATTATTGTCATAAATATTCAATACTTTTATTATGTTTATATAATAATATTATGAGTTTATGAAAACGATTTGAAGTAATAAACTTTCACAAGTAAATAAATTTCCACGAAGCTGACGCGTTTCCTTATCCAATTTTTTGCATATCATAACTGTGTTTTTCATCGCACACTTGATTAAATTGATCACTTTGGAAACCGTTTTTATAAGTGTTTTATAAAAATACTATAAATATCAATTTGAACATCACCATTACATATAAAAAATGAAGTATACTACAAGAGAGTTCTCTAGTTATAGAGTTTCCATAGACTGGACTTCATTAGATATTTCACTTTTATCAATTTACTTTATTAAGAAACATTCTTATTTATTAAGGCTTAAAATATTTTATCATATAAGATACAAATACAACAAATACAATAACAATTTAGGGGAATATTTTTTTTGCCTATATGGATCGACAAAATTGCATCTGACAGGATATACATATGCATTACAGCATTAAAATGAGTCTATTGAACCTAAGATCTTATCAATTAGGTCGCCCAAAATGACCATCCCCTAATTTTTAATTACCCTTTTTATAATTATTTTTGATATCAATTTGATGTTATTTTACAAAAAGTGCCAAATGGCACCTATAAATGTGAAAATTTACTTTCTTTTTGTCATCTAAAGTAGTCCCGTATACCATCATATCATTTTTTTGCAAAATATCCTGAATATTGCAATTTTATATAAAAGTATTATAGTAAGTTTGTAGAAACAATTATTTAACAAATTATAATTTATCTAATGATAAAACACAATAATCTGTAAAAATAAGGGTTAGCATTGTCTTCAAAAATATGAAGAATATCTCAGGATCCTTTTATATTTTTAAAGCTTTCTTTGAATTATTGTTACTCGCATATTTGGGCGCCTACGGCACCCAAATGTTCATATTACATAAGTTTCTTAAAATTTGTCTCATGGATTTTGTTTTGTACAAACATTCCTCATAAAAAGTTTGACTTTGTACAAAGAACATGTTTTAAGTCACATGAGATGCTTTTTTCTTTTTCTTTTTTCCTCTCTTTACCTTGAAAAGTAGGTAGTAAAACCAGAAAAGGTGATCCTAGGTTTGATAGACTAATTATAATACTATAATGCTTATTTATATCCTATCGGATGCAATTCCATCGAACCATATAGGCAAAAAAAAGTTATTTTCAGGTTCATTTCTGGTCCCATCACTTTGCAAATAGTTTTATTAGGTCCGCCTTGACCCAAGAATTCCATAGGTACCTTCAAAGTTCAAATTTGACCATAAATGTGGGAGGAGATAGCGTGCGGACATACAGACGGACGGACAGAGATTGGTGAATTATTATATAGATAAGTGACAAAACAAATATTCATTGCTGCTTTGAGTTGAATCTTATAACTGGCTGATTCAAGGACCTTTCCATGAGTCAATCATTGCATCCCTCTTCATGTATCAATTTCTATTAATCATAAAGTGATATGTATCGGAAATTCCATGTGCAAATTATGCTGCAATAGTTAGGGTATACATTTTCTATTTATTTTCAAGTACAATAGTTTGCATTTGAATTTATAATTTAATTAATAATTATGGACATTTTATTATTATTTATAACTAGTTATATTTTAAAATAAATTGTCTTTATACTCGTCTCGAATTTTGTCAAAAATATTTGTCATTCATCGTATAGGATAGAATAGTGATGATGTTTAAGTCAGAGTAGTTACATATCAAATATATGAACAATAAGATAGTATTAATTAAATCAATACAAATAACAATTCATAATCACAACGGATATCAAGATATATTTATTAGCAATAGCATAGCTATTTACACATCAATACTTAGTCTAAATCTAAAACATAAGTCATTAAACATATTTTCTGATTTTTACTATATTAGTCATCTGGCTAAATTAGTCAAAATGATCTGACCTTTTTTATTTACAAGCCTCACAGGATAATATTTTTTGATTCTAGGAAGAAATGGCCGTGGGAAATACTGCTTAGGATGAAATGAACCATGAAAAAATGGACCAGACAGAAATGATCCAAGATAAAAAAGGAAAATGATGGCGCAGGGAGGAAATGGCCACAACGTTTAATGTCTAATGACAACAACAAGGAAATATCTATAATTGCTAAAATATTTTTTTGCCATTATTTACTTAATTTATATATGAAAAATAGTATTTTTACCATTCTTAGTTGAATTCCATTCAAATACTTGCTTATCCATGTATTTAGATCATTTTTCCATGCCTTTACCCTTTTCCATCTTGGGTTATTTTTTCCGGGTCCATTTCTTCTGGACACCATATTTTTGATCTTCAAATGTGTCAACTTTTTAAGATGGATCAAAATACATTGGTAACTTCGTGATATCCTCCTATCAAAGATAGCTCTTTCAAAATCCTGTATTGAATTTAGTTATGAGTCAAAAATCCGTATGATTAATATTTACTTATGTATTTATAAACAGTTATATTGAATAAAATAAATGGTCAAATAAAAAACAATTGATAAACAATAAGGAAAAATAATGGTTAATTTTTACTTATTTATAAACAGTTATATTGAATAAAATAAATTGTCAAATAGAATATAATTGATATACAATAAGGAAAAATAATATAATCAATAAAATGACAATGAAATATAAATGAAGAGTATAGTTTAATGCACTTAAATTTTACGAACTACAGCTTAAATGCAAAATAATTTGTATCATGCAAGAATTAAGTATTCATGTTTTTCCGAAAAGGCCTCAAACTTTATGAATCATTTCATGTATTCTAAAAGCCGCATGGATCCTTTCAAAATGTCATCAAGAAACATAATTGACGATTCTTTATATATAGGAATCGTGATTTGGAGTGTTAGGCACATATTATTCTCGAGTCTTTTTATCGATAGGATAACGACACTAAATTAAGTCTTAACATCCGGTTTTATCAATAATTACGTATCATTTACACTGATTTTTAATACAATTTTATAATAACAAAGTAAAACATTTAATTACCTCAATGAAAGTTTCCATGAAGCGTCATAAATAGGTTCAAACATCTATGCAATTATGTAGGACCGATTTGTTTTTAAACTAGTCATTAATATAAGCATTCTAGAGACGCTGTTGTCAGTTACTTTTGGTGGGAAGCAATGCTGATGAAATTGTGGAAATATAAAGTGAGGTCTTCGAGTGTATATTCAATACTCAAAAGGATGTTTGCTACTTTACAAAGTCCTTGGTGGAAGAAGCCTTGATTTCTTTCTAAGAGCTAAACATTACCTTGTAAGGCAGTTTAAAAACACTTTGTATTTCCAAGGGTTCCTTGGACGAAAAAAAAAAAGATTAGGAAACTTGATTTGAAGACATCATTGCTTTGATACCCATAGCCCTATGTTTGATAACGTATAAACAACTTTAAAAAATTTCAAACAATCAGAGAGGGATATCCGCAATCACTTTAGCAACTGCGTTTCTCCTAGTGTCTTGTATTATAACATCATTAATAAAGATGGCGCCGACAACATCAATAAATTGACTTATTCGTTAAGTTCTCACTTCATTACTTTTTTTGTAAATATATTTGCCATAAAAAACATCGAAAAAGTTTTTGGGGTGCAATTCATTTCACACTATATAGTGCAAAGGTTCTCATTGGGTCGAAACATTGGTGGGAGGAATCACTGGCATATCAAGATTTGAGAATATTTTCTGCTGCTTGATATTCGGCTCGTGAATGAATGCCCACTCTAATGAATACAACTAAACTCGTGTAACATTGCCATCGACTAGGTTATAACTACTTACCCAGCCCAAATCATTACTTCACACTCCATAAGAAAATAGTCGCTCATTATCTAGATTTTTATAACTACATGTCATTGATCTTTATTTGCATTATTTGTTGTTTTGTAGAGACTATTAGATAGACATGTGTATTTACACCATAGTTTTGTTATTAATTACCTTATATATATATTTATATATATATATATATATATATATATATATACTATATATATATATATATATGTATGTTCTTAAAAATTAACAGAGATTTACTTATAAAACATTATATTATTAACCTATAATTGTAAGGAAGTGTACACGAATAAACGTGAAAGCAATTATTGTTAGAATACTCACGAATATATGTACTTTTGTTGCGATAAATACCCAAACAGCACATGCAAAAACTCGACCTCTGGACATACTCCTTTGTCCAGCATTGGTAGTTATCTTACAAAAAAATAATATTGAGAGGAGTTCAACATTCAATGTTGCAATTCTGTGGAATGAAATAGGTGAAAAAAACTATATTGTTAATAAAAAGATCTAAATTTGTAATATTATTTTTTACGTATAGTATATGATTCATTGGTGGAGTTGATTTTATGTAGCTACCATCAGTTTGTCTTTATTTTCTAAATGAAAAAGAAATATAGTTATTCTACAAGAAAATGCCAAACAATCATTATTATTTACTTTGATCTAATAACATACAATAAATATGAGACAAAAAGATGTATTTTTATCCTTGAGCACATGACCATAAATACAAGCTCCATTATTCTTACTATTAGTTATATGACCTTAGCCGAGGGTAAGATAACTATTTGTTGATATCGACAAAACACACAAACAAACACCTTTGTGTTCACTGCCAGCCACATATGTGGTTCAAATATAAGGGGTCCTAACCCCTCTTCTCTTGAAAAAGGGTTAAGTAGGAGGTTAAACTCTCATAACTTATTTGGCCTTCGAAAGGAGAAGAGCCATAACAACTATTATTATTATTATTATGTATGTTATAATAGTAATAATAAGAATAATATATTTGTCCTCTAAAATTGTTCAGTGTGCGCTTCGTTGATTCCATCTCTGCAACGCCTGTTCTTTTTAATCATATAGCATGTATATATCCTTAAAATATACATATATGTATGTCAACAACGCCTATTCAACTTTCAGTGCAGGAAGATGTAATGAAATATGTGTAAAAGACTTGATAACATGGATTTCATAATCTTTATTCCAAGAATTATCTTTATTAAAATTATTATTACTATATATGTACTTGTGCCGACTTTTATACTGATTAAACATGTTCTATGTAATTTATCTCTTTTAGTTAAGTGATTTACTTCCTCTCAATGTGATTATAAAGTTACGCATTTAATGTCCCATAAAGTACAATTTTGGAGGTAAAAAAGCTTATGGGGTGTTCTTTTGGTTGAATTCGTCCGGGGTTTGTCCGAAGTGGGAGGAGTCGTTTAATTTCATCAATACTATTAGACAATTTTGAAGAACTCATTCAAAATCTTTTTAAATGACATAGATATAGGTCCATGAGGGAAAAGACCCTTAATCTTAGGCGTAGGAGACAGGGGGCCCCAAAAAATTCGGGTGAGTTCTCAAATTCGAGCAAGTCGGTTGAGGTTTTCGGGTATTTAAGTTGTAGAAAAAAATATTAAATTATGAAAGCAACCGGATTTTGAATTCTAACCAAATAAATATGATGTATGAATAGTATTTAGTTAATATAAGAAAATATTAATCTACATAGCTTTCTTCATTCGATTATTTTTCCACCGATTGAACAGTTTTTGATAAAATTCGGCAAATGAATGCTGCCCCCCCAACCCATCTCCCCTACGCCTATGCCCTTAATGTTCTAATGGATGGAATTTTTAGCTCTGAATAGATGTTCATAGCCACGAGTAAAGTGATCCCACATTTTTATAGGTACCACATTTTATAATTAATGAACCTTCTTTTCTTGAAATCAATCCCATTCTAGAAAAAAGTTCCATTTTGGCATGCTTTCTGATATCAATCTGAGAACTATAAAATGCTCTGCGTGTCTTGTTTTATTCGACGGACGGCACATGTCCTATTGCATCTTTTTTATAATTGTCTTTATTCTATAATTAAAAATAAAATTAGAAAAAAGATCTTTGGATGGAATCACTAAGATGTAAAATCAACGCAAGAATGTTGGTTCTACTGATCATTCACTTTTATTTGAATTCAATTTGGCACCACTGTATGTAATCGATGCACAATCAAAAAGAAAAAGAAACATGATTTTGCCAGACATTTTGGTGAATATTTTGGGATTTAATTTATGTATCTTTTATTCATAAAACAGCCTATAAATCAATATTTCCAAAGAATCTATCGGAGCCTTGTGACCGGTTGAAACGCGAAGTTCACCTGTAAGAGACACCACGATTCTACTGGGGCCGCTTGCCGTTGAATTTCCTCTCTCTCTTTGCTGGTTAATGGTCATAGTGACGTCACAGGGAATGATGGCTAAGGCTGGAACTTTAAAACAACAACCTTCACAGGTTGTTGGTATTCCTTTGACCTTTTTTAAGCAGAAGGTGTCTGCGTAATACGTAGATAAATGACAGACACTTTGGTCAAGGTAAGAGTTTTGCCGCCAAAGCTGCAAAATGGTGCCACGAGTTCAGCCAAATAGATGGAAACGTCTCCTGGATTATTCCAAAGAAAAGCCTAACTCTTTGGTACAGTTTTCTACAGGCCATTCCCTTCTTCGTCGCCACTACCACTTAATGTATCACCTGAAATCAACCCCCTGTCTCGAGGGGGTTGGACAACAGGATGAGGAACCGCTTCATCTTCACCACGAATATCCAAAATTAATGGCTCAGCGGACCCAGCTTTTTGATCATCAACAGCCTTTTTATGGCCATTCCGTCTTCAGTCTTTCTTTACATGTACTGACATTGGAGACTGGCTGAAGAATGCATCACCCCTACATCACGTTCAGGACGGGTTGCAATAGGAGACCCAATCGACCAACTATTGCAAGGCCACCATAAGTTCAAATGATTTTTTACATGAGTCCGTAATGAATATATGTCTAAACTTGTGTATAAATGTAATATTATGTGTAGCAATAAATTGTATATAAAAAATAAAGTAGTTGCATCAAATTGGAAATATTTTGTAATTTTTTTATTAATACTCGTAAGAAACATATTAAGTTGGCATCTTTACTCCCTTAATATTGGTATTATATGCCATGTATAAGCACATCAATATATCTTTATCCGATCTAACTTACTAGAAAATATGTTTCTCGGATGATGAAAAGAGTTTGCATAAAAGGAATTGAGGATGGCAATCCATCTAATTTTTTAAAGGATGTAAGCATTCCTATATTTGGTAGATCAACAGAGGCTACTTTATTTATTTGACCATATTAATGACAAGCCTTTTTTACTATAGGTATGTGTGTATACATTTAATACCAAGAGACTCAATAGTACCAGTTACTTTTCTTTTGTGATCTTCTGTTTGTTTCCAAAACAGCAATTGTGGAATGGAGTATATCCAATTTATCATATTGGTTGCACTTCATATGATCACATTGACATGCATAAAATAACAGATACATCTCTAGTCCCTGAAGATATACTATCAAAATTGTTTGCCGTTTTTTAAATCTTCAGGAGTTACAACAAGGCTAATGCTTTCAATGACAACTTTTATTATTTTATATTTAAAAGTGAATAGGATGAATGTTACATAATACAAGTATACAGAAAACGACATAAAATAAAAAGAAAATATCACAAAAACCATATAAAAAGTCACTGCAGTTAGCACTTCCTAAGGAACGGGCCTCACTTCCTGAACAACATTTTGTATCCAATCCAGGGTGTTCCCCACTTTATGATACACAACGGGCTGAATCCCACAGGTACTGGGCCCATTGGAAACAATGCCCACAAGGACCCAGCGCCCCTTTTCATTTTGTTGCTGAAGACCTCCACCGGAGTCACCGGGACAAGCTGAGGAGCTGGAGTTGGCCCCGCCCGCACAGAGTTGATCCGGAAAAGTCGTCAGACCTGTGAGTCTTCCGCAGTCTTGGCTCTCAAACATGGGGACGGTCACGGCCTGAAGGACCCGAGAGTGAGGAGAAGTCTCTGAACTCCCCGTGCGCCCCCAGCCCACGACAGTGGCAAGGTTATGATCAGCCGGGTAAGGTAGGCTAGGAGAGCTTGGAAGGCAAATCGGGGATACATTGGGCCGGGGAATGACCTCCCGATCGAGAAAGAGGAGGGCAATGTCATAGCGAGGCTCGGATTCCAGGAAACCATTGTCCAGGACCCTTATAACATTGCGATACTCTGGGTGTCGGACGACAAACTTAGCATGGTAGGAGTCATAAGGGACTTCCTGGTCTCCAAGTTGATCATAGACTCCAAGAAGTACTTTATAGGAGAGTAGTTCCTGTGGGATTTCCCTTATGCAGTTGCCCAGGAATCCCCTCGCATCTGGATCGTTGCTGTCGTCTGCGCAGTAGGTCGTGCAGTGGCCCGCTGTCACGACCCATCGCATGTTGATAAGCGTCCCCCCACAGTGTTTGTCGATGGCGGGTACAGAGGCCTGAATCTTGAGGAGTGCCGTCCATGGGAACTGCCCATAGCCCGCGTCCAGACCGCCCATTATCTTTCTCTGCGCATTTTGGGAGAGACCGCATTGAGGTGTGGGATTTATAAGGGCGTTGTAAAGGGGTGAAGACGCGGATGGGCTCTGGAAGAGGGAGCGACCGGATTTGATCCCTGGTGGCGGGTGAAAGTGTCGGAGGGAGGCTGGAGGCTGACTGGGGAACTGCCGTTCTTCACAACAGACACCGAAAAAGGAGCATGACCTTTCTGCTCGACCGCCCCGTAGCATACAAGAGAAGAGGTTCATACACTGACAGCCGGAGTTACGTCGTAGGTGACGGATTCTATAGGGGAAACACTGCTTATGGCCAGGGCCATGAGGAGTGTAGTGACCTGAAGAATAGCCGTATTCATTATGTTGTCCTTCTTTCGCCTATTCCTCCTTCATTTTTGAGGGCTTTGGAATTCTGTAAATATAACAATTATTGTTAATATTATATTGACACAAATATATTTATCTATACATTTGATATCAATGCCAAGATAATATATATGCCTAGTTCTATACATGATATATACTGAAATGGGGTTGTTAGATATTTAGTGAACACTATTGATGAAGTATAATATATAAAGAATAACATGGTTAAAATGGTGTAAAATGATATTTTGGGAACTAGTTTTAAACTACAATGTTTAATTATACATCATATTATGGGTAATCTCTCTAAATAAATAAAGTTAAAAAAGTTGGACATGATTAGCTAAAATTGTTCACTCAATTGGTCTTTGGATCATAGACCCGAACTCGATTTGGACTCATATGAGAATTTACCTTCAAAATACAAAAAACAAAAATGAACTTTATATCTTGAGATGGAAACAAAAATGTATTAATAAGATGTATATTCACAAATTTTTATCACAAAAATAAAAAAGTGAATATCTTTATTTTTCATAATTAGTCTATTTTTATAGAAAAATGTAATATATTATATTCTGTCGAAGTGATAAATAATGAATGAACCTTTAGTTTATTAAAGCTTTTATTACTTTGACGTGGGTACATATATTAAAAAAATGAAATAAACCGATGGACATAATAGTTAGTTAGTTTTATTTATTTACTTCATGACATAAGATAAATAATCTTCTATGAAACTTCGAAAAAAGTTATATATATATAAAGCTGGTTGAAGAAGAATATCCAGAGCTATGTTAACAGAGGCGTCATACTGGCAGGCCTTGCCTCATTTCTTACATCGATTAAAAAGTTGTTAGAGGAAAAGGTCCCGCCATATGTTCATTCCTACACATAAATTTTGTGTATTTTGTAAGGCAATAATGCCATTAATTGCAGATTTTGCATAACAATATGTAGGGAAATTTGAAAAAACACCTGAAGAAGAAGTCAAAGACAGAATGGATGGAAGACCTAAAAATATAATACCTACGAATTATTTGTAATTAATATAACTGCCGGTTAGAAGTTTATTTTTTAATTTATTATATTCCTTAAGACTGTTCGAGGGTCAATAAGCATTCTTTTCGTTTCTTATTTGTTTCATCAGTTGTATACTCGGACATTCATATTTCCTATTTTTATTCAATCTAGAGGGCATCCAGTTATAATATGCATAGACATCTTAATGTTTCCTCCCTTTTTTTCGGTGTTTCATTTATTTATTTATATAGAGCATCCAGTTATTATTTGGGTCGTTGATTCTCCTGATATAAAACTATGTTTGAATTAGTTTTACCCCAAAGTTTTCATATTTATTACGAATGACCTTTTCTCTTCAATTTTTTTACATTGTTTATCACTAATAGTTTGGTGATCATAATTATACAAAGTTGAATGGACTTTATTAATAAAACGATGTGTATATATATATACCTATTTGTATATATATATATGTATAATAAATACTATTGTTTATTGCCAAAAAATTATTATATGAATATGTATTTTATGATTATTTCATTATTTTACTTTTCTTAATAAAAAACGAAAAATCTACTGTCAATCATTCAATTCTTCCATAGCGCCGTACATTATACACTGAATATGTCTGGACCTTCTGTTACATAAAGCAATCACTTATATGTACACTTCATTTGAGATATACCTATACATGATTATAAGTAAAAGACCTTTTGCTGAGACAGTTTTTAAGCATTTTAATACTAGTAAAATTGATGTATAATGAAATCACTAAGTTGGTCAAAGACATCATTAACATTTCTACGTTAAATTTTATATGTAATCAATATATAACCAATTTTACGTTTGAGTAGGAAAGTATGTTACACTGAATAATTAAATCAATGGAACCCGCTGGATGTCTTCGTCTCATATGAATGTAGTAAGAAAACAAAAACAAAGAAATCTACGCATTCCTTAGAAAATCTGAGCTCACCATATTTGCAATATCTCAGTCACCTTGAAAGTTTTTAGAATATCCTAAAAATGATACAAAAGGACATAATAAACATTAACAGAATGTTTATTAAAGAAACTTTTTTTAAGTACAGTAGACCTAGACTATGAGAGTATTCCTAATATGGAGCTAATCATTAACAAAATTTTCTAGACGCAAACGATAGAAAAAAAATTATAATTCGCTTTTTGATGATAAATCAAAAAATAATAATATTCGTACATGAGCTCAAACGCATTTTCAAGGGAAAATGTGCTATTCAGAGATGAGATGAGAAAGTGAGACTTTGCAAGCAATGTATATATGGCTGCTTTGAAAATTATTATTTTTCAGTTTGTGCCTCGTAAGATAAAGAGTCAAATGTCCACTTATGGTATTCAAATGCTTATTACATACTTATTAAATGTATTCAAAGTCAAAAATCTAATTTAATGGCTGAAAGTATGATACGAAGCTTTTAAAAGTTATTTACATTTTTTTTGCACGTTTTTATGGAATTGTTAGGCTATAAAGTAGTGAACTGAGGTTTGAAAACTGTGAAAAATAAAAAGGAAAACCCGTGTTTGGATGAGATTTTATCATTTTTTATAAAACAATAGACGAAAACAACACTGAACATATGACATTTCTTTTTATCTATATCAATATATTTAAAGACTATTTATAAATAAATATATATATATATATACATATTAACGAATGGCGATATACAATTTATATTTAATTTATATATTTTTTGATATCTAATCGCTTAGCAACTCCAGTAAGAAGGAATTATAAGGAAAATGAACCCTTAATGATAAAACGACTTTTTTGCAAAAAAAGTTTTTCGCCAAATTCCATTCTTAGGTGTGTGTGAGCCCGCCAACGCGATTTTTCATTAAATTTAATATATATATGCCCATATTTAGCTTTGGGTGTAGGGAAGAAATAGGAGAGGAGTTCTCTTCCGACAGACTTGATTTATATTTGTTTTTCCATATATGTGTATGAGTACACAAAAGATGGTGAGGGTAGGTAGGTACATCCTATATATATATATATATATGTACATTTTTTGCCACCAAAAGCAGCATGCAAAATAGAAGCTTAAGGGAGCTCGCCCCTGCAAAAAAAGAACGACTTAAAATCGAGGCATAAAAACAAGGTGCAAAATTCATTTATTTCCCCATTAATCTTCATATCGGTATTGATGTCTATAAAAAAGACTAAATACACTAAAAGCTACATCTTCTCCCTACATTGAAGTGTATGTTATTTGTCTAAATATTGTAAGAGCCTAATTTTATTTTTAAATGCAAATATAACATATAGTCCAATAAATTATTATAATGAATGTAAAAATGCAACAAAGGAAATATAATAAATTACGATAACTTGCAAGATAAATATAATAACAATATAATTATAATATAAATGTAATAATAATAATAATATTATAATGTATCTAAAATAACAATTTAATTATGAAGTAATAATTAATATTAATGAATTATTTATTAGGTATAAATTATATTGAATTAACTAATAAGAAAAAAATCATCTACATCTTTATAGCATACATTTTACAATATTTTTTTATACTTGCATATTTCATTGGAAGTATGAGACTTCCATTCCGAATTCATGAATACTAATTGTTAATTAATGAAAGATGTTATTCTTGTCATTTAAGTTTATGTTTATATATGCCATATTGTTAGATAGAGGCATAATTTCAGCAAGCATACAAGCCAAACCTGGCCTCTATTAAAAGTTGTATATACTTGACAACTCTTTTTTTGTGTAAAAATTGTAATATTTTGTTAGTTTTTTATTTCGCTTTGCAAAAAGAGTTATATCTTAATCTAGCATGATCAAACTTTGTATCACTCACAAGTTTACATCTCTCTTTTTAGTTTATACATATACTACGAACATTAAAATACTTACAAACAAAACAATTATTAAAAAATACTTTTGATTTGATGAGTTCCTTATTTCCTATTTTGCATTTTTACAAATATATATATTTAATCTCATGTTTTCATCTCTCCTTGAACTCAATGATATTATGAATAAATTAGGAATGTAAATAATTCATGCAATGAGTATTAACTTTTCTTTGTAGTTCACTAATAGATAGTTTAAGGACTGAGCCATCAGTCAAATCAAATAAAGAGGGTTTTTGGCAATAGTTTTGCCATTCATTTGAAGTAATTGATCTTTCATAAAATGGGGTGTGTTTGAAAAAGGGAGAATGAAGATATATTTAAAAAGTTATATATGGGCGCCATTCCTTTTTTTGTCCTCGCAACCTCTCTTGATATTTTAGCCTCTATATACATATACTAAAGAAAAACGAGGAAAAGTGTAGACTGAAAAAGATTGAAGACAAAAACAAGAAGATATTCGATATTTTATTAATGATCCCATACAACTACGTTTGTGCTTTTATTCATTTCAATCATTTAATTTGTCTTTAATGCTAGGGAAGTTTTGATTTTTTGTGTAACTGTTCCGATTGAATAAGCATTACTGTATTCCTCAATCGCACATAGAATCTTTTTAATAAGGTTAATCAATATTGTCCAAGGCCAAATAGTGCATTTATCAATATTACTCAATATTTGTTTGTTGCTCAAAGATCACGAATCAGAGCTTTAATATAATTAAAAATCGAGATGTAGAATAGTTGTGTTCCTGGGTGATAACTGGGGTGGGGTGGGGGGGGGGGGGGGGGGGGGGGGTCATGCATGGTAAAGAGCTTCTTGAATTGGAGAAGATCCATTGAGAGAAAATTAATTATTTGATTTTAAAATCGAAGATTATATTTTCCATATATATAGTTACAAAAAAGACTGTTAGCTTAGTAGAAGCGTGTTCAGCTCACACTGTTGAGAGTGCATTAAAGAGGGAAAGGTCAATCCACTACATGAAAAGATAATATATTGGATGAACTTATTTTAATGCTCAGGTGCTTACTCATATGAACAAGGATACTGCATTGATTACTTATTTTCAAAATGACCGCTCAACACCTACTTCACTAAATGTAGTGAAGAAGGCAATCAAAACATGTCTTTTTCGTTAAATTATGAATTTATGTATATCAATACGTTTCGCAGACTGTCTCAGCAACAGGTCTTTTACTTATAATCATGTATAGGCTATTATCTCAAATGAAGTGTATAGATTGCTTTATGTAACAGAAGGTCCAGACATGTTCAGTGTATAATGAACGACGCTATGGAAGAATTGAATGATTGACAGTAGATTTTTTCGTTTTTTATTAAGAAAAGTAAAATAATGAAATAATCATATAATACATATTCATATAATAATCTTTTTTGCGATAAAAACATTATATATATATATATATATACATATATATATATATATATATATATATATATATATATATATATATATATATATATATACACATTGTTTTATTAATAAGTCCATTCAACTTTGTATAATTATGATCACCAAACTATTAGTGATAAACAATGTAAAAAAATTGAAGAGAAAAGGTCATTCGTTAATAAATATGAATAACTTGGGGTAAAACTAATTCAAACATAGTTTTATATCAGGAGAATCAACGACCCAAATAATAACTGGATGCTCTATATAAATAAGTAAATGAAAGAGCGAATAAAAGGTAGGAAACATTAAGCTGTTTATGCTATTATAACTGGATGCCCTCTAGATTGAATAAAAATTGGAAATATGAATGTCCGAGTATGCAACTGATGAAACAAGAAGAAACGAAAGGAATGCTTATTATCCCTCGAACAGTCTTAAGGAATATAATAAATTAAACATAAACATAGCAGGGGGTTACATCATTGGGGGTTTCTCTTTTATATTTCAGCAAATGTATTGTTTCACACAAAGTTTGGCAGCTTTTAAATAATCAAAAATGACTCTTCTCTATTGAGTATCTGCATATTATATAGGTCGGTAATACATGTAATGAGAAAATGATAAGACATAATAAGGTCGCATCAGCGAGGTGGTCAAGAATTTAGATAATTGATAAGTCGAACAATATGTTCACGTTGCTTTTTGTACCACGTTATTGGGTGGCTAAATATTTGTCTATATATTATTGCTGAGATGCAAATTCACAAGGGGAATTGTACTCTGTTCATGTCTATATCCATTACTGTCCTCTCCGATTGACTGCTTAGCACTTTAGTATACTAATTCGAACCGCTTCATAAGAAAATTTTAATTTGAAGCTGTGATATATATATATATATATATATATATATATATATATATATATATATATATATATATATATATATATATATATATATATATATATATATATATATCAAATCACTCCTTTAGTAAAGTTTAAAGATTAATATATGAAGTATATGTATACTAGCAAATAAAAGCTACTTGTCATTTTCTTGGATTTTGTTTAAATTGAAACAATCGACATGTAAAGGTTATAAATTGTATAAACCCAATTAATCATTTATTGTATAATTTCAAATATGATATATCAACAGTTGCCAAATAAGATTGGGAAATAACAAAAGTCTAAGTTGATGGCACTACTTACAAACTATTGACTTCCTTGCCAAATGAGGTTCTCCACTGTAGTACACTTCACCTCAACTGTTGCTACTCCCGAGGAGAGTATAAAAGAGATACTAAACTACCTCTTCGAAAATGGGCAACGGACTCGCACTGATTTTGATCCCTTTCGCGGTCTATTCTTAATCACGGGGGGATGGGGCCCGAAGGAACTATGAGATCCAACTGAAGAAAAGTTATTCTGTGGCAATCGCATGAAGGTAGAAGAAATGTTTCATTAACTGTCAACGTTGATGCTATAGCCGAGGGTGAAAAGAGTTGGATAAGGAAAAGAGAAGAATCCCTGGATGTAACCAAGAAAAGTCAGTGCGTGAGCCTTTTTTTTACTTCAAAAGTTAGCATAATGAAATTGACGCGCTTCTTCTTCTACTTTGTATGTGTGCTTTGCTGGCCGCATAATCCTTACGCATTATTCTTGAGTGCGGTCCTCCACCTCTTAAAAGGGGTGATAGTTCAAATTGTGTGTTTTTATCACGGAAATTCCTTTCGTTGGTGGCAATCTGCTTCACTTAAAAAGGAGGCGTCTATTTGAGAGGTCCCCTCCTATCTGATACTATTGCAGCCATAGTAATAATAATAATGGGACTATAAATTCTCATAGATTATGAAGTAAAAAATATGATAAGATAGATGACTCAAGGCCTTGATGACAATAAATAAATATATAATATTGCTTACACTGTAAGCTTACAATTTCATATTGAAAAATAAAATGGTAGCATTACGACATTACATAACTAACTTGAGATTAGTAATTTTAAAGAGATATTACTAATTGATATAATATTATCAATTATCCTTCGATTGTGGATAATATGGTGAAAAAAATCACTTTTATCTTATTAATTGTACAGTTTCACTGTATTTTCTTATTTAACAAAACTGCTTATATATTTACCTTATTAATACAATTTTTTTTGATCGAGTTACGATTAATAGTCGACTAGATTTTAATCCATTAAAGTGTGTTAGTTGCAATTAATCGATATCTCGCCCCCTCTTTCTGTATGTTAATAAAAATCGATTTTTAAATCTGAAACATAAATTCCTCACGTTTTGGATGTGGAAAAATCATAGAGATATAAAGATATAGAGAACTTATTCCCTCCAATAGCAGAGAATCATCGTTCAGCTGTATTCTGGAGACAATGATTTTTTTCTCTGAAGAATCCATAGAGATATAAAGATATAGAGAGCTTATTCCCTCCAATAGCAGAGAAACATCGCTCAGTTGTATTCTGGACAAAATGACGTATTTCTCTGAAGAATTCAATAAGCTCTCTATGTTTTTATATCTCTATGGGAAAAATAGTCAAAGGCGTCATTGGGATCTTATTTTTTTTTAAGTCGACAAAATAAAAAAGACGACTTTAGATGATGATATCCCAATGAGGGTATTTTCCAGAGCTTTTATTTTTCTTAAGAAAAAAGATGCACTTAACTATATCGAGTCCAGAACATAAACAGGTCCCTACTCGAGGCGCTGTTATCGATCAATCGATTAAAATCGAGTAAATGAAACAACTAATAATTACAGAAAGATCATTTTAAGGTCATCGAATTCTGAAGGCCACAACAATAGCTTATATAGGGTTAAAATGTACCGTCAATGAAGCCTACAGGTTTCACCAATCACGACTATGAAATATTAAGGTTTCAAAACATGCGTCAGTGGGATCTCGGAAATTACATTTCATAATTATAGCATATTCAAGTTAAAAAAGATGAACATGCCCTGAAGATAAAATTGTAAATTATATATTTACTTATGTGATTTTTTCATACATTATCTTAGGTTTTTTATGTATTTTGTTGTACATATCATAAAATGAACTGTTGAATAAAAAAAACATGGATTCTCGGGAGTCACAGTTATGTCATACTTGGATTCAAACAAAGATTCTATTGGTCCTCAGGCTCAATATGTTGCAATTATGTTATATTTGTTTTTGAAACTTATCACCGTTGAACATCTATTTTAAAGTGTACTACTTTAACCTTTAAACATGATTGTATAAAATAGTTTAAATTAAAGGTCTTAAGTCTACAGAAAAAATAAACAAATTAACCGAAAATATATATTTTCCATCATAGAGGGTTGCATAACAGTATTTTTCAAATACATATTTGAATGATAAAAATTGTTTTTGATATAATGAAATTTTGAAAAAATAGAAAGATAAATTATAAATAATTTATCAGGAAGCTCTTTTTGTTTTTTTAAATGGTTAAAATATTTATGTAATATACAAAAAGATATGAGTCCCAAAAATAACAAAAACAAATAATAAAAACCAGGTTTGTTGATCGGAGTTTTTTCTGATCGGCGATTAATAGCGATATAGCGATATTTGATCGCTGATCGGAGTATTGCAAAAGGTTCTGATCTTTATATCTTTTGATCGTAAGAAAATTACTAAAAAATAGCGATCCGATCAATTTGTATAAAATAACTAAAAAGAAAAAATGTTTGTAATAAGGGTTTTTCAGACAAACCAACATTTCTTAAAACTTAACTAGCTGTCACAATGACCAAAATTCATTCCCACGATAATATTTGTTAGAAAACACAAAATACAGACATCCACTAATGGAAAAAAGCCAGTGTGTGCTATCCTGATATATTTTTTGTCCTAAAATTTACATACAGGCGTCATTGTTTTGGAGCTCATAGGCTATGAGAAACATTTATTCTGGCATCTCCTGTCTTAAAATGTGCAGACAATTGTCAATTGTGGAGCCAGAGTGCTCATAGGCTATGAGAAACAATCATTTGATATTTTTGTCCTAAAATATAAAGACAGGCCAAGTGGATTCTGAGGAGGACTATGCAGAGACGGGGGGACGAAAATTTTGAGATGCAACTTACTTATGTCTAATAAAGAGGCAAATGAAAAATGATATGAGCAAACTTTATATTTTTTCTATATGTACTTAATTTTTGATACAGTCGGATATTGTAAATAAAGAAAATTATTAAGCAAGGTGTGTCAATTGCTCATATAAAAAGGTATATTATATATCGGTATAATACTCAATTTATTTAATTTTATTATTTATTTTATTTGGTGTGTGCTTTGGACTGCCATATAAAGATGAATACTTATAAAGGTTTGACTGTATATACATATAAATTTTACTTAGAATTTCGATTACATTGGTAATTTTTTGTTAATCGCAATTAAAATGATCGGATCGCTGATCGAAAAAATCCCTGATCGTTATATCGCTGTATCGCAAAGAATTTCTGATCGCTATTTTTGATCGGATTGCTATTTTTTTCCTGATCGTTCACAAGCCTGATAAAAACCAATGAGTAGAAAAATCTCCTGGAGAGTATTATAAGGGTCAACAGTTGTAAAGTGTCATAACGAAGGTTGGGATTTAAGTATGAAGCACTTTATATCAAATTCTACTTCTTATAAATTCGATATGATTTGTGTCGATTATTTCTTAGTTTGATGCTTCGTCTGCACATCATATTATATATATATATATATATAGTACATGTGCGTGTGTTTATTGGGTCCAATTCTAGATTTTTCCTCTCTCTATCACCTGTATATTGTAAAAGAAATCTTTTTTAATACATATTTTACTTTACTTGTTTTGTGTACTCCTTTGGTCATCCTCAAGATGGAAGAAACGTGAAGCTCTACCAAAAGGGACATAGCTGCAGGGCAATTGTGGAAGCCTTAAAGCCCATGAAGGTGTCGAAATAAAATGTTCTTACACGATAAAGTGTTTTTAGGAGACAAACAGCTTCGCTGACAGGCCTTAATCAGGACGTCCAAGGTCTGTGCGGACCAAAAAGCTGGTAGAAGCAACACGAATCAAGATTCATCGAAAACAATTAGCGATCCATTAGGAAAATGGCACTCGAGGTAGGAGTTAACCGTGAAGTGATGAGGAAAATAGTCAGAGAGGACCTTGGAGTCAAGCCCTATCACCTTCAGAAACGACATCTCCTCAGTGATGCGACTGTGGACAAGAGGCTAGAAAGATCCAAGGTACTTAGAAACTGGCTCAATCTCGTACGCGAATTTCCATTATCATTTATGGACGAAAAGGTTTCAACCCTTCAAGCTGCTTTCAACAGCCAGAACGACCACATTCTGAAAAAAAGACATCCGGCAAGTGCCTGTGAGGACAATACCGTTTTCAAGCGCCAAAAGCAACTTCCGTCATGGTGTGGGCTGGCGTCACCACCTGTGGTAGGAAAACTCCGCTTATCTTCATTCCAGAGGGGGTAAAGATTAATCATGAGGTTTACCTCGATATGATGAGCGTGCCAGTGCTTCCTGGATCAAAAAGCAGGAATGGGAAGATTCGTATTGCTTCCAGCAAGATGGCGCACCGTCTCATACAGCAAAATTAGTTCAGGACTGGTGTCATCGTTCATTTGAGCACTTCTGGTCAAAGGATATGTGCGGCCTTCCTCACCATACTTGAATCCTATGGACTTTCAATTTAGTCAACTCTGGAGAGGAAGGACCATAAGAATTTGGGGGCGCTGAAGGCCTCATTGGAGGTGGCATGGGCAGAAATTGATCCGAATGTTATGTACAGCCAGTCAATCATTTAAGAAGAGGCTTAACGCTGTCGTGGTCACAAAGGTGAATATATTAAATAAATTATAATACAAATATGTTTTTGAATATGGCCAATATTTTTTGATAAAATAAATTTGTATCGAAGCAAGCTATGATTAGTTGTAATTAATTTAAAGTGTCCCAACACATAGTTGGCACCCGGTATATAATATGCACATCGTTTCAAAAAAATGTTGATATATAGTATCTTTCTTGACATACAATGAGCTCAATGTCCATTGATAAATCAAGTTATCACGTATAAGATTATATTTTACAAATACCATTTCTAGTCACTTTAATTTTACATCTTAAAATATGTTTAAGTAAAAAACTTGGAGCTAAAAGAATATTGGTGACCATTCCGAGAGAGAAGGCAATTGGAGAGTCAGAAGAATCAAATAACTTACACACAGGTAAGCCTTAAGGGTCATGTACAAAGGTAAATACATAAATTACAGGCTCACAAAAAAATTCGGCCCTAAAATTTGCACAATAGGTACAAAAATGCTATTAAATGGGTAAATATTACGACATATTTGAGTGAAAACCAGAGACTTTGTGAGTATGTCTTAGTGCATCAGAAAAGTTTATAATTTGACATGACTTCTGGTATATCAAATATAATTTTTCCCTCCGAAAAACTTAATTTGATTGGACTATATTTTGAATTTATGTATATTAAGTTTTCAGTGTTGACTTAATGTGACAAGTGAGTTAATTCATGTTTACAAAAGAAATAATTTCCGTAATTCTAAATTTAATGCTATAGAGGCATGTATACACTCAGAGAGTGCAAACCTCCGCCGATCCCCACCAAATGAGTCACTTGGTTCTTTTGTCATTTCCAACCCTGTACGCACTGTCCTTTTAACTCTACATACTGCTCCTTGAACTCTACACACTTGAATTATAGGGGGCGTTCCAGTTCATCAAAGAGGAGAGCACAGCACAGTGACACTATTGGCAGAGTAGGCTAACTTGAATATTTATTAGTATTTAGCTCATTTTGCATCTTAAAGAGGCACTCAGAGATGCCAAAATTTAATCACTAGTTCCTTTGACATTTTCAATAACTCCACGAAGTTTTCCGCCGAATCCGTTCCACACTTTTTGAGTTATCCTGCTGACAAACAAACAAACAAACAAACCAACCAAAAAACCAACGCCAGCGGAAAACAATACCTCCTTCGGCGGAGGTAATAAATTGATGTTTATTAGCATTTTACTGGGATGTATCATGTACATATATATGCTTATATGAAGTTTTCTCTGCAAATATTTGTATTCATTACAATGCCCATTAAATTGTGATGGTGATAAAAACATGAGTTGCCTGAAAAATTATCAAAATATATTATTTTCGAAATCTACTATAGTTGCAAATAAGCCTTCTTCAGCGAGTACCAGAAGAAAATTGTGCCTCTAAAGAAGTATACAAATACGAGTAGTTTCGACATAAAGTAGTTTGAGCTTTTTAAAACTGAACTTGACTATTTCAGTAGCACAAAATATACATTTGTTTCTTGCGTATTTTCTCGTTATATGCATTTTAGCAATTTTATTTTGAAAATAAAACGGTGATATTTTTACAGGATATGAAGGTCTATAATGTTCTAAATTGAATAACCGAATTAAAAAAATGTAAAAATAGTGAATGAATAGTATAGGCAGTTGTATGTTTTGCCAACATGAAAAATCAAACAAAACTATATTAGTATAACTATACCCTTGTTTCAACTGAAGGACTTGGACACATTTGAGGGGGGTGATCCAGGGATGAAGAGTGAAGGAACAGCTTGAGACTTAAGCTTTTTCCTAGCAAAGATGCCAGAAGCTCAGCCTGAATATTCCTTTGGAAGTCATCTGGAGTAAAACGATGATCGCAGATCTTCGCATTCTTTAGGGCAATCCTGTCAGATCTTCTGCATCGTGCAATCCACAGATGTTGGATATTGAGATCCTTCGTCGGAAGTGCAAAATATTGTATATCTCGAGGATTAGAGTAAGAGGGGATGTGACACAAACACGATTACTTCCTCGAGAATATGGCATTTTCGCTTTACAATACAAAATGAACTACATATCAAGCGTAGTAGCTTTGGCATCATAACAAAATAGTCAGCTGTCGCCCTGCAATTGTATGTTTTTGACAACATGGAAAATCAAACTTAACTATATATAATAATATAATAAACTATACTCTTATTTCAAATAAATCGGTGTTACTGTACTTCATCACTTTAGCAATCAAATATATATTTATACTATGCAAGACTAACCCTGAGATATATAATAAGGATACAGTATATAACTCAACTATGCTTAGACAAAGAATCATGAAACTCACTGGGAATACTCCTTTCAATGCTTAAGCATTTAACAATTCCAGATGGAATGATTCGTAAGGATATTTTTTTGAAATATCAGATCATTCACTTGTCTAGAAGAGTGTCTTTGGTGGCAGAGGAACAATTGAACCGTTAGGTAACAAAGGGGACCTTTTTTACCAATGTGAATGGTTGAAAGAAAAGAAGAGTGAATAATAAAACGTAGTTGGCATTATGAAATACAGTAACACTTCCCTAAAAAATGTTTCGGTGTGAATAGCAATTCCAGTGGAAGAAGATCATCCTTAAAAATACAAAATGTATTTTTTCATAAACCTACATCCATCATACCATTTACGAATCCTTTGAATGGACTTATTCCAAATCGCATATTAGTTTTTGTTGATGATTTTATTTCGAAATTCATATAGCTGTAGCCTTCATGGCTACTTAAAATATATATGTAAATATTTTTATATAATATGATAATGATTTAAAAAATATATATAACAATATTATATATATATATATATTTATATAGTTAGATATGTTATGGGACTAAAAGGATCTAGACAGCTCTGTAATTGTCTATCCCTTCCGAGCACTTGATAATGGCGTGGACAGGCCCCAGACCTTTTAAAGGTTGACAGCAGCGACGCAGTTGGTATTATTTAAAAGAAACTATTGAGCATAATCAGTGATAAACTGTATGTCTATTTGGCTTCATCGTATCTGACGATAAATGGATCACTGAAAAAAATCATTTGTATTCCTTGAGAATCCTGGTTATCTATGCCCTTGTCTATACCATTTTTCTCATTCCCATCCTCTCAAGGAATGACATATATACAAGTTCATATGAAAGTTTGTGCATAATTATTTAAATGGAAAATTTGCATACATACCTGTTAAATTTAACTGCTGCACTAGAAATGGAACAGAAGTTGACAAACGAACGTAAAGAACAGCTTCAGACAATCATGACAAATACTTAATATATTCGAAAAAGTTGGAATCATAACTAAAATAATATACTCATAAGCTCAACATTTTTTTAAATTAGCTAAACTTTAAAAGTCCTGCAATTATGTTTTCATCAGACAATTATGAACTCAACGATGTTCCATTATATTCTTTAGTTTTAAAAGAAGATAATATAATTAGTGTATCAAGGATAATTAAATTAAACACAGATAAATCTTATTCAATAAATGTTTTTTCCTTAACTATGTAGTTATGTTAATCATATATTTCTTTTTGTTAATAAACAAACTCCATTCTTTATCTTGGTAATTAGGACCAACACAGTATTTATCTTTCATAATTATTGAAACATATATTTCCATTTCTAATACTATTCGAAAGAATGGTAAGCTTATTGATAAAAACATTAGTTCGAAATTCTCTGGTAGAGGTGCATTTAAACATATTAGTTTGTTTAAAATTAGTTGTACTTTAGGTGTAAAGAAAATGATTTGGATCTATGTAAATATAAGCGAAATATTTTGGTGTCAAAATTAGATCGCACTGTGCTTCTATACCTTTGGTTTTCGTCAATAAACAAATTCTATTCATGTTTTTTTAAGTACAAACTCTAAGAGCTTTTTTCTATTTTTTATTTTATTGCTACTGCAATATTTACATACTCAAAAAATGTCGAACATTGAGTAGCAGTTAAATGCTACTTGTACATAAACATACATTGTTTACACATTTGGTATATATCAGTAAAATTAATTTGAGCACTAACGTCCATTCCAAGGCAATTTATGACTTTTTTCAGGTAGAAAAAAATAAAGAATTGTTTTCAAACTTATACCTACTATGTACTTGAATGTAATTTATTGTTTTACGAGTTAAAAAGAGCTGAAGAGAAGTAGAAACAGATAACAACAATAAGAAAAAGTATTGTCTCATGTTTTTTTTTTCTTGAGACATAATACGAAAAGGATGTCTGATTTTTAGGGTTGGAGGCCCGGGCTTGAATAGCCATTCTCTGGTTTATCTCAGACAATTTTTTATACAATCGTTATGTATTGTATAAATTTCAAAATAATGAATGGGAATATCCAATATTTCTTAGTTTTGCGTCCTTCAAATTCTAGAAGGACATCAAACATGCTGGGAGAAAATGGGCTAAGAGCATGAAACTACTCTTGATTTGTTCATGAATAGGACTTATATACCCTGATCCAAGGGGATTTTCACCTTTCTCATGTGTTATCATAGAGATATAAAGATATAGAGAGCTGATTCCCTTCAATAGCAGTAAAACAACGTTCAGCTGTATTCTGTGTGTTCAAAATTAAGAAAGTAATATGTACTACGTCATCGTAAGGTGATCATAGAGATATAATCTATCTCTATGATCAGCTTACGATGACGTTAGTACATATTACTTTGTTTATATCGGACACACAAATACAGATGAAGAGAATAAGCTCTCTATATCTGTTTATCTCTATGTATGTTATAAATTTAAATATGATATTTTATATTACTTACTTGATAATATGATCCAAAGTATTTAGGTCTTTGATTTAAGGCGGATTCAAATGAATGATCTTAGTCTTTCCCATTTATACATACACAATCGCTGTTTTTCATTCATTCTCCCTCGAGAAGTAGCCCAACAGATAGTGATTAAAGCGTTTAAACCATGATGTAATACGCTATATTACAAGGGTAAGTATATGTTTATTGTTTATGAACAACATATTGTGATTTTTTAATGAAGTATATAAACATGACTTTGTTTTTATCCGTTCCAAACCGTGTTTTAAATTTATAAGGTATTTTTTGAAGTCGGTGGAAAGTCTCCAATTAAATTGCCTCAATTAGTTTATTTTATGCCTAAACTGATACGTCCTGAGAGTTTCTAAAAATATACATCCTGTGTTGATAATGGTATTAGTTTTTATTTGAAATTATTTTAAAATAATATTGCACAATTATATTTTTACAATGTACATATTTTACGATCTCTATATTTTCTATTGTTTGTAGATAAAAAACAACTTTAAAATATTATGCTATTTTTACATTTTTGTAAGTAATTGCTCAAGACAAAAAAAAGCGATTTGTATCAAAAAATAAGTTATCAAAAACGCAATTATTTTTTTATACGTTGGCAAACGATAGATTACTTCCGTTTAATGACTTTAAGACCCGTCATGGATTCATTCACATCTGAAAAAATATTAACTATTGAACTGGTTCAATTTAATGATTATATATTTTTTATTCGTCGATGATTTTACAACTCCTGTTTCGCTCTGAAGCATAAAATAATACTTGGTGCACCAATTTCTAGTTCACCCTGTTTGATGTGATCATTGTTATAATTGAAAATCTTTTCTCTAATATATTTATCACAATTGTACTAATTTTTATAAAAAGCTTATTTCTTGATTAAAAGATACAGCTATTGAGTGCGTTCCCATTCCTCGCTGAATTTTCCTGAATCCCAAAAAATAAATGAACGGTTTCCGTTAGGTTAGTCTAAGGGTGCTCAACAACAGAGATATGAGCATCAATATTGTGTGATCTCATTTAAAGGATCGGATATTCGATCGACTAATGTTTGTCCTTATCCACATCTATGCAATTTGATAACGTAAGAAAACACCAAAGGATAATAGATTGGTTGTAATAATGTTACAATGTTATTATTATATACACAATGTTGGCCCAGAAAGTGAAAATAAATATGATAAAATGAAAGACGTCAGTGCACAATCAAATTTGTTATGCAAATAATTATGTGTAAACTTATGGAATAACTTATCTTCTTATTGATAAATTTGCGCCGGAATTTATATGGTATTTAAGAAAATGATGATCCTCCTTTCATCGGATGAATATACTGTTCGGGTTTTATTATACATATATATATATAATTTATTTTTAAAACTCAACCCCTTTATGAATATTTAAATTATTAAACCGACAGTCAAGATACATAAACAATATCAAATATTCATAGGTTTCGAAAAATTTGCTTTTGTGTTCACAATTTGTTCAAACAAAGTTTAACGTTAAATATTAAAAATCTCTGTTTTCTTTGCACTTATGTAATAAAATGCTTTTTGTTGCAATCTGTACGATTCACGAGAAATGCTTCTTTTATTGAATTTTTTATATGTGGACTCTCAAGCAAGAAAAGCCTCCATTGATTCTCTAAAAAAGTCCATTCCTACAAGGATAGCCGATATATTCAGTTAATCAATTGTAAGCATCGTCTATGGACAGTGTATTGGTTATCACCCTATGCTTGAACCGATAATGAGTAAAGAATATTCTCTGAATAATAATTACAACCGTTTCTTATATTTACTTTGTCCTCGCTCTAATTTTATGATATTAAAAGTGTACATTCATTATATAATAAACTGACCAGAGATCTCCCATCTACGTCGTGGATGTGACGTAAACAAAAAAAAACCAAACCAATAAATCGTTACACTTAGAACATTCACCATATTAAGTAGGATTAGTGACTGCTATTTTTCTCTTTTATTATGCACTAAATATATTTACTCTAGTTCCACTCATAAATAATCTCCTTATTAAACCTTCCAACCCGCATTTAAAAATATTTTCTTTGTTCAGTGAGAGTCCTTGCATGGTAGTGAATATGTGCAAAGCCTTATTTCAAATATGTCGTTAACAGAATCGATTCACTTATAATGATGTTGACGACGGGCTTAACAAGGAAATTTCGAAGGGCATTTTTTTCATCAATATCAGTGACTTAATAAGTGCATCTTTTTAAAAATATGAATGACGTTTATTTTCACTGGAAGCTCACGATGAATCGATTTACTTAGATATAGCTACTGTCAATGGAGTTTAAAAAAATATTAATGGCATTAATAATGATGAACCCCAAAATAAAGAATGGGGCTGCTTCTAATAATGATATTTAAATAATAAATATTATCAAGGCCATAGAGTCCTTAATTCATGTTCATGATGAAACCCAGCCTTTACCACTGCCTGACTGGCCTAGTAACATTCATGCGATTTTTGAGATATGGCTAAAATATGGAATATTTGAACAATCTCCATAAATTTCAATATTTTTTATCATGAAAATGCCATAACTGTTTAAAAAAGATATATTGTTTCTGAATATAAACGTTAGAAATAATTGGCATATCTTTATACTCTTTTAGAGTTATTCAATTGCGTTTTCATACAGGATTCAGCCGTCTTCATGGATGATATATGTATTTTCTGAGTCATATATGTTTATTTGCCCTTTATTTTAATAGCTAATTTTGCCAAAGGTGCTATATTCTTGGGCAGTTTTGATGGCTGTTTGGTTTTATAGTGGATTAAGCAATGTGTATTTTTACCCATTTTTTTCATTATACTGCAGTATATTAAAAATGGTACAAATCGGAGGTCCTCCATTACACAACTTGAATGTACCTTAGTTGATTGATAGAAGAAACACATTTTTCCATAACACGTAGGACTTAAGTTCTCCATGTGTATATAAAAGTCGTTGCATGGTCGATCTGACTCATAAGTTTCAAATAGGATTTCTGGTGGTGTTTTTGTTTCCCTTTGACACTGAAGCGGCAGGACCAACGACGAGCGGACTGGTGACTTCGTGGTCTTAGAGGACAATCATACTGGGGATCAAGAGATGCAAGTCAGCCCACTTCTATCTTAGGAAACATTGCAACACCATATGCATGCATCTATTTAGACAATGTATTTCGTTGTGGACGCTGAGAAGAGGTATTACAAAGACAATTTTCTGTCAGAGTAAAAAGCTGAAATGCTGCATTGTAATACACGAAATATCCATGGTTCTGAGCAAAGGGGACCAGTGATGAGAAGAAGATATTGCCCTACTTATTCAAGTACGGCTGGAAGTTTGGCTCAGCTAAGTATTTCCTCCGAATTCTGGGGAAGTCCCACTGTGCTGTATACAGGATGTGGGTAATAATGGTGGAGGGTTATCTATGAAAAGTTTATAAATTTCTTCAAGACATTGCTCCCAAGAGTACTTTTTAAGGGATTACCAATAAAAGGTGGCAGAAAAAAACTTATAGTTATAGCTGTAATTTTCCAAATATTACCAAATATTATTTTGTAAATCTGGTATTATTCAACAAAATGATATTTAGATAAGCCTTTTTATTCATCTTTACTTGACGCAAACACGATAGACTGCTGGCCTAGCTATTGTTCAAAACATGGTTCAAATATAGCATAATGGGCTTTTTCATATTTTCAAAAGGGTCAGAATAACAACCCACTTTCACCTTCAAGGTACCTCAGTTCAGGGTTTCATGCTAAAATCAACTCCCATGTTGAGACATAATCCTTCTTTGTCACGATAAAAAATGAAAACTTTTACTCATTCACATATATGCAATATATTTGCCTCCTATTCAAATCATTTTCTTTAGTTCAAACCACTGCGCATATTCCTAAAATAACATTTTTTCTTTTTTTCTCTGTGAGAAAAAATGATTTATTCAAGGTTGATATCAATATAAACGAATTCTCTGGAAACTCGTGCTTTGTTACTTCTAACTCCTCCAAACCTAATAACATAGATATTACTTAGAGTATCTATGTCTATGCTTGATTTTATTGTTGATATTAGTCTCATATATATATATATATACTGAATGTTATTTGAAAGAAAGGTTATACTTGTCGTAACAATTGATGGACAAATTTACCTGTTGAATATTGAGGTCAATCCAACCTGGTGACATGACGTCGTCCAAATTACTAGTAGCCTAATTAATATATGTATATCGCCCTACATTCGAAATAAGTCCAGGAGATTCCCTACAGATCCATAATCAGGAAGTTGTAAACATGAGTTGTTATAATTATATCATTAAAATGTATGTTTTTCATCATGTGCAAACAATCATGTGTTTTTTCAAATATTATTTTGTTGTATGCACTGCATCCAAAGTGAGGAATTGTAGGCTAATATGACGGAACTCTTATATTATTTATTAAAAATCTTAATATACTTTCACAACCCATTCAATCAATTGGATAATCAAACTTATCTTCATATGCCAGGATACGTCAAAAAATAAAAGCTAAAATATTATTTATTGTTATATAAATGATACTAAAAAAACTATTAAAATAAATTATTTCATTATGTTAAATACGAGGTTTTATAAATGTTCTTTAAAGGCAGCATTTTATCGCAAATATATTTAATTTATTCTACAAGAACTGGTGACGAGATCAATTTGGACATGTAAGTGCGGCATAAAAAAAGAAATATATATGATGTATTTTTTCTGGACAAACTTTATTTTTAAAAAATTGCATATATCATTTTACTTTTAATACAAGATGTCAAGTAGGAAGTAATTTTATTGTTCGTTTTTAGCTAGCTTTGACTATAATGATTAAATATTAATTTATTTATACGAATAATCATCCTTATGTAATATACTTTTTTTACGGAGATGAACTCCCAAAAAAATATAATTAATACATTCCTATACAAAAACAAATAAACATAAATAATAATTAAAAAGTTTATAATGATGGAGGAATGATACTTCTTGTTCAAAATATGTATTGTATTTCCCTATCTTTTTTACTCTCTTTCCATTGGAGAACACATCCGGGAACAAGGGGGTAGAAGGGGACAAAGAAGAGGCGGGCAGAATTATATATACAACCCCAGTAAATTAACTATCTAATACTTTTCATTGTAGTCATCTCTATCATACTTACATACATGTACATTTTATTTAATAATGATGAATATACCAGGAGGTAAAGGACGACTCCAGTTTTCATGCTGGACGTGTCATGCAATGACGTATGAACTTCTGTTCCTCTCTTTGTGTTCCTAGGCTCATATATTTTATGTGTATGTAGTGGAGCCTCGATATGTACTTATTCAAAAATAATAATAATATAATAAAAAGTTATTGATCAAATCCTTTGTCAAGAAAAAGCTTCAAATATCTAGGGGGTGATCCATTTTCTTCTTATCGTCGTATATCTCCCTTAAAAAGTAGATATAGTAGAGAGTATAAAACCCTTGTAATAATGTATACATAAGCCTCCTTGTCAAATAGTTTTTTATTGTATGCCTAACAAACGAAGGACGAAGAAAAGGATTTACATATTTTATTATTTACTGACTTTTTGCATCATTATTGCACAATTATTAATATTATATTATACAAACTGTGGCATCATGCATATGAAGGACGTACTTGAGTTTGTACATTTTAAATACTAGGATAGTATGGTCATCACTTTGAGTGAAAAAAGGATACACATGTAATAAAAAATATGCAACGGACTGGCTTGGTCATGAGCCCATATGGAATAAAACTTTAAATAATGTCATGGTATATTGATTTTATTCGTAATGCAGGTATTCTTTCATAAAATCACGAAACCTTTTTTTGTTTTGTATCTGGAGTCAATCAACAATATATTGTACTACTATTCACGACGTCCAGAAAACATTAAAAAAATTAAAAATTCTGCCATCTGTGAAATCTTCTGTCAACAAGCAAACATTTCACAGTAGAACATATATTGTGATTGTCACAGTGATATACGAACAAAAAAGGTTTCGTGATTGATAACGGATGCCCACCAACGAATAGAATAAGATATGCAATTTATTATAAAATGAATGCTTTTTCTCCGAAAAAAATTACAAATCTTTAAAATGATACAATTTATAGCAAACTCAACTCAATTGCAATCTTTTTACATTAAAATTATATCATTACATTGATTATAATAGACCAAACTACAATTATTTTTGTCTTGGTCAAACAAGTAGAAATTCATTTCTATACAAAAGCCATCAAAATTGTTTGTACAACAAAGAAAATCACTCAAAAATCAACTATAAAAATAGTATAAAACAAGACAGAAGTTTATAAATATATAATCAGATTACCTACAAAATTAATTATATGAAATCTGTTTGTTATGAGTTTTATCAACCCCAACTTATGAATCAGCTGTCATGCGTCAGACTCTCTTCTCTAATGTACTGTCAACAATATAGCAATTGAAATCCATGAGAATAGAAGATATTAACAAGCTAAGAAATTTCAAGATTTGTAACGTTTATTTTTTCTGTGCCAACGTTTGATAAACGCCTCAAAAAGAGTGCTTATAGTTCAAATAATCAAAAAATAAATGACTATCACATATTCCATAAATGTCTTTCATTGGTTTAGGTTTGTATGTATCTTATTTAGATTAGTATAATATATATGAATAAATGAAAATTACAATGTTTATATATTTTTGTAAAGTTCATTTTTTATACCTGACAAAATGTTTTCACTAACATTAAAATTAATAAGCGTAATCGAATACTCAAACGTGATCTGTGAAAAGGACAAGAAGGTGAAAGATAAAAAGCCTTTGGATTATAAAGTAAAGCATTACTTCAATTTGTTAATGTGCAAACATTAATTCAGAGATAAGAAATTCCTCTTTATAATACAAATTACCTCTTCACATGGACCCTTTAACGTCCAAAATCAATATTTTGTTCATATATCTGAAGATAAGTATAACATCACTTTGACTTATCAAAAATAGGAAATGGAGGTACCAACTGGAAAAACTGTTTATTTGAGTTTACGAGATATATCATAATATTATCCATACTTCCACTGACAAGCCAGTTATAGGTATGAGCTCTCATACAATGATCACACTTCCTACCATGAGGTCTTAGTTAGATAATAAAACATCCGTCGTCCAAAAAACAAGCATATAATTTCCTTAGTTTAACCGAACTATGTATCAACTTTATAATATCACCTTATATAAAAAGAATGACCCTCAAGGGAGAGATCGGAAATAATGTTTTATCCTGGAACGATTATATTTTGAAATCATAAAATGCTTAACAATCTAACTCAATATAAACGTGCTCAACTCTGATTTTGAGGACGCATATTTGCATATTGATCAACCTCCTGGATCCTAGGTTCGAAGGACTCTTTATATGGTTATCTTTAATTCAGCGGAGGCTGCATCTCTATCGTACCCAATAATAGGCAAAAATGAAGCTATTCTTTAACTAAAAAAAACCGTACCGATACTTGAATACCAATTAATACCGTATAAAGTTTCATTGATGTGATTTCAAACTAACAGGCAAACATATTAAATATGCTTATTAATATAGAAACATAGTATATAGAAATATATAGCCTTGATATTAATGATCTACACTAGAGATAAAGAAAAGAGACTACTACTATAATTTGTATCATTAATTCCTTTCCACCATTTTAAGCACACCACTCAATTGAGACCAACAAAGGCAATTCATTGGACGCTCATGAAAACATAATGAAAAAAATGAAACAGAGGAGCAATTTGATAATTATTCCTTAAGACTTCTTATACGTTGATTCCTCATAGCTATGGTAGCTAGTGGATAGCTGACAAAGTAGCACTATCCTCAATTATATACTACGGCATACACTCTTTTTTCTTAATGGAGGCTTTTAAAAAGTGCCTCATTTCTTTGTGAGCTTCTTCCCCTGTTCATAATTTACATATCTTGTTGGTGTGTTCATTTTTAATGAATCCGTGAAGGAGGTTACCTCAGACGAACATTTGTTTCGGTCCAGTTCCTCTTACCCCTGTTTCTCCCAAAGGTTTTTCATACCTAGGGTTACCCCATTAAAGGCTTTAGCATAAAATAAAGGTAATTATTCTTCTTATTATTTCTTCTTTTCTCTACTGAAGACTCCTCTTCACTTTCCTCACATATATAGCAAAGATAACGACCTTTTTAATGGATAGTTATTGTGCTCCTTGTATGCAGATCAATAATATATAATATTTTTGGGGTGCTCAGACATTCCAAAGAAGTGTATAGACTTTTATTCTGTACATAATTATAACTCATTTTTCTAAAGTATGAATGCGTCTGGAATATGTTTGATAGGGTTAGGTATATGTACTGAGTGAACCTCGAAAAATAAGACACCAAACTCTTCCCTATCTATGTTCTGAACTGCCCCTTTTGAATGTGGTGGGCGCCATCCATAGTTCCTCATCCGACCTCATTGACTTCGACGGCCCTCTTCTACGAACTCCCGGTCAACTTTCAACTTCTAGCCACTCTCAGACTCGATGCTCTCCTTGCAACGAATAATACACACAAGGCTCTGGAAGGCACGTTAAACTGCCGTCTACCCCGCATCCAAAAGTGTAGGGATCTCTATTTTACGTCGTCATTTCCTCAGTAATGCATGCAGGTTTTTTGTTTACTTTTCGTTTTTGTCTTTTTTTGTAGATCACTAAAGTCAAAACTTATCACTCTCAATTAACCTCAAATATAAAAAACTTAGTGAAAATCTGTGACTCACCCGGTATGGTTTTTCAGGTTATATGAACAATCGCACGATTTACAATAATTTAAGAGGTCTGTATTGTGGATTTGAAAGACTATATGAGTTAAATAGATTCCGATTAATTAGATATATAAATATATACCAAATGAATAATTAAATTCAAATATATTTATTGATATTATGTTTTAACACAGTTTTCCTATTTCATGTCTGTTTTAATTCTAAATAATTTATATATATATATATATGTATATATATATCAGGAAACGACTGGGTTTGTTTTTGAGCGTCCTGGCCCGGCCCGGTGTCCAGTTTTTTTATACACCGGGCGGGACATCAATATTTTTTCAATATTTCGTTTGTCATTAATTTTTTTTAAATCATCACTCAGAAACTTTTGGAAATTATTTTCTAAAAAAAACGTCTTCACTCTTTTTGGAGATTCTTTTCTAAAAAAACGTCTTCACTTTTTTTTGGAGATTTTAGAATGTCGAAGGAGCGAAAATATATATTATGTCCCGGCCCGGTTTGGCCCGGCCCGGCTAGAAAATTTAAGCCCCGGCCCGGCCTGGGTCCCGGCGAAAAAAGGTGTCCCGGTCGTTTCCTGATATATATATAACAGCTAAATGAACTCCTCACAAAACAAAAATTGGCAAACGATTTTGTGCTCACCTTCAAATATGTAGAACGCGAGTACATGTAAATACATGTCTGCGGTTTTTCTACCTTCGCTTTAATGTCCCTCCTTTAGTTCATTCTCAGGTGTCGTCGTGTGAAGAAAATATTTGCATGTTAGCCGTTTTTTGAGGATGAATCTACCTCACTAAAAGATGAGTATCAGTTGGTTTATCAAGAATCAAACGATCTGCAATTCTATTATTTTTGGGCACTCAAAGTTTTTGATGCAGAATCTTTCTTAACTTTTTTATGTATAATGCCAATTTTTTTGAAGCCATGGAATATTTCTGATATACAGTCGGCCCTCGCTACTTCGCCCCTCGACATCTCGCAGTTCTTTTACTACGCGACGATGGCTTGGCTCCCATTTTTTCACAATATATATTATTTATAATATATATCAACATCGCGACCCTCATACATATCGCGGTGGTCGTGTAGTGGATCCGGGCCGTCACGACTTCGCAAGGGAAGACTGTATTCCATTTTATAAGTTCCCTTGCACCACAGTGAATAAAAATTTGAATGGAATATAAGTGTAAAAATATGAATAATTTATTATTTTTGTTCATTTTGAAACTTTTTTAAACAAACTAGTAATAGCCAGATTGTGATCAATATAGTTATTCATTCATACAGACTTGTTCAGTTATATAAATTCATAGTTTTGAATCTAAAATGGCACTCTATGGTTATTAAAACATAATATATATTATTATTTTGTTTATGATACAAAACAAGTTATTCTTAGGCACATTAATAAGGATTTAATTTTAAGACTTTATTTGTTAGATATAGCAACATGTATAATTAAAAATAATCTTTTTATCTTAATATTAAACCAATAATATGGTGCCTTATTCACAAACCGAATATCAATATTATTGACGAATCATAAATAATAAAATATCGAAAGACGTGTAGGAAGAACCATAAATTTGCATACCAGCAATATATATATTTAAATTAAAGTTAACTGCAATAAAAAACTGAATATATAACTACTTAGTACTAGGGATCGGAATTTTTTATTTTAAATATAAAGTATTTTTTTAAATATTTTCCTGTTTTTTAAGTTGTTTTAAATATTTTCTTGTTTTTTTCTGTTGTTTTAAATATTTTCCTGTTTTTTAATACTTTTTTTAAATATTTAGTGATATTTATCTAACTTTTAAACTAATAAGCAATTTTAGTAAAAAATATTTTGAAAATTATTTAAAAGTTTATTTGTTAAACATGTTATGCTCATTTTTCACGTATTTTTGTCTTGAATACCAATTTTACATGGGTATAAAAATATTTTATCAACTTTTGTCTCCAGTTTCACGCTGGAGGAAAACCTGACAATATACAGTATTCATCCGTTTTTGTGGAGACTTGAACGTTAGCTCTTCGAGCAAAAGCTAGACAGTTGTTATCCAAATATATGCTAATGGCGCCAGGAGTTTTGTATTGCATTGTATTTCTTATTTCATATTTGAATTTGTAACCTTTGCAAAGATTTTGATTGTTAAGGCGAGAAAACATTTATCCAGCAGAGATGTCAGGAAGCAGTTTACAACACAAGTGGCTTCAACAGCTTAGCTTAAGCAACAATGACATCAAGTTTGTCGACATGAAGACTGCTTTTTGCCGCCATTGTGAATCCAGCTTCGAATTTCAACAAAAAGGTCAAGTGAAACAACATATTGAGTCTGCAAAACACAAGAAGAATATGCAACTCAAGACGAAAAGGAGTAGCTCTCAAGTACAGCTTGAAGACGTTTTTGAGAGAAGCGCCAAGAAGTCCGAGTCGTTTGACCTCAACAAAAAACTCTGTCAAGCTTTATTGGCTGCGAACATCCAATGGCACAAATTGCAGGCTCCCATGTTTCATAAAATTCCTTTGTAGAGCATTGTGCTGTATCTATTCCTGACGAGAGCACTCTGAGAAAGACTTACCTGGACATCTTCTATCAGGATGTACTCACCAAAATTAAAGTTAATATTCAAGATCAACCCATCTGGCTCGCCATCGATGAAACTACGGACGTAGAAGGACGATACATTCTAAACGTGGTTGTCGGAAAACTTGCTGCAGATTCATCCAATCGAGCTGAACTGGCGCACTCGATGATATTGGAAAGAACCAATGCTGAGACAGTATCTCGTGCCGTAAATGATGTTGTAGTGAATATTTTGGAAGTTAAGGCTGAAAACGTCAAACTCATGCTCTCTGATGCTGCTGCTTACATGCTGAAATGTGGTGGACAACTGAAAATTTTCTATCCTAATCTTCTTCATGTGACATGTCTCGCCCACGCTTTTCATCGAATCGCTGAATGTGTTCGGAAACATTTTCCGAAAGTGAACGAATTGATCTCAGTTACTAAAAAAGTGTTCCTGAAGGCTCCATCACGGATTCTAGCAACTTATCCTCCACAAACGGCGGCTGAATACAAATTTGCACCTGTCATAAGTGTCGATGTTGAACGCTCCTTCTTTATGTATAAGACTCTTCTCTCCGACAACCGCCGCCGGCTCACATAAAAAATCTTGCAATTTTTTTGGTGAGCCACTGCTTTTATCGGTGAGATTTTCGTTTTGTATGACTGGATTTTGTTTTCAGCTCATAATGCCTGTAGATAGTTAGAATGTTAGTAATTTTTTTAGTATGTTCCGGTAACGCAGAATAAATATTTTGTCGTTGTCAGTGAATATTTTGTCATTTTTAGTAAATAACTATTTAAATATTTCGGTGTTTCTTTTAAATATTTTGTCATTTTTAGTAAATATATATTTAAATATTTCGGTGTTTTCTTTAAATATTTTTCCGATCCCTACTTATTACATATGAAACAACAAAGAATGATTACTTCAGGTAGCGTTGAGATTAAACCCATTTGACATGTTATATATTAGTTGTTCACGAGCATAGCCATATGAAAATATATACAATGGCTCTGAAGTGGGCAAAAAGGCCTCATCCATTAAAGTCATAATTTAATTTATAATGTAAACAGACTAAAAGTGGGAACCTATGATATCTTGAAATCCAGCTATAAAAGAAAGTATTTAAATCTATTTTTTTTGTTGCTAATCACGCCTGCTGTCCTCTATAAGTTAAAAACATATGTTCGAATTTATGTTTTTCCAAGAGCTCTAAAAAAGTAAACATTTCTTGAAATTCAATGTTGACAGCTCTATTTTTAGAATTTGAAAATATAATATTTACTAAAATAATTTTTAAAAAGTGGAATAGATTCTTGTTTGTTTGTTTAACTCCTAGATATGCCCCACCACACCAGAACTTAATCTGGTATCAGCCGGTAGAGGTCTACCTAAGAGCAAGTAGCTTTATTATTAAATAATTTATATTTACATAAAATGTTGTATATTTTTATTAATTGGTCCTCCAACGATAGTTTTCTTTCTTGAGCGGCCGCCGCCAATTCCGTCATTTCCCGCATTGTACAGCCACAATTGTGAATCAAGTGGTAAGGCGTTTCCTCATCTTCTCCACAAAGTCTACATGTTGAGTCCAGTGATTTCCCCATAATAAATTGATGTCGTTTTAGGTTATTAGATTCCATAGTGTATATACTTATAGGGAATGTAGTACTTTTAATTTAATACTTAATTTATTCCTTATATTGTATTTATTTACAATTCTTTATAATATATCTAATCAATTTAAAATTAAATAGTACATTGAAAAAAATTAATATTTTCATACCGGATATGGGTTTTTGCTGATCTGTCATTTAACTCCGGCTAGTCTTACGAAACATACAAGATAAGACATTTTTTTTCATTAAAAGTACTAAAAAAACATATCAATATTGCATTAAGTTGATATAAATATAAACATGTAAAAATTAAATTTTTATTATGCTCCAACTTTCTCTTTCAAATTAACATTATATAATTACATTTCTATATATGACCAAAAGCACTAAATATCACTCAAAGAAGATTACATCATGTCCTTGTAATAAATTCCCAATTTATAAGTATTTTCATACAAAAGCCATCCATGTGTTTAACAGTTGTAATTTTATTTTCATCATTTAATTATTATCATTGAATACTTAATTTTATGTACTTTTTTTTCTTTTCCTTTTATTCATCAAAGTTAATGTTAATAAAGGAATACAAGCCAATTCTTTGCCTGACGAGGATGATGGAATTAATTGTATCTAAGGAGGGGGAACGAAGATAAAATCCACTCACTTTATTAATGCATCCTGGAGAGACTCACTCAACTCTAAGAATAAACAACACATGGTGATCTAAGACTTGGGTAACTCAAAAATGGGGACTTCCCTTATTCATTATATATATAACTTCCAAGAAACAACCTTTGATTGAATAAACAAATATTGCTACGAATATGTCCAGGTGTATCTAAAAAACATATCTTTAAATATCATGCTAATAAATCATATATTAATAAAGGGAGTGTTTAAAGTGGCGATGGACAGTCCAAAAAAATTCATTATCGTCATTTTTTTCGCATAATTGTTTTTGCAATTTTTGAAATTGCCAAGTTGGAACACATTTTCTATGGGTGAGTTTGAGGTGTTAAGATGTGTTTAGGACTATTGGTGTTTCCAGGAAAATTCGTTTTCCAAATGTTTATTTAATGAAAAAACCCTGCTCACTATGATTTCTTAAAAATGGTGCGTTAGAAATCTAACAAAATTATATGTGAATGATTTTGGGTCGCTAAGAAATATTTTGAGTGGGTGGTTGTTCTTGGAACAAATGTATGCTTATACAAAATCGATGTGTTTCTGTGTTCTTTTGTATCTCCTAACCACTTTTATAATGTATATTGATCAACTTTTCTAAATTTTAATTTAATAAAGTTCATGGGTGAGCACATCATTTTCTTAACAACAAAACAAGATCAATTTTGGCTAATTGGAAGCCACTGAATCCGAATCTGCTCTGAGTTTTTTTGTCATATCAGGATTTTTTGCGAATTGTCATCTCACATTTTCCTAGAAATTATTTCTTATATTAAATTTTTGTGGCTCCAATGTATGTTAAATAATAATAGGTAATAGGTAAAAATATAGTATATACTTAACAATAGATAAACAGAAGAAAACAAGGAGAAAAGGTTTTATGAATACATTAACAATTAAAGTCCATTAAACTGTAAATGAACATCAATACCGAAGCAAAAAATATATGTTAGCTCTTTATAACAAGATCTTTTACTTCTTCATGTTTAAATGATGACGGCTAAATATAATAATGAGGTCGAAATATGAAAGTCAAAATCTGTTTCAATGTGAACTGCTGGTGTCTTCACTATTACAGGCTAGGCAAGCCTGAAAATAAAGGAATCGGTACTTATGAACAATACTCAACTGGTCTTCGCGCTGATAGAATATCCTGATAGACTGATGTATACTTTATTTTAACCCTTTGGTGTTAACCACACAAAAAATAACAAGCAGCAAGATGGTCAAACCTTTGAGACTCCAAATTTTGATAGGCATTTTGGTCCTTTCGACCAGTTACGCAAAGTTGCATCATAAGCTCAACAAAAATTGTTAGGGGCCAACTGTTTGTACTCATAACCAAATTTCAAGTAAGTGAGATATGATTTCTAAACGAATTCAGTGATTGGGTAACGTGACTTTGATGTCATTTACGACCGACGTATTTAACAGAATGAATCCGGTTTATTTTTATAGTTCCTTCGAGAACAGGAAGGACTCATGATCACATCAGAATGGAATTGAAACAAGGCAGCAAAAATAGTAGTTTCAATCAAATGCCTTTTACTACATGCACTTGCACAAAAAAACTACAAAAATATATTTCTGTTACAAAGTGTAGTAGGTTAACTAAAATGGATCCAGATTAGGCAATGTAAAATTTATGACACAAACTTACCAAATACTCTGGCAGCTTTCGGGAAACCAAACAATACTTCAAAAATGTATTGATGAATCACACATACATTAATACAAAAAGCAAAGCAATCTCAACTATTACCAATTGCAAAAAATGAACCAAAACACCTGGCTATGGCTTTATATTATGGGATAATTCAAAGACAAATGTTTCAGGGTGACGTATTAATTTCATAGGAATCATGGTCAATACCTAGGTGAAGTACAGATGTTACCCACACTATTATCTAAAAAACAAATTTAACAAGAAATTAAAGTAATAAGTTGAATTCTAGAGAATATAAACTTTAGCCTACTTACTTCAGCCGATTGATCAGCATTGAACATGCTGACTCGATTGGGCCAACAATTTTGCTCCAAACTGTAAATAAAATTTGTTTTCTAGGGAAATTTCAAGTCGTTTTTTACATTTAAAACGCTACAATACTAATATACTGTTACGGTATCTGCTTTAGATCTTACTACTCCATCCTCTATTAGTTTGAAGCTTCTATTTCTTTGTAGTTAGTTCAATCGAGATAACAGAATTAAATTTATTGGTTGATGAAGGCAAACTATTTATAAAAAATGAATTTTGGTCAAATATGTAAAACATATTAATAATAAACCATGCAACAAAAGACTAGATGACCAAATATTATTTATTTTTTTAGATCCAAAAAAGTTAAAAAATTAAGATACAGCTAACTTCAGTCTGCTATAATTCTTAATGCAACTTAAATATTGATTATCATCCTAGATTCGGATAAAAGATCGTTGTTTAGTGTCATATTAAAACAACTTTTTCGTTAATACCTAGTTTTTCATCTTCTAAAAGATATGATCGTTTCAAATAAAAGCAGGATTAAAAAACATGTCTATGGTAATTATATTCGAATGTCTGTTAAATATCTTCAAAAACACGTGTTCCCAAAAAGTTACTTCAAGCATGTATATAAATAATAAAAAACCAGTATGTGGTGCCCCATCATAAGTGTAATATTCGAGATAATTATTATTTTATTTTAAAGGAAATATACAATTTTTACATAAAATTTACATTTGTTGATTTGGTATCCATATAAGTAGCAGGGGATATTATTCACCTATGATCAACAAAAGAACTTTTCAACATCCACCAAGTCGTTTTTAAACGTTTCCAAAATATTCACGCTAAAATAATAATTTCCCAGTATTTCTAAAATGTAACTTTTGTTTTTAAGATTATACGAATTGTAAATAAATATTGTTTATTATCTTATTGTATCGAATTTTTACTAAAAAAAATTATGATATATTTAAAAAAGTATAAACTATTACAGTTTCCTGTATTTATATATTTTTGAACACAAAACTTGTATCAAGCAACAATGTTAAAATATACCTGCTTTTTAAGGACATTTGTATATTAACATAACAGAACAAAAACCTAAGAATTGCCACTATTTATATGTCTCAGATACTTCTCTATTGATGTATATGTATAATTTTGAACGAATAGTAATTCCACAATATTTCTTAAACAGGGTCAATATGAAAAAAAAATCCTCTGCTGCCATATTATGTTTGATATTTGTATGCAGTTAATCGCCAGCTTCTGTAGGGTTTTCCATTATTTATATAAGAATACTTTATATATTTCAATCTTTAAGATGAGAGAGAGAATTATCAGGCCGGGGAAGCACATGGGGCTCCCGTGATGTCAGTGGTAGAGGACGTTAGTGACGTCATTGTATAGGGGTATCCTCACAGCTACGACGACTAGTGGTTACCTGCATTTACAGGTAAGTCTTAATTGACTGATCCTCATGAGGATGCTGGTTTGAATCAATAAAATAAAAATAATAAAACCCAACAAGCGTTAGTACAAGTTGGCCTCAATGAATTCAAAATTATTATTTAATTTCATCGTTAGGATATAAATCGGATTCCATATGATTCATTATACACTTGACAACAAACTTACTCGTGGAATGTCGAATACTTTTCTAATAAAGTAATTACTAGTGTAATTAGTTGAGTGACTAGGTAACTGATGAGGAAATCTGAAAGTGCCTCAATCATTCATAAAATAAACAAAACTTTTTTTGACGTCATATTTTTTTAGTATGTAGAGCGGATTTATTGACTGAATTAGCGATATTAGTATTTGTGCATTAAAGTAAAGAAAAAGCCCTAGCTTTTGGATGCATATGATATGCATACAAAACTTTTCATACTTACAAAGTACGTCTAATAACTTTAAATCCCAAAACACCCACATAAATATTCATGAATAAAAACAAAAGCCTATTAAACTCCTTACATGTAAAATAGTTTGTTGCTTTGATACTGTTATTTTACTCAAACAATGGCGAGAGCAATCATCAATTTAGCTTAAAGAATCTCATTATTTTCGTGCTAACGTCCTATTTATCAAAAGATCATTTTTATATTTTTCAGTATTTAAAGAAAAAAAATCAAAAATGTGACAATACTTACATTTTTTATAATTGAACTTGATGGGAGCACAGATTTTTTCATTTTGAAACATTTACTCTATTCTTTGACTATTTATAACAAACTGAATCAATTTTCGGTATAGTGCGATAAAATAATGAATGTTATTGACACGTAAATTTATCTATTTTATAAAAAATAAGCTTCTAAGATAAAGTATTTGAACAGCATAATACCACAAAGTCAGGTTAAAACCCATACTTTAAAGTACGCAATGGAAGTAATGGGTTAATGTGAGATCTCCAACAACGAGTATTGACATAATAAATTCTAACCAAAAATATTATACATTGCTTAGTAACCCTTTGACTTTAGTATATTAATTTTATTATTTGTAATCTTCAATATTTCAATTCATTTGTACTGCTAAAAGTGTTTTAGAATAAAAAATATTTGAATTTGAAGAAACTCTCCGAATTTGTCGTGTAAAATGAACATTAACGATTGGTGCCGCTGGAAAGGATATTTGGAAGAAATGGCCGAGAAAAATACGGTCTAAGAGTATATGGCTCAAGAAAAAATGGACTTTGAAGAAATTACCCAAGATAGTAAAGGAAAATAATGACTCATGGAAAAATGACCCTACTAAAGTTTTCCCCCGTCTAATAAGCAACATCAAGGAAATAATTTGTCTTTAATTGCAAAAATAAAATTATTTTTTGTCATTATTTACTCAATTAATTTGAGAAATAGTATTTGAATAATACTTAGTTGTATTCTCCTCAGTACTTGGTTCGTTTTTTTCCCCATGAGTCATCCTTTTCCTTCTCTATCTTGGGCCAAATCTTCTATGTCCATTTTTTCTTAGGCCATTTATTCTAAGGTTGTATTTTCCTGGTCCATTTCTTCTGGATACCGCTGGAAGGTGCTGAGGATTCGACATAAAAATCCCGTCTTTGTCAACCGAATGGAAAGTGGCAGTAGACTTGACATTTTTTTTTCGACAAGCCAGACTCAATATATGAGTGCTATCATGTATATAATTAGAAATCGGTAATTATTGTCTGTAAACATATGTAATTATATATATTTCCTCTCGACTGGTAAGTTAAGTCTGTGTTTCTTTATATGCGCAATTATAATGTATATTTATGTGTCTTTATATTAGCGAATACCCCATGAAATTTCATTTTATTATGTTAATCTAGATTTTTTGCTTATGATTTTTATTACCTGTTATCGTAAAAGATAAATAAAAATCTAAACTAATAAATAGATATATACACCTTATTATATACAATCTAAAAGCAACTCATTTCATTCAATCCTAATTTTTTTTTTTTTGCATATATCCATATATGCAAAGAAAATTATAATGGTTATGATTGAATGAAATAAGTTGTTTTAGATTGTATATGATAAGGTGTATATATGTAGGAAGATATTAATAAATATATTATAGATAAATACTCCTGTGACAAGATCTTCGTGATTAATAAATTGATTATACTTTTTTCAATTGGAAATACAAAACTTTCAAGAACCGAATTGAGGCATCAAACATATACCTATCTTAATGCCAAAGGCTTGAAGTGACCATTTTTGCAGTGCTGTTATTGTACATCTTTATTTATACAAGGGTAACAATATCAATGTATTCATCCAAAAATGGAGAATTGTCTCGGACAAATATTTTTCTTTATTGCTTTAAACAAATTTTTGACGTGAGGGCTTAACAATGACTTTCTTGTTGACGGAAGAAATTGTAATAATTCCAACGTAGCACCACGACTGGCATTTTACAATAAGAACTTTATTATACGAAGACAAATACCTAGCTGACGCAACTAGTAACCTGCTCTCAGTTATCTTCTTTAAGAGGTTAAAAAATCACCTCTTCAGTTATTAGATTTGTACTCTTCAAAAAAGCAGAGTCTAACACTCTCTTTTTCGGTGTGGCTATAATTTTGTCCCTTGAAACTCGTAATAAAATAAGTAGCCTTCATAACAACTTTCTAGCCCTTGCATACTATTTGCATTTTTGTATTGTAACTGCATGACACTTCACAGACGTCTTGTCTTGTACAATTTTCCTTAGTCTTTTAAAAATATTATACTATCGGTAAAAAATTGGAATGATGATACAACTCAATCTCTGATCACAGATTAAAGTATAATTTTAAATATGTTTATATTTGTTATCGTCTGTAAGAAATACTATGTGCTCTAAAAATGAATTATTGTTTTTGCCATTGTTGATTTTTACTCTAATAAATATATTATATATATATATCAATTAATTATAAATATATGTAAAATTATCTTCATTCTCCATAACTGATTTGGTATTCAGTAAAATAACAAGATTTGTGCTGGAGTGTGAAAATGCAGGAACACATAAATTATAAATAGGATCATCTTCTTACTAATGGCAAATATATTTTTTAATCATGTAATTCTAATCCAGAAGTACAACACTGTCAAAACAAACTGTTCCGTGTCTCCTCAAGATTATCATGTTATTCATATCTCTTGCAAAGGAACATAATGTATAGTAATGTACTTTATATGATATGTATAAAAGTAACAGAACAGGAAGGAACATTTGGAATTAAAATATGTTGAATATTTGAATTATATAAAAGAAAATAAAAAGGTTGCAAACTCACAAAAAAATATATTTTTTCTTTCGATAACATTGTCTATATTCTTTTTCTTCGTCTGATAGTCATATAGATGATCTATTTATCGAAAGATGTGACCGTATGAGTAGTTGTTTTATCCAATTAATATTAATTTAGCAGAATGGGATAAGTCCATTCAATCGATTTTAAAGTGATATGGATCGGAGAAGAGACAATTTGTATTTCTAAGGGTAAATATATTTCTCTGAATTGATTTCCCTACTCAACAGCCTTATTGATTCTTTGTAGTGTATTACCAACTGTTTTTTTTTACATTATTTGTTCTTCTTTTCTTTCAAACATTTACACTTCAAAAACACACACATTTCTTTATCCTTAATTTTATATGAGCAGTTTAAAAAATAATACAAACTAATCTCTCAATGAGTCTGAGAGAGAATATAGATCTGTGTTTTATTTTCTAAAACCGTTCACTTCGAGAAGTTTTTTAATCTGAGAAAACTTGTATCATGTGATGATTTATTTATATGAAGGAAATTAATGTTTGATACTTTTCTTGAATTATTAGATGCTACTATGTAGTAACTCTTTATATTTATAAATGGTCTCCTCGTATTATAAACTATATATATGTATATAAATATATAATGAATCACATATATATAGTTTTTTTTGTACACCCGTACAACATTTATTTTAAACTACATATATTATCGTTAATCCAATCTGAGATAAATAAAAATAAATCGTAACAATTTAACATATAAACTAGAGATCATCAATAATCTATTTACAAATTAAAAACATTTTTTGATAGGGGGGTTTTAGCGCTTCTGGGTTTGTAAGAAGATTTTGAATTTTTGCGACAATAAAATTTATTTTGGTTTGATCAGGACCTTATATATAAAACAAATGCTATCAATTCTTAAAATATGACCAAAACTTGTATAAATTTTTTGAATGACTAATCCCATACTTTTTTCATGTAAAACAATCCAATAAAAAATGCCTTCCTGTTTCAATCTCGGTCTTACAGAAATAACAAACCCTTTCCTCTTGCGTTCTCCCATATATGCTTCCGAAGCTCAGTGTATTGGACACCACCCTATATAAATAACTCTATATAGTACTCTTTATATTTATAAAGGTCTCCTCGTATTATAAATTATATATATGTATATATATATATAATGAATCACATAAATTATTAAACAACGAATCATTTAGTGCATTAAGAATAATTTTAAATAAATTCACTTTTTCTTTGTCTTGTGAGTTACATGAGACTTATCATAGCAATTACAAAAATTCAAATATATATCATCAAACTTATCAAATGGAAATCCATTAAAGTGATTTCTTTGTTGTTCATACTGACTCCTTGTAATAATTAAAGTGTACAAAAAACAACAACAACGATGAATAGAATATAAAAGAAGGGATGATTGTGAATGTTTTTTATTACTTTTTATTATTATTATTGTTCCTTAGCCGGCTCTCCTTGACTTTACCAACGTTTGATTATCTCACACAAGCATAAAAAGTCATTTAAATGATCAATTGACAATAGGATTTTCAATAGAGTATATGTACACCACGTTCATTTCGACGTAATTGTTTTTCTTCTGACTCCTATACATTTTTATTTTTTCTGTTTGATTTTTCTTTGTGAAACTTGAATGGCAATAATTGAACCTTAAGTGAATTATTTAGATTTTCACTTTCTTCTATTTATATTTTATCTCTCTCTTTAATGTATATATATTAGGGTTGTTCTTATTTTTCAAATGTTTGAAATGTTAACAACATTGTGGATTTTCTGTTTCTTGGTGATAAAAGAAGACGACATACAAAGTTTGAACAAAATCGGTCAGCATTACGGGGTCGCTCAATGAGGTCAAAGTTTTAAAAATTTAGTAAAAATATAGTTTTCCGCAAATTTCATGAAATGGTGGGCGTTACAGACTTCAATAATTACACCGTGTAACAAAGTTTTTGTCCTTGAGTTGAAACTGTTATTTCCTATTTGCTTATGTCCAGAAAACATGAAAAAAATATTTTATTCATTTCTAATTTTGCTTTTGTGTCCAGGATAAGGAAATTTGTGAAATTTACCTATTCTCATAGGGACAAAGTGGTATATTTGAAATTTGATTTAACAAAATAGATACAAAACGATATATAATGCAATAATAGCATTTATTTATTCTAGATTTACAATAGTGAGACATTAGACACATTAGAAATGAGTAGTTTTTCTAGATTTACGCTTATACTGTAGATTACTTTCACGAATCAGCACCAAAATATAGTCTCCCATCATGTTTTCATTATAAGACCCTTGGTAGCGGCGTTCAAAGTCCAATTTATCCTGGTGGAAGCGTTCTACTTGCTCCTCGGAGTACATTCCCATGTTTTCCTTAAATTTATGAAGATGGGCGTCAAGGATATGCACTTTGAGGGACATCCTGCAACCCATTTTGCCGTAGTTTGTCACCAAGGTCTCAACAAGCTCCACATAGTTTTCGGCCTTGTGATTCCCCAAGAAACCACGAACTACTGCAACAAAGCTGTCCCATGCTGCTCTCTCTGTCCTTGTGAGTTTTTTGGGAAACTCCTTGCACTCCATGACCTTTTTTATTTGTGGACCAATAAAGACACCTGCTTCAACTTTCGCTGCAGACAACTTGGGGAGGAAATCCTAGAGGTATTTGAAAGCTGGAGACTCCTTATCTAGAGCTCTGACAAATTGTTTCATAAGGCCCAGTTTTAAGTGGAGTGGAGGAAACAGTACTTTTCTGGGATCCAACAATGGCTCCCATTTGACGTTGTTCTTCCCCACACTAAACTCGTTTCGCTGTGGCCAGTCCCGCTTGAGGTAGTGTGACACGGTATCCCTGCTGTCTCAAAGGCAAAGATAACAAGGATACTTGGTAAAGCCGCCTTGGAGACCCATTAGGAAAGCCAGCATTTTGAAGTCTCCTATAACCTCCCAACAGTACTCTTCATATTTCAAGGCATCTAACAAGATCTTGACACTCTTGTATTCCTCTTTCAGCTTGACAGAGTGGGCGAGGGGAAGAGATGGGTACATATTCCCGTTATGAAGTAGCACTGCTTTGAGGCTCCTGCACGAGCTGTCGATAAAGAGCCGCCACTCTTTGGGGTTATGGGTAATTCCAATTGCCTTAAACAGACCGGCCACATTGTGACAAAAGCAAAGCTCATCTTGACTAGTGAAAAAGCTTGAAAAAGGCTGGTGACGCTTTCTCTGACCTGATATGTGCACACTCTCATCTAGCAAATTCCACTGCTTGAGTCTCGAAGTCAAAAGCTCGCCATTTGACTTCGTGAGGCCAAGATCTCTGATGAGGTCATTGATGTCTTCTTGGTTGGGGTAGTATGGATTTCTCTCATCGGTTACATCTCTAAACTCTGGATCAGTGTCTTCATGCTCTTCTGAACTACTTTTCTTTTGTAAACACTGCTGCTCTCTCTTGGGAGGAGTGGGTACGGGGAGCTCAGAGCAGTGTGGCACTGGCGCAATAGAAGACAGAAGGTCAGGATATATAATAGCAGGTGCATTTTTGCCTCATCGACGTTTGGAAGGGTCTACCATACAGAAAAAGCAATTGCTTGAGTGATCTGTTGGTTCCCTCCAAATTCGGGGGATTACAAATCTCATAGCTCTGTTTCCCCCTCGGTACCAACCTGTAAAAAAGCAGAATGAAAACATAAGTATAAAAATAAAACACTTACAAATAAATTTTGCTATAAACTAATTGTAAATAAAATTATATATATATATATTAGGTTTTTTTCTTACCTTCCAGAGTTCTTTTGCAGAGTTCGCAGGTGAAATGAGGTGCCCAAGGTTTGTCCTGATCCCCGACAGGCATGCCAAAATATGCATTGTAGGCCTTGCGCATTTTTGGTGATCTTTCCAGAGAGTACTTTTTAGCTCTAGTTTGATAAACTCGCCACAGACGTAGCAAAATGCGTCTGTCGGATGCTAACAACCTCTTGATGCCATGCTTGAAGAATGCAGATAGGAATGACTGATGACGATCGACTTGTCTACGCAGAGACGGCTAGAAGTAAACTGACCTGTTGAGCATACTTCCATGTAGGTTGCAAGAATGTTTTAGAAGTTCGTGGAACGTCTAGAAAGAATAGTTTTGAAGGTTCTTGAGTCATCCAGAAAGTTCTTTATTTTTTTTTCACCGTATAAGTGCAGAATCTGTCTGAATTGCTGGGGATAATTGAAACTAGCCTATTATAATAGGCTCGTTTAAAAAAATCGCCGGCCAGCCTAGAAAATCAAAGTTTTAAGAGAATAATCATTGTTTCTTAAGTTTTTAGATGAAAGAAATATAAAATAACATTTATTGACCAAAGACAGAAAAAAGTTAAAATTTTGTAACACAGTGTAATTATTAATTTAAAGGAAATCTAATTTACTACCAGACGTATTTTTGATATTTTTACTTTTAGTATAGTTTTCTGTAAAAACAAAGAAAAAATGGAGTGCGTAATGTTAGCATATTTCATAGCTTTTTTGTATCATTTAACTTCACTCGCCTGTAGAAGATGACTTGTTCGCTTCAGAGTAAATAGTATTTTTAAGTTTAGTAAATATTTAGATGATAAATCCAAAAATGACCTTGGTTGCATTCTATCAATTCAGAATTCAGTACAATCTGAGTTTACATAATATGATTCAGAGCCTGTATTGACCTATAAGAAATCGACTATTAAAAAATGAATAATAATGTGTTTTTTAGATTTGCGTCAAGGTATCCTCTCAAAATTTTACTTTGTCTCTGACGCATTTATATTCCATTATATGCGTCATTTTGTACGCGAGATATTTTTTTAATGTACATATAACTCTCCACTTATTAAATTGACATGATTTATATACCAAAATATTAAAGCTGGTTTACCAAGCTTTCATTTGATATGTTTGGTGTTCTAAAAATCGCTATACTTTAAGAGAAATAAGCAAATACATTTTTGCACGTACTCTCTCAAAAAAATTGATCTTTTGATATGAGAATATACAATTACCGCTTGGTAACCACTTTTACCTGGATAGAAAGAGAAAGAAAAAAGAGAGCGAGAGAAGTGAGGCAAAATACTCCCTCCCTTCTCTTTTTCTTTCTCTTTCTATCCAGGTAACAGTGGTTACCAAGCGGTAATTGTATATTCTCATATCAAAAGATCATTTTTTTGGGAGAGTACATGCAAAAAGTATTTGCCTATTTCGTCTTTGCAAAACTTGCCCCACCTCCAGCGTACCGGTCAAAAGTCGGCATTTGAACCATTTCTCTGAGGACGTAGATATCTTTATTCACAGCCGCAACACAATCGCTTATACTTCTTTGTATCCCACTTCTCTTTAAGTAGGCTTTAAAAGGCACTATTGTTGAGACTGTGGAAGCATTGTGTAAAATCTTTGTGGATAAAATGGAGATCTTGATCTCCAAGATTATTATAGCGATACTTTATTTATTTTATAATAATATAAAAGTATTTTTCTAAAGATTCGTAAATGACATGATTGAAAGCCATGAGTGTTTTTACTGGATGAAGTTTTTATCTATATATTTTTTAATAAAAAACTTTTTATATTCAGAATTACAATCTAAATATTGTTTTCAAATGCTACGAAGTATATATCCGTTTTCGAATGTGAGTGGTTGGCTTTTACACTTAAGACATGTGGGATTAATCTGGAATCTTAAAAAGATTCGTCAACAAAATGTATCGAAATTTATGAGAAAATAATCATACTGTTTTAAGGATGAAGTTCTTAGCTTTTTTTAATGTTCATACTAGCGTTAAAGTTAGTTATCATACCATGGATACTCTTTTCAATGTGGTTGATCAGTATTGACCTTCACCTACCGGAATATTCGAACCTGAGCCCTCAACTATGAGAGTTGAGCATGCCTTTACGCAGTGAGCTAACAATTTCCTGTTTGGGTCTTTATTGTGCGCTTTTTCAACTTTTGATTCAAGCTAAATGATATCAAAAAGAAATATATATATATATATGTATATATTACCTATTATATATATAATTTTTAGTCTATCAGTGTTTAATTGATGAATTATGTTTGCCAAATCATTAATATCTTTTCATATGCATAACAATAACATTTTTGTACTATATATATTTTATTATTATTGAGGCAATATAATAAAATTCTTCAATATGATTTCAAATTATGAGTAATCATATATGTTTTTTCACCCTTCTTAATTATTATCTTTACAGTAGTTTTGATAATGATTATATTTTGAAAACATTGATATCAGTATATACATTTTCTATCTCGATGGATCTCCAATTCGAAAAAAGCTACCATTCATTATTTTAGTATTTTTCGGTATGAAGAATAACATTTTATCCAAAAAACCAAAATCTTCAAAACCTTCAATAATATATAATTATGACATGTTTAGTGATACTTCATGGTTCATGAAGATGGTTGACATAGGAAGAAACATTTATTCGTCGCTTCCGTCTTGATATCAGATGAAGACGGAATATCATGCTGCAATGATTCTACAGTTGATTCCAGTAGTTATTAAAAGTTTATTCAAAGTATATTAATCACAGACTTTGTTTGTAGGTGGACGATTTTAAAAATGAAATAAAATATTAGAGATTCTTGTATCGGGGGACTATTTGAAAAGTAATAATTAATATTGCTAAAAGTGCATGTCATTCTATCAAGTAGAATATAAATTAAATTGTGTTTTTTATTAATTATTCAAAGATTAAATACATTTTTCATATATTTAAAACGTATGAATCAACATTAGAAAATAAAAAAAAGTTATACTCAATAACACAAGAATTGACCTCATAGAGAGAGAATATTTAATTCATGAATGTCAATGGAAATATTGAGTCAGTTTGTAATGTAAGAAGTGTAAAGGACTCCAGGCACAACATATATTCTATAACAACGTCTTTCCAAATAAGAAATGCACAAGACAAGAAAAAAACTTAAAGGATCTTCAGACTCAAAATCACTTTTGTCTGTTTCTAATAAACTATGGAATGACCAGTCAGAGCATTGCATAGAGATATAAGCATAGAGAGCTTATTCCCTCCAATTAGCAGAGAAACATCGTTCAGCTGTATTCTGAACACAATGACGTATTCTCTTCCCTCATATAGCCGAGAAACAGCGTTCAGCTGTATTCTTGACACAATGACGAATTTTTCTGACGAATCCAATAAGCTCTCTATATTTTATATCTCTATGGAGCATTGTAGAGAGCTAAGACTCGATTATCCAGTTTTGAAATAAGAAATCAGGCAGGCTGCGAGTATTTTATCTGCCCATTGAAATATTCTTTATTGGTCGATATTTATAGTCGATAATTTTTTACATGTTATGTCGATATGGAGTTTTATTTTTCTAAAAAGAAATTCATCATATTACACTATTATATTTTTAAGATCAATATCAAAGAAATGTAATTTTTTTTGTTAACATATAACATGTTACCTTTGCATGGAGTTTTAATTTGTGTTTCTTTATAAATTCATGGAATTACATTTTTCATTTTTACTATTATATAAGATAGAGAGAGAGAGAGAGAGAGAGAGAGAGAGAGAGAGAGAGAGAGGTTTAAAATTAAAAAATTTTACTCTTTAATTTTAACAACTTATTTCAGTTTTCATTCGAATGTTCGAATAAGTATGGGAGCTTTTAATGCGTAATAAATGTGTTTTATCTATTCACAAATGGCTCATTTAAGGAACCATATTTTTGATGATAAAGCCCTATGTCTTGCTTCATTTATCATATTGCAAAGAACAAAAAATTATATGTACACAATATATGCATTCCAAAATTAATCATTCTGATTAGCTTCTTAACGATCTCATTTCTAGTTTTTAGACATATATTTATATATATTCCCTATATACCATTATATAAGATATATAATAAGAATATGCTGTTCTTATGAGTTGCATCGCTTTCATTTAAAAAAATAAGAATGGCGTCCTTGCTAGAGCTTCATGCATTTAAAGGAGAAGTCATTTATAAGCCAAGAGTTCTTTGTTCATATATATATACATATATATATATATATATAAATATATCCCTCTGTATAATATATATATATATATGAATATATATATATATATATATATATAGATATATATATTATATAATATAATATATATACTAACGGATGTTACCCGGCGCTGCCCTGGATTTTCCAACTTGACAATAGTCTTTTATAAAGTCGTCATTGGGTCTTCATTGCCATTTTTCCGTTTTATATTCCTGGGTATTTAAACATCTTAAAAAGAAGAAATCACACGAATAATTTCAGTGATGTCATCGCATGTGACTTTTCATATTAAAATCAGTTCCTTCAGCAGTTGTCATTGGGCCATCATTGCCATTTTTTCCGTTTTGCATTCCTTACCGCTGGGTATTTAAACATCGCACAAAGAAGAAATCATACGAATAATTTCAGTGATGTCATCGCATATGACTTTTCATATTTAAATCAGTTCCTTCAACAGTTGTCATTGGGTCTTTATTGCCATTTTTCCGTTTTGCATTCCTTACGGCTGGTATTTAAACATTGCATAAAGAAGAAATCACACGAGTACTTTCAGTGAAATCATCACATGTGACTTTTCATATTAAAATCAGTTTCTTAAAAAGTTATCATGGGTCTTCATAGCCATTTTTTCCGTTTTGTATTCCTTACGGCTGGGTACTTAAAATCGCGCTAAGAAGAAATCACACAAATCATTTCAGGGATGTCATCGCATGTGACTTTTCATATTAAAATCAGTTCCTTCAGCAGTTGTCATTGGGCCTTCATTGCCATTTTTTCCATTTGTATTCCTTAAGGATGGGTATTTAAACTTAATAATTAGAAATCATTTTTTGAATCATTTCACAAGAAACATAGAGTGCCGAATATATGTATGGTAGCGCTGAATATCAGAGTATTGTTTGATCTCCGTTAATGGGAGAAAAACAGCAGAAACTTAAGAGAGAGTACGACTTCATATATTTACAAGAATATTGAGAGTGGTTGACATTACTTTCCATCTCTAGGCAGTATTAAAATATGATTAACGCGATGTTGCGTTTAAAAAAATATTATTTTCCTAAAACTTAAATTGGGGGGAAATAAAGGGATAAAAAAAACTTATTTTTAAGTAATCATGTAGAAAACGAATTTTCAGGAAACACTCAATAAAACAAAAATACGTCTTACTACCTCAGACTCATTCACAGAAAAATTGGTCAAAATCTAACTTTTTTAAAATCGACAAAAAACGTTGTGGCGAATAAAATAAGCATGTCGATGACAAATTTTCCGGGAGTTGACGACCTCAATAAAAAACTCCCTGAGCTCTCAAAATTATTCACTGAAAATTTTGTCAAGATCTGATGAACCGTTCTGGAGATACAGGGAAACGAACGAACAGAATTCTGTTTTTATTATATATATATATATATATATATGTATGCATATATATAATTTAGAAATGTATAGAATCTACACATAACAATTAATTTTTCCTCCGTTTTATTCCAAAGATTCAATATAAATTTATGCATTGAAAATTATCAATGAACTTTATATACGTTATATATAATTAGTTTTTTATTTTTTTTAGTATTTTAATGTTCTATATTTTTCTTAGATATTATTTTACGTGTTAGATATAGTTTTTATATTTGTAGCTGCTTTTGATTGATTGTATATTTTATATATTATTTTAATTTGTTTGGACTTAAGTTAGGGTTTTAATTTTAAACTATAATGTTTATTCATATATACAAATCTTTATATAATAACTCTAGTCGAATAAAGTCATTAAAAAATATCTAAATATGCCAAAAAGCTTGTGTTTATCCATATCATTTTAATATCTTCATACTCATTGTACTTATTTTTACATGAACGGATATTGTGAAATTCGACTATCTTCTTCAATAGATCTAGCATTTAATGAATTGCTTCTTATAAGAAATAATTGTAATTTTTATTTATTAGCGATATGAAAAATTGACTATAAATTTATGTAATTATAAAAGCTTTAATCAAGTCAAGAAACGTGTATTTACATCATATACAATTAAAAAAAGATTTTGACAATCATAGTAGCATTTCAATTTTTTATATCCTCATACATCAAGTATTTTTCTGACCTCTACTCTTTTGGTGCCTCCCTGGACATGATAACAGATGTGAAAGATATCTGCAGAGTTGTAATAGGTCGCTGCACAGGCCTCCTTACAGGTAGACGTCACAGGATTTGACATATGAAGTCTGTGGGTCCCAAAATTGTGACATGTTGTCTTTAAGCCTTGAGAGTTCAAAACGTCCATTCAGGGATTGACAAGGTATCTGAGACCTATCTGCTCGCATTGAATTAATTATGGCTACATAACATAGTTCTAACAGCTAACAAAACGAATTACAATCAATTCATTGGACACATGTACTTCAACCAATATCTCTACCAAGCCATATGCCGACATTGCGAAGACGAAATCTCGTGTTTTTTTTTTGCCTATTTGATTGGATGGAATTGCTTCCCTGTGGGTATAAATTATCATACCTGCGTTAAAATTAGTTTATTGAACTAGGATCTTATAAACGAGGTAGGCCTAAAAGGACTATCCCCTCTCGGGAGTATTCGAACCTGCACCCCCAACATTGAGAGTTGAACAATCTTTTTATTTAGTTCTATTTATATTGTTATATATTGAATAGAAGCGAAGGGGAAATTCTAAAAAATATGATTTTCTGATGTAACATTCATTGCCCAAAATTCCTCATAGTTTGAATTGATTTCCGTGAGACTTTTAGAATTATTTCTACACTTTTTTCACACATACTCTTATTTCAAAATATACATAAGTCCTGTGAATTTTTTTAGATGAAGGAAGTTTTATGTTAAGTGCCTAATGACAAAATTAAATATTACTTTTTTCAATTTATGAGTCTTGTGGTAGGTCGTAAATTCTTTACTCTAGGCTTTCATATATTTATTTATGCTTATCATGTTCATAATAAGAAGCAAAAAGAGTGAAATAATAATAATATGTCTTCATTTCACTAACCCTCTAATTAAATTTGACACGCAGTGTATCCATATTTATAAGGGAAACCTTTGCCATGACTTATTTTCTGTCAGTTATAATGTGAAAATGACGTAATACTGGCTGGTTTTTTTGTTTAAGAAAATGGGACGCTAATACATAATTGAATGTTGCTCTGTGTATCGATAAATTTGAATCAAGAGGAAGGATGTTCATTAAGTTGTGTATATCCAAGACTTATGCTATTTTATCACACCTTTTTTACCAGTTTCTCTATCTTATCATCGTGTTCATCATGTCCTGTATTTCTTATGATTGATTTTTATGCCATTTTTATAAATTCCAGTTGATATGTATGTTTATGCATATTTGTGTATAAAGATGCCTACTTATTTCCCATTGGTTATATATCTATATTGATTACATATCTGTTCTTTAGTAGATTTAATGATAAACTAGAGACATATATCACTCAGAGAGTGCAAACCTCCGCCGTCACGGGGTCCTTATGAGCCTTCCGAGGCGGATTTTTCACGACTGGGGAGGCGTAGAGGGACGGGGGAGGGTTCCCCTAGACGGAAATTCCGAGAGGAAGACGCTCCCGGCACCCAATTTCACATCACAGCGACATCTATGGGCAGAGTAGGCTAACTTGAAAAATTTAGTAGTATTTAGCTCATTTGGCGCCTTAATTCTGCACTCAGAGATACCAAAATTTAATCACTTCTGGCTTTTGGCACTTCCAACAACTCCACAAAATTTCATCTAAATCCGTTCAGTACTTTTTGAGTTATCCTGCTGACAAACCAACAAACCAACAAACAACAAACCAACAAACTAACAAACCAACAAACCAACAAACGCCAGTGAAAACAATACCTCCTTCGGCGGAGGTAACTATTATATTCTTAGAGAACTTAAATAAACGATTTAAAAAAGACTTATGCTATGTTATCATAAAGTTGATTACTCTTATAAGTTGAGAAGTTAAATTGTAATGGATAAAAATTGATCGTATTATTTATATGTAATAATAATAAGTCATATTTAAGTAGTTGATTTGGACGAAACATTTGGGGGTTAAATTATTTTTGCTCAATCATCCTTTTTGATCCGATAAATACAATATTTGTTATCTAAAGTAGTGTTCATTAAACTATATAACAGATAAATACAAACAACAAAATAATTAAAAATTATACAGTTTTACACATAATTTAACATTATAGAGCAAAATTACTGTCTACAACTGACTTTTATATACTGTTGCCCCCGATATAAGCAAGCCAAAACACTTAATTATACTATTTAGATATTTATGAGATTTAATATAAGTAGTAAAATTAAGTTTAAAATGGATTACCATATTTTTAGTCTAGTTATTTTTTTAAAATCTAGTTTTATAATACTTTGCCCCCGATAAAAACAGCCCAAAACACTTTTTATCGTTTCTATTAATTGAATATTTATGAAAATATCTTTACAAAGTAAGATTACGTTTATCGCTTGAGTAAGTCTCTCATAATAATTGATTATGACATAGATTTGAGTTTTTTTTAATGAGATCTTCGTATCATATTATTTTTTCTTTTTTGTTAATTTATTTCAAGACAAATTTGAACCCATGAACCTGGCAAGGAGATGCAAAAACCTTCCACTTTACAGAAGCCCAGCCATTTCATATGACAAAAAGGTGACCTATAAAAAATATTTTTTCTTTTATAAAACGTGTAGAGCTGATGCTTTGAATTGTGGGTGTACCACTTTTCATAATTGATCCTGAAATTCGGTCGCTTATTCATGTTCTTCATTCATTAACTGTCGGCAATCCAAGAAGAAATATCCCTGAGTTCAAAATGGCAGACCATAAAAATGCCCACAATATAATAATTGCCCTTGCACGTTGGAGAACATAACGTGCATAATTTTATATATGGCAACATAATCATAGTACCTTCTACCAAATCTTTTAAACTGAAAGAATCATACTGTCATTCTTATGACTCAATTTATCGGTCTGCCAAAATATACAACAATTAGTATGCCTGTCTTATCCTTTTAACTAACTCATTTAAAGTTACTCGTAAAGCCATTTAACCTATGTATTGCTATAGTGCATTATGGGGGGTGGGGGTCAATATGAACATTAAGAAAGTGTTAACCTTGAAAAACTTATACTTTCAGCAACAAAGAAGAATCCTTTTTCCTATGGCAACCCAATAGACAATCAACATGATGCCTTTCCACTTTCTGTCTTCATCAGGGACCCTTTGAAGTGAAACTGAGTAGTATTATGTTTCAATTATGTGGCTCTTGTACCTACTACAATAAAAGAATAGATAAGAGGATAATACTGCATTTGGTGAGTATATGTGTATATATTTATTTATATTTTCCCTCTCATAGAGGAAATTATATGTATGATTGTAATATTGTATTTGTGTCTCGTTAGCTAGAAAGACTTTGAAAGGGAGCACGAGCTCGACTCTTTATTTTCAGGGTGCAAAAAGGGGAAGCCGCTTTGGGTCAATCTCAATGATAAGATCCTAGGTTCGATATACTAATTTGGACGCTAATATACTCTTTTATCCAAGAGTATATTAGCTAAAACAGCAAACAAGTATTTGTAATGAGTGGCAGCAGACTATCGTCCTCCAAAATCAAATCCACTTTGAGCTTGTGGCTAAGAGTTTTACAAAGAGCCAACCTCTGAAGCCTTTGAACTGCAATAATACATTGACATCCTTGGTGAGCAATGATAGCCTTGAGCTAAATATTCCATTTCTGTATAACATTTTGTGGACTATGTGACCCCACAAAAATCTAGATCATCCCTTTCCCATTCCTTATTCTCTGAGGACCTCATAAAAAAGGTAATATTTCTTTTGCATATTTTAATAAACATATTATCCATATCAAATGAGTCAATGGAGCCTAAAGACTTTACCATGAGATAGCTCATATTCTGCTCTTGGTAGTCGATCGAACCTGTAGTCACAACAATAATTGCTGAAGATGCTTTCATAGAGATAACACGTTCACTTAAATAACAAATAAGTAATGCGGTTGATTAAAAAATGAACTCTTACTGACAGACCAGAAATAGAGTTTTTAGTTGGATCATCTAAAGACGTACCAATAAAAATTATACATTGTTAACAAGGTATCTTGTAAATATTTGGTATATGCAATGCATCATTTAAGAATGGATTACTTCCATCTATTTATCAAAAGAGGCTTTTGCAGCCATCAATTCACATACAATATTATTGTTATATTTATATATACTTTTGTGGGTATCTATCTTTATAACAGCATTGCACAACTCATATACCTACAAAATAAATTATATTGAGTTAGATATGAGAAGAAATTAACGGAAATAAACTATGGAATACATTAAAATGAGTAAATTTCTAATATGTCCATACATCTTGCGTGATTGTTAATTACTTTATTCTATAGGTTTGTTTAGCATAAAGTATTTATGCATTAAAATATCGACGATCTACATATAAAATGACACTCCACTTGAGCATAATTGAAAAAACAACTCAAGTGATATTCAATGCATTTTTTAAATCAGTTGAAAGAAGAAAAAAAGGAAGGTGATAGTTTAATGGAAGTTTGCACAACTTTCAGTGTCGTGGGCGCAGGTTCGACTCTTGAGAACATCTAATTGAAAATATTGTAGATAAAATTGAGTAATTTTAAGTCTATAATTCTTATTCATATCCTCACAGAAGTAACTTCAACTAATCAAATAGAAAAAACAGCAAATACATTATTTGCCAATTACTTTTGTTGTAGTTGCTGTAACTTGAATCAAAAAGTTTCGTTGTTTAAAAGATATAAGCTTAAAATAAAGATATCAGAACATATACTCATTTTGATTAAATGATTAGGTTTTTATTATTTGGTTATATAAGTGGACATAAAATATTAAAGACAAAAATACGATATCACCAGCTAAAAGAAATTACATGCATTTTTTTGCCTACTTTCAATTGGTTTACTATCAGGAGGGGGGAGGGGGGGGGCAGAACTCATGTAAACAAAGAGGGATATTTCCAATGATAAAAATCAAAAAAATGTGACGTCATCACTGAGACGATATATTTAATACCTACAATATCTAAATAAATAACAATAATAAATAATAATATGATGGACTAATATCGATGAAGCCACACAACCTCGTATAAAATTTCATATAAAAAATAAGATTTTTATGACTCTGTGTAACTACATTCACATGATTTTCAGCCCAAAAATGAAATTGGTTTAGTAATATGTTATTTGCATTAGATTTTCAATTTTCAGGCCAAAACTCAGCCAATTTATTAACATCTGAAAAGGTTTGATTATTTATATTTCTCACTAGTCCATAAAAGTAGTAGTCCTTTCTATCAAACAGACAGAAAGATAATGAGAGAAAAAAAAGAGAATATAGATATTTTCATGCCATCAATCATAACAAATCGATAATGTGACGTCATGTGTGACGTTTCAGTTTTTCTTTTCTAATCAGAGGAATCTAAACATTGCGTTCTGCGCATCTTGTATTATCTATTATCTTTGGTTTACTATATATGTACAAACATAAACTTAACCAGTTGAAAGTGAGGCATGAAATACATTCATTTCCTTCGGCTTTAATATTTTAAGTCCACTAATGTAACCAAAGAATTTATAACAATTTTGTAATTAAAAAATGTGGGAGTCTCAAATGATATTCTTACTATTCCCTTATTTTTAATTATATTGCCTTCTCAGTTTTTTGATAACATTTTAATAACTTATACAATGTATTTTGACAGGAAATACTGCAAAGGATTCATGTTAAATTTCTAAGATTTTTTTTTGAGTGATTGGATTTTAGAAACTGAAGGATTGTCTTATCTTTTGTTTCCTACATTCTAGCTGCACTGATATATTATGGGTTGAACGTAAGGGTTTGGTATGAAAATATCATTCGTCTTTTTTAATATATGCGCAGATAAAAAAATGAAATACAACTTTGAAAATATATTTTGAACCTTAATTAGTGATTTCATCTTTTAGCCAACTAATCTCATTTCTCTCATCATGACAATTTTTTAAGTCTTTATAATTTTATTGTTAATTTTTAAGCTAACTTTTATATATTATTACTGTTGATAAAAAAGTAACTTTTAACGTTCACACATCAAATAAATAAGCCCAAATATTAACCTAGTCTTTCTCTAACATCTCTAGAAATAAATAAGGTTGTATATTAGTTCCTATTTCGATGTAACTGTGTGGAAATGTATAGTGGAGATTGAACAATAAATTGATTCTATTTCCAATTTAATATCGTAGCTTTTATATAATAGACTTACTGAATATGGTACTTTTTACGTAATAATATATTAAAAAAAACAAAATTATGTCTGGTTCGAATAGGCAAGAATAAGTGTTGACGTTGAACATTGTATTAAAAAAGTTATTTCGCATTTGATCTCAAATATGATCTCAGGTTAAAACCACCCATACAAACTGCATAAATAAATTACCTTTAATCCTTTAAACCTTGAATAATTACTAACTTAACTTTGGTTCAGTTAGTCATATGTACAAAACTGGTTAAACTGAGAATGTCAAAACATTGTATTGTTCGATAACTGTCTTATTACCTATTTGACCCCACTCAATCAGTGAGGCACCTTTTCTTTATTTAAAAACCCAGGATTAAAAAAAAGGAAAATATGTAGCGTAAAACAATGTATATCCTTTTTACTGATGTCAAATGAATTATCACATTTTGCAATTATTATATAGAAGTGTTATTGCTAAATATATATATATATATATATATATATATATATATAATGGTGATTCTAAATTCATGTTTTTCGGATTGGAAAGTCGGGCTCCCCCTAGGATATTACCTTAGTGCAAAGAGATAATCTCGTCAAAGTTTGAACGAAATCAAATAACGGGATATGTAGCGAACTTATATTGTATTTTTTCGCCATTGGATTGCCTCTAATTACCTCAATGAAAAAAAACCAAGTAGCTGCTAAATGTAGCTGTACTTGCAAGGATTCCATTTAAATTTTGATGTTTTAGATACATCCAAAATTAAACGAGATATTAAAGTTTAGAAAGTCATTTTTGGGATATTTTCCATCAAATGACTTTTAAATCCAGAAAATGTGAAATAAGAATCACCCTTATATATATATGTATTTATATTATATTATATATATATATATATATATAATATATATATATGTATATATATATACCTATATATGAGACGTTTATGCGTGATCATTATGAACTGTAAATTTTTCTCAGTAAAAAGTCAGTAGGTAAAGAGTGAAGAGGTCTATCATATTTAAAAAGAGAGGCAAACTCTGTCTTTCCGGATAATTTAACGATAATAGTTATTATATCTCAAGTCTTTGAATTGTATGTATGTAGAATGCGAGGCTTAAATTCCAAATGAGACTGATCAAATAAATATATAATCCTTTCAATCAATGTTATTGATGATGATGAATACGAAACGTATGAGAATGAAGGGTAAGAAAAAAAGAAGAATATTTTTATTATCATCATTATAGGTCTGGCAGCCTTTGGGGGGGGGGATATACTTATCAACGATGCGTGACATTGATTATAACGATAGCTGTCTGAGAATGATGAGAAGGGGGAGGCCATGCAAAAAAAAGGAAAATATGCAAAATACAATCTCATGAATTATAATGAACATAATAATGGTCTATTATTAACAAATTATATATATTATATTCAATGAGTTTATATTCGTTTGAGTTATAATTAGTTCAATTAGTTACAATTAACTATCCTCAATAATTTTGATCATAACTTATTGGTATTCGAAATAAATGAATTTTAAAGGGTGTTTTTATTTAGGAAATCATTTCAAAAATTAACTATTAACTGGAGTGAATATAATAACTGAGAATGTGTTTTTGTCTTTTTACTTTTATCACGATACATTCCAACACTTGCCACATTAAAGAGTCATTCGCTTTTTTAAGATTGACATGTTTTTTATTCATGGAATAAACAAAAAAAAATGTTGATAAAATTGATGTTTGTCTTGTTCCTTTTACTTATTGAAAACGTGTCTATACCATAGAGATATACATATATAGAGAGCTTATTTCCTCATTAGCAGAGAAACATCGTTCAGCTGTCGCCTGTGCCCATATAAACAAAGTAACTTGTATTACGTCATCATAAGCTGATATAGAAAGATTTATTTAATTTGGACACAAAAACGAATTCCTCTGAAGAATCAAATAAGCCCTGTATGTCATTATATCTCTATGGTCTATACATGGTAGCTAAAAATTGAAGTACTTGACTTGGATTTTAATTTTGAAATACTTTTGGATAATGAACAATGTCTGAAGGAAGCATCTTGTTAGGGTTCACAGCAACCGGTCGCATAAATACTATATGTATATATTTTTTTAAAGTATACTTTGGCCAGAGAATGAGAGGACGTTGTTTCCCAAAGCTGTTCACATTTAAATGGAAATCGTATACTGCCTTTTATGTGAAGCTTTACGTCATTTAAAGGCTTTACATTAGAGCGGACGGTGACATTAAGTGACGGAACCTTTGAATAACTTACTTCCAATGGACGTATTTTTTTTTCTTGTTGCACCACTGACCAAAACGTATGGATATGCTTTCTCTGTTTGGGAGAGTTCTTAGCCACGATGTGAGATAATTTACTTCCTGTTCATACGTTCATTCTTAACTATTTAAACTTAGGTATATAAAGTGCAGAATCAGAAAGGGTTACTCATAGTTTCTTTTTTTTCATATGAAAACATTAATAGTGATTAATATTATTATTTTTGTTTGATCCAAAAATGACGTATTCATTCATGTTATGAATTTTGTACTAACATCGCATCGCCAATAAGTCAAATCTCAAGCTAATGGAATTATCATGCAGAAGTAGTCTATTTTTTTGCCTATATGGTTCGATAGAATTGCATCCGACAGGATATAAATAAGCATTATAGCATTAAAATTAGTCTATCGAACCTAGGATCTTATCAATGAGGTAGACCAAAATGACCATCCCCTCTCGGGATTCGAACCTGCGCCCCCAACATTGAAAGTTGAACACGCCTTAACACGCACGGCTATCGAGCTCCCATCCTAATTTACAATGCTTTCCTTCAATCTGAATGCATCAAAAAACAATAATAAAACATAGAAGAAGTTTATGTTGTATGTAAATTGTTTGTAACCCAAGAAACAAATATATAATCCAAGGAAAATAGATCGAAGAGATAAGAACCAAGACATAGTGTGTGAGTTGTTACTTTCTGTATCACTATCAGTAAGAAACAGAACAAAGAAACTGCCCCTTTACAAACATTATCACAATCATATGCAAATCAACTGCTATAACACCTATAACCACTCCTAATACCTATATCCACTGCTATATTACCTATATCCACTGCTATAATACCTATATCCACTGCTATAATACCTATATCCACTGCTATATACCTATATCCACTGCTATAATACCTATATTATTTTTTGCCTATATGGTTCGATAGAATTGCATCTGACTATATTCAATTAAACGCAATTCTAACTAGAGGCATATATACACTCAGAGAGTGCAAACCTCCGCCGTCATGAGCCTTCCGAGCGGATTTTTCACGACTGGGGAGGCGTAGAGAGACGGGGGAGGTTTCCCCTAGACGGAAATTTCGAGAGGAGACGCTCCCGGCACCCAATTTCACAGCACAGCGACATCTATTGGCAGAGTAGGCTAACTTGCAAATTTAGTAGTATTTAGCTAATTTGGCGCCTAATTCTGCACTCAGAGATGCCAAAATTTAATCACTCTTCCTTTTGGCACTTCCAACAACTCCACAAAATTTCATCCAAATCCGTTCAGTACTTTTTGAGTTATCCTGCTGACAAAACCCACAAACCAACAAACGCCAGTGAAAACTACCTCCTTCGGCGAGGTAACAATTAAATGAAAAATATTTTCGGAATTTAAACTTATTTTTAAAACAAATATTAAATTAGAGCACTTTGATTTATTTTTAAATTACGTTAACTACTCTATCTAACCAGAAAATAAATAACAAATTTAAATAAATTATTCCCTATTCTTAGAAGGATTTTTTTTGCAAAGTTGTACAAAGCCTTTTTTAAGCATTAAATTTTGCTTAAAAGTTCTTCTCAAATTTTGTTTCATGCTTACAAAATATTATATTTATTTTGGAGTTAGTTATTGAAAGACTACATAACATGATTAATATTAATTTTGGTAGTCAGGTTGTAAGTGAAAAAAAATATTTTATGCATTAAATGAAATATGAATGGAAACTTTTCTTATTAATCCTCTTGCATGGCATAATAAATAATCATATATTTGTATATCGCGAAAGCCTGAAATCTTTTTATATTTGTATATGTCCGAAGTTGAACCCATATTTACTTAAAAAATAGTTTTATGGTAATACATTAAATTATAACTCTATATCTTGTTATAGAGTATTTATTTGCTATGAAATTTATAAACTCAAAATATTTTTAGCTTAGCATATTGATGGTTGATACACGTTTAGTGAACATGCTAAGTACTATATATACTAACATTTATTTAAACCAATAAGGAAAACATTATAATGCCTTCTTGGAATGTAAAACAAAAAAGTTCCACTTTGATATGAATTGTTGATTGTTTCTATGTTTTAATTATTGTATGCATTGGTTTTTGTAAACATACTATTTATTTGTCTCTTTTAGATGATGTTGATGATATTTTTAGCTTTGTTCTTCTGCCATTGTACTAATTTTAAATTATAATACCTATTAATATATTTTTTGCAAATTAATTTGGCCTTTGTGGAGGGCATTGAATTAAATTAAAATCCCACATATTTTAATCTAAATAAAAGCACAGTTCCGTAAACGGCTCAGTTTCCAGCATTGTCGAAAGACTTTGTCTATTAATACGTAAGTCAAAGTAAGTGTCTCCACAAATGCTACTCTTATCAGATATTTGCTTTATACTACAGTATATTTATTGTCCTCTACAGAAGGATCAAATGAATACTGGGCTCATGTCTTTGGATTTAAAGTTATATATCAATCATTAGAGGTATCAGCATGAATCACGTTGTTTTATAGGCCTTAATATGCCATTGAAAAGGATGACTAACAGTGACTTAAAAACAATTTCGGATGTTTTATTCATTTGTGACAAAATTTTATATCATCTCCTTTCCTTTCCATAATTAATAAGCTGTTCTGGCAAAGAAATATAAATAAGGGAGAATTAGGTTTATTGTCAAAAATGTAATAAAGTTCAGCCAAATAGTTGATTTTTTATTAGGTATTCACAGAGCTGAATCACTATTTGATGCCTCATTCATTGAATCTCCAAGGATCCCTGTATACTATTGAAGATGCAAATATGGTAGTTCTCGCTAATTCACCAATATATTTTCATCAGTTTGTACAAATCTATCTGCTTTCTTATCCTACGTTTTAATAGTGTGAGTGATCATTCATATTCGAATGATGTGATGAAAAAATAAACATAAGCTTTCCCCCGTGAGACGTTGCTTAATCAAGTAAATATATAAAATTAAATAATCCATTAAATCATTCGTATATGACATGAAAGGAAACAATTTTTTATTAATAAGTTGGCTCAGAAATATAATAGACGTTTTTAAGAAAAAACTAAGAGTATATCTTATGGTTGTAAATGGTTGAACGACGTTGACCAATACTAATAATTCACTTATTAATATTATAAGAAGAGTCCTTTATTTCATGACTTGCAACTATCTATTTACAACATAATAATAACACTGTGGCTCAGCTGATGACGTAGCCACTAGAGGTGGATCGTGTCACCTACTTGCGAGCCATACTACTACATGCCCCCCAATGGATTGAGCATACTTGGGATTATGTCGGCAATCCATTCACTCGCAAATGGCGTCTGTTCCGGACAAGAGTAGATCCTTCGGAGGTGACCTCATAGGATCGTCCATTGATCCTGGTCTTGGCGACGATACCCTGACGAGTCCACTCACCCGAAATCGGATTTCTGAGACGGACTTCTTGACCAACATACAACGGTGGTAGTACCTTCGAATGTTTATTGTATTGATCCGTCGTTTTTGCCCTTGACTTTCTTCTCTCCTCCTCCGCTCGTTTCAACTCTTCGTTGGAAAGACGTTTGTAGACCTCCGCGTGAGCAGGTAGACCTGTCCGTAGAAGACGACCATACAACCATTGAGCAGGTGAGAGTCCGTTGTCAAGACGCGGTGTGTTCCTCCATTCTATGAGAGACCGATCAAACGCGTCCGAGTCTAGGTGTCCGTTTCTCCAATTCTTCTTTACCAGAAGTTTCATTGCCTTCACGGCTGCTTCCGCATGGCCATTGGATTGGGGATAGTGGGCGGATGAGGCGACTGAGACGATGTCGTAGTCCTGACAGAAGTCCTGGAACTCCCGGGACGCAAATTGTCGTCCTCCATCCGACCGGATTTTATTAGGAATGCCGTGATCCCTGATTATGGTCTTAAATACCTTGATGACCTGCGCAGCTTTCGGTACCTTGTCATGGTGGTGGACAATTGGCCAGCCACTGTAGCGATCCACTATTACCAAAAAGTGTCTTCCTCTATATTCGAAAAGGTCCGCAGAAACGGATTCGAACGGGCGTGACGCAGGCGGGTCCGATTGTAGAGGTTCTTGCTGTTGCTGTGGGCGGTAACGTTGACATTCTTCACACGATTCGACCATTTGGGCAATCTCATTCCCCATGCCGTGCCAGAAGAAGAGTTCTCTGGCCCTGGCTCTTGTTTTTCCGACGCCAAGATGTGATGCATGAAGCTTCTTAAGGATTGCAGGCCTAGCAGTCTGAGGAATAATTAATCTATGACCGTCGTATACGATGAGACCATCGGTGGTGATTGACAGTAGGTTCCAATGCTTTAAATAAGGTTTAACTAAATTTTCCTCCGGTAACTTTTTCACATCCAGTGCTGACATCTTTGGTAAGGCCTGGTAGAGTGCTTGATAGGCCTCGTCTTGTTTGGCTGCTTCTCTGATTACTCCTAGAGCGGGGTCTTCTGAAATTGAGTCCTTGGAGATTATCATTTGGCATACGATGTCTGAATTGTCTTCCGAATTTGTTGGGTCCGACACTGGTGAACGACTGAGAGCGTCTGCTATAAGATGTGTTTTTCCTTTGGTCCATACCACTGTGAAGTTGTAGCTATTTACTTTTTCAAGTATGCGTTGCATCCGAGCGTTGTCAATTGAAGCTAAGTTTGTGTTGTTGGCGATTGTGCGAAGAGGCAGATGATCCGTGACTACGAAGAAGTGGGGTAGTCCGAGTAGGTACGTCCGACAACAATTTATTCCCCACTGAATAGCTAAAGCCTCGAGCTCACCAACCGAATACCTTGTTTCAGTATCCGTTAAGTATCGGGATCCACATTGGATTAACTTCCAGTGTTCTTCTTCTGAACTATGGTTCTGCATGAGTGCGTATCCTAATCCGTTGAGTCGAGAAGCGTCAGTTAGAATACGAGTGGGTAGTGATGGATCAAAATGAGCGAGGACTGGCGGTGATACTAGTATCTTCTTGACCTCCTCAAAAGCCTCCTGTTGAAGCGGTGTCCAGTTCCAAGAGTTTTTGGATGAGAGAAGTGGTCTGAGAGGTGTAGATTTATGAGCTAAATCTGGTACAAAGTTCCCAAGTTGATTCACCAGACCGAAAAAGGAACGAAGATCCGTGATGTTGGTCGGTGCGGGGAATTTGGAAATGGCCTCGACCTTCGTTGGATCCGCCTTGACACCATCCTTGCTAATGACCATGCCAACAAAGTGGACAGACTTGCTGATTTGCAATTTTGCGGGAGAAAGAGTTATTAAATTCTTCTTACATGTATGAAGTACCTCTTGAAGCGTTTGCATAAGCTCTTCCCATGTATCTGCATAGATTAAAATGTCATCCACCACCTTGATTTTGTTGATTACGTGAGAGAGAGCTTGATCTCCTCGTGCACAATATTCATCACCAGAGCTTGATAGTCCCATTGGTGCCCTAGTATAGCAAAAACGACCCCATGGTGTTAGGAACGTTGTAAGGAGTTGACTCTCTTCATCCAGAGGAACCTGCCAGTACCCCTTGGTTGCATCAATGACTGCAAACCATTTGGCACTTGAGGGTATCATTTGTTTCACATCAGTGACTGATGGAAATGGATGAATGGGGCGTTTGACGAATTTGTTGAGTCCCTTGTAGTCAACGACAAGACGAATACTTCCGTTGGACTTCGGAACCACTAGAAAGGGAGATACAAAATCGGTGGGCTCACTCACGGGTTTAATTATTTTTTTCTCAACCATGTCGTCTATCTCCTTCTTGGCTGCCTCTCGATAGGCGTAGGGGATGCTCCGAGCGACACAGCATGGTTTCGGCTTCTTCTCCGCGGGGATATCCTGGAGGTGAATGTGCATGGGCTCACCCTGCATTGCCTTAAGGGATGATGATGAATTGAAGACTGATTTGAAATTTTCTTTGATTGCCTTCACGGCCTTCTCCACCTCGTTTGGTGATGGGTCTATCATCAATTTGACGTGCTGAACAGCCTTTGAGCCTTGGGTTCGTGCCCTTGTTGTAGAGTTATACTTCACTTGATATACTTGCGATCCCGCTTCAAACGGAAATTCTGGGGAAATCATCCTCAGGTCCTGCATGGTATGCCATGCGAGTAGGAAGTCAGTTACGTCAGGTGAGACGTAGACCGTTGTCTGGGTTTCATATCCTTGAAACCTGAAGAAAACCTCGACAGCACCCACACATTCTAGTTCCGTCCCATTGGCTGCGATGATCCTCCTTTTCTTCGTTGGATCCACCTCGTAGCCAAGATTGTCCATGAGCCCGTCGTTGGCTAGGCATTCGGCTGTACCTGTGTCAGGAAGAGTAGTCACTTCTGTCCAGTTATTACCTTCCAATGAGATTTGAACCTTAGCCAGTGGGGTTGAACGTCCACAATGCTTCTTTGTCACACAGACCTTGACGCAACTGGTCTTTGTAAGTCTGGTCTCATCTTTCCGGGCGTTGCTCTTCTTGCGACAAGCCTTGGCAAAGTGGCCCTTTTTGCCACAATCGTTACAAACACCGTATGAGGCTGGACACTCTCTACGTGGGTGATACTTCCCACCGCAGAAAGGACAAACTTGTTTCATCTCCCCGTCCTCGGTCTTCGCTTCGATAGTCCTGGCCTTGGAATTTGAACGATCACGACTTCCACCCCTCTTGGAGCTCTTGTATGATGACATTTTGTTGACCATCATCCCAGATCCTGTAGATTTTTGTACATGACTTGATGGTTCCGCTCGGAAGCCTCCCACGCCATGCATTTGGCCTTGACTTCCTGGAAACCGTGTCCGTCCATCTTGAGTAATTCTTTCTGAAGTAAAGAGTCATTTATATTCACTATGATATGTGATGCCAATACTTCTTCATATGGCATCCTATCTAATTCAGCACTATCGCCAAGCAAACGAAGTCGGATCAAATAATCAGAGAATTTTTCGTCTGACCTCCTGACACATTGTTGGAAACGGAGACGGCGCGTCATCACGTTAAGTGAATGTTCATAATGGTAGTGTAGGGACGTGAGCACTTCATTCACGGTAGCGTCATCCCCTATCTCCAAAAGATGTCGTATCGTGTCTAGTACCCTGCTGGAGAGACACGACCGCAGATGAGCCCGTTGCTCACGTTGCGTCAACAGATCCATTCTGTTACCATGGAAGTAGTCTTCGAACTGTATCTTCCAGTTTTTGAAGGTAGTGATGTCTGCGTCGTTTTCCAGCTCACTGGGCTTAAGAGTAGAGATGAACTTTGGTAGTGAATTTCTGACGGGGTTGGTGGGGTGAGGAGTGGCCGCGATCTGAGCAGAAAGAAGAGCCCTCTGACGGTCCTCTTCTATTTTAAGTCTGTATTTATGATCATATTTGGCCCTTGTAGCTGCCACCATGCCTCGTAAATCCTGATATTGTTCAAATAAAAGTTCGTATTGGACAAAATACTTTCTTCCAGACACTCATCCGCACCGAGTTCCTTGATGGAATGTATTATGTCCACTGAGGCCTTTAGCTTCTCCAAAACCTGCTCCGAGTGACACACCTCTACTTCTGCATTGATGATGGTGTCTATATCACACTCCGAGAGATTATAACACACAGTGCTCAATTTTTGGATCTTCTTCTCCGATGAACTCCTGAGAGCAGCCGCGCTCCGGTTAGCTGATGAAAGGTCCATGCCGATGATTGATGATGGAGGTGTTGTCTATTGCTGTGAAGCGATGTCGTCGTCGTCCTGGGAGAGTAGAGCTTCTTACGTAGTAAACTAGACCGACTCTAGTTGAGTAGTACTACCGTAGACTCCTGAGACTGCGCCATGTTATGGTTGTAAATGATTGAACGACGTTGACCAACACTAATCATTCACTTATTAATATTATAAGAAGAGTCCTTTCAAGGTAGTTAAAAGTAAGTAGAGCCATTTTAACCAATGAAAGTAAAAAAATACACCGCCACGCAACCTACCTCATGAGCATGACGTCACATATGGCAAAAGAGGGTATATTGTATAAGTAAAAAATGTCAAATATAATCGAATTTAGCCTTTAATTAGATCATAAAGAATTAATTATCACAATTCTATTAGAAAATGGAAAAATATTAAATTTGTGAGTAATCATAAATTTTTGATGATTTAGAGTTGCTGAAATTATCCAAAATATTTCATGAAAAAGCAAACTCTTCAATCATTATATGTTAAAGCACATAAAAAACAACGAAATAAATTATAACAAAATACTATTTATAATCATATATTATTACAAAGACATATTTAGAAAAAAGTATATAATTTATGAATTAATACAAAAACAAAATATGGTTATAATCATATACATATTATATTAATATTATTAAAATACATATTAAGAAAATATATAATTTATAAATTATTACAAAACAAAATACTGTTTATTATTTGTGTGATTTTTTTTTCAGACTATTGTCAAGTTGGAAAATCCCGGGCAGTGCTGGGTAATATACGCTAGTAATCATATATTATATAAATATATTAGAAATACATATTTAGGAAAAAGTAAATAATTTATTGGAGCATTTAATTAATCCACTGTTTCATTTTTCGCTTCTCTCTTAAACTTTTTCTATGTCTAGCCTTTTGCTCTTGAAGGCGTTTTTTTTCAAATTTTATTTGAAGAAATACACGAATTTGAGCAAATTTATTAAGAGCCTCCAATGGAACTGACAGCACCTTAGACATTGATTTAGAAACTCTTTTACAAGGTTGTCGTTCCTATCAATCCTTCCATTTACTATAAAATTATTTGAAATTTTTTGTTCACATTTCCTCATAGCCTCTAAAATAGTCTCATAGTCTTCTTGAGTGAAGTGCAGACTACACATAAAGGATGATGCAGGCTGAAATGTCGAATCTCCTCTTTTGCATGCGATGGTCCAAGCTTTTCTCTTTTTGATGTTGGTTGGAAACGAGTGGTACAATACATTGTGAGCATTGGGATCCAATGAAGGACAAACAGCAACTGCACACTGTCTTTTTTTATTAATTGAAGCCATTTTTTGTAAGAGTACGATGCACTAATGATAATTTGAGTAGAGATGTTATATATAGTAAAAGTTATTTGTTTATGTTTTCTGCCAGACGTGACGTCACACGAAAATATTTCGGAACCTAAGTTTATACATTATGAAATGGCGGGGGGTTGAGTCCTTTATTTCATGACTTTGCAACTATCTATTTACAACATAATAATAATAATAACACTGTGGCTCAGCTGATGACGTAGCCACTAGAGGTGGATCGTGTCACCTACTTGCGAGCCATACTACTACAGTATATTTAATACAGCCAACCATTCCCTTAAACTAAGGATTTTGGTTAAAACGGCTAAATAACTATCTTCTGGCCATTTTATTATATCGATAAGAACCCTTTTGTAGTATATTATTTCTCTCAAATTTGTCTGTAATAAATTAACTCTATTGTACATAACTGCCACATCCAATTAAAATATCATCTTTCAAACTCTGGATCGTCACGCCCATTAGGTCCACTTTGTTTACTCAGTCTGAAACAAGTAGTTTTATTTTTTAAAGTCCCCTTTAGGCTTCAATAGTCTGGACACACAAACAAAACAGATGATTTACTTCCTCCTATTTAAAAAATTTTTTAGTTACTTTAAACTTATTTATGGTCACACATTTATTTAAAGTCATGGATCATAAGTTCCGACCTGCCTTAAAATACATATTACATAACTAAAAATACTTCCTCAATAGTTGCTTTAAATATATTTTATTATTTCAATATCCTATTGATATTAAGGTACTTTAAACATGCTTACAAAATATATCTATTTTATGTATTGTAAAATTTATTATATATTGAAGGTTATTCTGTCTACTGTTTATAAGTCATAATAAATAATACAATATATAAATAAAATTAAACTCTGACCTCTTTGTGACATTGCTTTACGTATTCTCATGCAATTGAATGAGTTGATTGGAAGTATATTGTATGTATCAAGATAGTACATGCCTATATAATGCTCCACATACCAGTCAATAAGTTGCTTTGTTTCTAACATGTATTGTATCACTTCTAAATCTTATTGTAAGGTGTTCTACGGCTTTCATAAATAAGCTTGTTTGGCTTATTACAGTTTAAAAAAGTGAATTTCAGGGTCTTAGGATTCCACCAAGGATTGGGTCTGTTTTATACCAATAGTCCTTTATGCAGCTGTAATCTTGCCTATAATTGTTTTTAAGCTTTTGATGCTCACACATCCTTAGAAAGTAGAAATGTTGATGAGCCAACTTATTCATCGGCAAGCAAAAAACCGAGCTAAGTGAATTTAATATAGAAAATAGTTTTATAAAAATACATTCCCTTGACAAAAAACGTATTAGAGCTCCTATCGGCAATGCCGTCCCAAGATAGTAATGGCTTTTTTTAGAGCCATTTTAAGGCTGACCAGTTTTATATCGATAAAAGTAATATAATATAATGCAGTGGATTTTAAAGCGGATGTGTTTAAAAAAAACCCAATAACAAACCCAGATTTTATAATAAGTTTTATAGATAATATCGTTTTTGAGATTGGAGGCGATGTTAAGCAATCCACCCGATGGCATGGGATATTTAGAGATAATAGGCCATTAATTACCACTGTCGTTCAATATGATTAAGGTATTATTATTGTTTGCCATTTTTTGTATATTTTAATATATATATATATATATATATATTTTTTATGTTTTATAATCCTTTGAAAATTTGCCCCTCTCATTTTTATATATTTTTTAAATTTCATACTGTCTCAGTACTAAAGAAAGTGACATTTCTTCAACAATTCAAACATTTTATGTTAATAGAACAAAACTTTTACTTCCCTCCATCCACCGCAAGATATTATCTACAATAATGAAGAATTTTAAAAATAGCAAGTAATGTCATTTTAAAGTTCTAATTCTATATTAATATATTTAGTACATATTTCAATTTTGAATTGTATTTTATTGTTTAAAAATATTGCTTACCCCTAAAATAAAATTCTAAATTAAAATATTACTTATGTTATTTTTTATACATTATCATAGGTTTGTATGTACATATTCTGTAGTACAAATCATAAATTTGAACTGTTGAATAAAAAAACTTTCTTGCTATTTTTATTCCTCAATTTTTTATGTATATAATTCTATATGAATGTTTAATTGTTCATGAAATTAATTGTACATGAAAGAAGAGACAGAAAAATGAATGAACACTTAGGAAATTCCCAATACATAAAATAGCATGTTTTCAATAAAAGGAAAATAAAATCAAAGTATTTTATGATATATTAACTCATTTCATAACTTTTATTGTGTAAGGCTCCACTGTTCTTTTTTACGAGCCACTGCCCGGCTTAATTTATTTACGTACAAAAGCATTTAAATTAAGCTAGCCCCTTGATGATTATTTAACAGAAAATCAACCACAGGCTTCATAGACTTAAATGCTCTACCTCTCTATTTTTCTCCCTGCATGCTATGATATGTTGTGTAAACCATGATGATAGCCCTACGAGAAAAAAAATATTGTTGACAAGCTAGGATGAGCTCTGCGGTTCAATACGTATTCACCTTTTTATTGCAGTCCATTATAGTAGAGTATACAATATAGGAACATATAACATGTGTATTAGTCTATTCATCTACGTCAACATAACTGAGCCCGGCATATATCTCAGTACTTTATGTGATATATATATATATATATATTTATATGTCAGACATAATTATCAATATTTAAGCAATAATTTTTAGTGCTCAAATTAGTGACAAAGTTTTATAAGATACTTAAAAACATTGAAATCTAAGTTGGAACTAAACAAAAACATGTTTTCAAACTAAGAAAAACTTAATACATATATATTTTTAAATTACGTATATTATATAACTATATACCTACAATTTTTTTTGATTAAGATGTTTATTTATTAGCTAAAATCCAAACGGTGTAAAAACAAAAAGAATACAGCATAAGATAGGAGATAAAAAAACACAATCTTAAAAAAGTTACGTAAAAAAAAAACATAAGTGAACATTATAATTCAAAAATCTTTTAAATTGTTATTGTAATATCGGAGGACTATTTTCTAACTAATATCTTTCATTATTTTCTAACTAATGTAAAATTAAGAGTAAAAATATTGCATATATCTATATATATACATACAAATTGGGCAAGGTGTATAAAACTTTTTAATTTTCTGATTATATCGACTTAACCTATATCACACAAAATAATGACAATTTATAATATATTTACCAAGAACTCATGAAACAACTTAGATCTATTTATTTGCATATAAAAAAACCAATTTCAAATATTTTGACTAAAACAACTAGAATTCTCTCATTAATTTTTTATACATTATAATCATGAAGGTGCATTCAGATCAATGGTGCTTCATCTATATGCAAATAACTACAAAGTGAAAATATGAAAGAAATTTTTGTCGCATATAAACTTAAGTTTACATTTACTTCCTTACATTTTCTTACAAAATAATTTTACATAACACATATGTTTAATGCTCATTAATCATTTTTTGTTTTTTATTATTTATTGATATTTCCAAAGTACAATTTACATTAAATATTTATAATTTATTCTCATATACCAATGTACATACACATTGTAGAGGAAGCGACAAATAATTTTATGTTCGAAGAAATATATATATATATACGAATATATATATATATATATATATATATATATATATATATATATATATATATATATATATATATATATATATACGAGCTGAATGATGATCGCTAACAACGAATGAAAGTCATACATCTGTACACCTAAATGCATATCATATTAGATTAAATTGTATAAATGGGTACTGTAATACATGCACTTTGTTTTAATATTTATGTTCTATTTCATTTCTTCGATTATAACGAAAATAAAATTACTATATTTATATAGACACTATAGTTAAAAATTACAATATATATATATATATGTTTATATGTATAAATAACTAACTAAATAAATATATATACAGGGTGCGGAGCTACAATAGGGAAAAAGTAGTCAAGATATATCTTGTTATATTTTATTAACAAAACAAGTTGGCAATAATTATTTTTCACAAAAGTTGTTCAAAGGTATCCATTCTTGAATTTTACTCCAACCTTTCCCCGTCAGCCTCGATGACCACCTCTAGCCTGGAGCGGAACCTCCTGCAGGCGTTGACAAGGTGCTCCCTGTTCATGTTTGCCACAACGCTGTTGTGAGCACGCTTGTTGGATTCCCTCTCCAAGACGCCCCACACGTAGTAGTCTAACGGGTTGCAGTCCGGCGAGCTAGGGGGCCACATCTCCTTCGACCAGACCATGGCCAATTTTGTATCAGATGATGTCTGTCTGACCTTGAGCACGTAGCTTTGCTCATGAGATCATCATGTACGGCGGTCCTTATGGTTTTCTCGTCCACGATCATCTTGAAGGCCAGGTCCCTCATAGAGGTGCCGGGATCGTCGTTGATCCTCTCCTGGAGCTAGTGGAGAAACTCTGGAGTCCTCTTTTTCTTCTGGAACGGTCTTGAGTCTTCCTCAAGAGTGTTGCATTGCTGTTGGACTCATTAAAACTCTTGTGCCACTGGATAGATGGTGGCTTTGTTAATCTTCAGGAACTCGATAATTCTTTGGGCGCGTGGTCCGCTCAAAGGGCGACCAAAATGGCTGCATGGCGATCTTGTAATGATGACATTTTCCCGAAAAAAATTCTGAAAGGCAAGACCCAACTGAAGCCAAAACAGTTGTTTTTAAAGTAATCGGACTAAGGGTTCTCAATTGTACCACAGTGTATATGTACACTAGGGGTACTATAGAAACCTAATGTTAAGATATCAAAATGTCACCTCCTGCGAAAGTGCGTCATAAGAAACTAAATGATCCTAGAATAGTGGATTTTGGGTTGACTCCCCTTACCCCCCCCCCCCCAAATTGCGTTCAAAGGTTTCGTTATGAAGCAAAACGTTTTTGTTATTACTTATTTTGAAAAAATTTAGTTTTATTAAATATAGCTATTATCAGACCATGTAAAGATTGTGGGCGTTTATTCAACTCGACACTTCATGTATTTGTGGAGTGTCGTGTGGTGAAAATTCTCAAAGATTTTATTCTTTTAAACTCGCCTAATCTCCGTTGTGAATCTTCAAATGCTTGGAAAGGTATTGTTCTCTTCGGCCTCGGAAAGAACAACAAATCACCGGAGTCCAAGGCACTTACCTTTAGTATTTTAAACTCAAAGATATGTCAAAGGCTGTCCTTCAACGAACCCCTGCATCCCTTCGAGTTGTGGAACATATTTTTGTCGGCAGCAGCAAGATATGCAGCTTTATCTTTGAAAATTCCATCGTTGGAAGAAAGAGCAACGTGGACGTCTGCCGGAAGAATCATTAAATACTTCCCAAGTCTCTCTCTCCAACATCAAAAACTGATAAAAATCATTTCAAAAAGTTATGCTAATATATAGCCTCCTGAATATTTCTATGTTTTATTTTTAACATTTTTGTTAAGAGTTTTAAAATATTTAATAGCTCTGTAATTGATTGTAAAAAGTATTTTAAAATATGGTTTTTTATTATTATTTTAAATATAATATTTTATTGTTTGTGTTCCTCCCCAGAGCAAAAAATTTAAACTACAATGTTTATTTTTGTTTCAATGACGCATTTGCTTTGGGTGTTATGTAAATGTCTCATTTTTATTTATTTACATAATAAACGAACTGGTTAATTAAAATAAATATAGCTTTGATCAATTTATGACTTTCTTATTTTTGCAAATATTCGTCAAATAATATTTAGGGCCAATAAATGAACATAAGTGCTGACGCACGAACCATTTTTTAAATAACAGCTCCTACTAGGGTTCTTTTATAGTTTCAAGAAGGAAAAAGAAAAAGAGGGTACTCATGTTGATGTTTTTAAGTTATTACCTCCGCCGAAGGAGGTATTGTTTTCACTGGCGTTGGTTTGTTGGTTGTTTGTTTGTTGGTTGTTAGTTTGTTGGTTTGTTAGTTTGTTGGTTTGTCAGCAGGATAACTCAAAAAGTACCGAACGGATTCGGATGAAAACTTTGTGGAGTTGTTAGAAGTGCCAAAAGAAACAAGTGATTAAATTTTGGCATCTCTGAGTGCAGAATTAAGATGCAAAATGAGCTAAATACTAATAAATATTTCAAGTTAGCCTACTCGGACAATAGATGTCGCTGTGCTGATAAATCGGGTGCCGGGAGCGTCTTCCTCTGACGGCGGAGGTTTGCACTCTCTGAGTGTATATATGCCTCTAGTTTTTAAATACGTTTACTTTTCACATCTTAAATTTCATACAGTAAGTATAACACCTAAAGTTGAATTGTATATTCTTTCTTTGTTTTAAAAGTAAGGTTTTTTTACTCCATGGTTGATAATATATGTATATCTATGACGTTGATTATATCCATAAACTTTTGCAGATGTTTCCGTTACTAGTTTTATAGCTCTTTCCACTGATTGTGAATGGCAAGGATAATTATTAATTTTTAAAGGATGTTCTTTTGCTTTTATAATATCTTCCTTAGGCACAACTGGAAGAACAGACAAATTTATATTTGACAGTCGATAAGATTTAAAAATTCTTAGAATTAAAGTTGCTAGTATTGGGTAGTTAAAAATTCTTTGTTTTTTAATATTCTTTTTTGCAAAACAAAACTTTTTCCAGAGCAACTATTCTTGTTTGCATATATTATCGGTTAGGCCTTTTAGCAATATATTTCAGGGTGGGCAAAAAAGCGTTTCTCTTGAGTACTTTTTCTATTGAAGGGGCTAAATTTTCATCAATCTCTTGTAATAAAGTTACGGCAAATTGGTAATACTTTGAGCCTTCAATGAAAAGAGGATTTAACTTGGTTTGAAACCAAATAGGAGCGTAAAAATTTAGTATAAATTTTACTAGTTTTATGTCAGAATCACATGGACTTTTTATGAGAAATATAGGATCTTAAAATTCTGTTGGCTTTGGTAAGACATTTTGCCTCATGTAATGCTCCTGGAGACCTGTAGCAAAAGCTTGAATAAAAAAAATCCTGTTTGAATACCTAATGTAATTTTGTATAAATATTTTTGATCTGAGCTTAAAGAATCAAGTAAACTTTATTTTAAGTATTTTACTTTTCCTTCAACTATTTCAAAGCTTTTTATTGAATTTTGGTAAAGTCTGTATCAATTAATTTTTCCATCTAAATGATTGAAAGCTTCTCTAAAAGGTAACTGGTTCATGTGTAGGAGACAAATAATCCACTGAAGTGGTCTTTTTTAGAGATAACTTCAGACTTTTTATTACTCGTGACCATATTCTGACATTGATGTTGCATCCGTAACACACAACAGCGACCAAAGTGTCAAGGCTTTAATGTTCTTCGACAACTGAAAGTTGATCTTTCGCTTGATCTTCCTCTATGCCATTTTTGATGATACGTGATCAATGTATTCATTGTGGGGTTCTAAAAATATTTTTTTAAGAATTAAGTTTTGAAATAACAAGTTACCTATAACAATGACTAGATGCTTCTCTTTATCAGTTGAGAAAATATTTTTCGTCTTTATATTATTCTCTACAAAAGTTTATGGATATAATCAACGTCATAGATCATTATTCTCAACCATGTGAGGGAGTTACTGTATGACAATTAAGATGTGAAAAGTAAAGTATTTAAAAAATAACTTAAAAACATCAACATGAGTACCCTCTTTTTTTTCCTTCTTGAAACTATAAAAGAGCCCTAGTAGGAGCTGTTATTTAAAAAAGGGTTCGTGCGTCAGCACTTATGTTCATTTATTGGCCCTAAATATTATTTGACGAATATTTACCAAAAAATAAGAAAGTCATAAATTGATCATAGCTAAATTTAATAAAACTAAATTTTCCCAAAATAAGTAATAACAAAAAAGTTTTGCTTCATAACGAAACCATTGAACGCAATTTGGGGGGGGGGGGTAAGGGGGAGTCAAACTAAAATCCATTTTTCTAGGATCATTTAGTTTCTTATGACACAACTTTCGCGGGAAATGACATTTTGATATCTTAATATTAGGCTTCTATAATACCCCCTAATGTACACACACACACATCAGGAAATCGGAACTTTTTGGAAATTGATATATAAAGAAATATGTGAGAAACTTTTAGAGAAAATGGAAATTGAAAACAATACAAGATTGACTTTCCTAAAGAACACTTGAAAAAGAAACTTTTATGCATTGGGGATATTTATAACGAAGAAAATGTTTTTACCACAAATGAACGTCTGGAGAGGAGGAGTATCCTACGTAAAATTAGTTTCAGAAGAAGAGAAATTGGGCCAAGGAACAGTTTTTATAATTTTATTTCAATGATGGAAAACAGTAAGATTCGTAACAGCTTACTCGAAAGGGGAGCAAATAAATTCTTTATTGGCCAGATTGAGAGAAGACGGGAAGAATATAGAGTAGAAGCGTCTACGAAACAAATTATAAAAGGTCTTCAATCAAATTTATTAAACAATGGTCTCTCTTGGTTAAAGTACAAAATAGTGACTAACACTTTGTCTTTGGGTACTACTCATGGGAGAAACACAAAAGAAAGGTTTTGCTTATTTTGTGGGCATGCAAGGAAAACATTGAGGCACTTTTTAATGGAATGCGGACAGATGGTCAGAATACTGGGCCATTGGTAAATTTGTTTTATGAGAATTTAATCTGCTAATACCTCTTAGAGAATTGGTTTTCTTTTATGTTGGACCACATCAAGAATAAAATAATTTTTTAACAACTAAAATGCAGTATTATATTTATAAATTCAGATGTAACAGGGTGCCCCTCCCCAATAATTTTATGAGTATTATAAATACATGGATGTTGAGTGTTTTATAAGTTTGTTATAAGTTTTTTAATATGAATGAATGGTAAAAAATAAAGTTGTACCTCTGTACAAAAAAAGTCCTTTCATGATAATCCACCATATTTTGTCATTGAATATTTTGGTCGTATTATTTGAATTTTGGTCAACTCCTCCTCCTCGTGTACTTGTTTGGTCTGGTACTGTGGGATATGCAGTACAAAAATATGATATATTGAGGAATTGAGGATCTGGTTGTTTATACTGACGGCTTAAGAATTGAAAATCAGACAGGTGCTGGCTGGGCTTTGACAAGGTGAGACATTGCGCTCAACCAAGGAACCTTGAAGCTCGATTAAGCTAATACTGTTTTCCATGCTGAGGTGGAAGCTTTGGTATTATTCGTTGAATTTTAATCTTATTGGTTGGAGTAATTGTATACAACAATGCTTATTTTTTCTTTTATGCCCTTCTAATAATTTTTCTATAAATTGTATTTTAGGTTTTAAAACGATGTATAATTTATAATACTGCCAATTTATAAAAGAACATCCTTCTTTACTTGGCATCATAGAGTGAAAAGAAATGCAGAAACAATTGCTCTCAACGGGGTATTTAAAGATTACGACATTGACATTTTTTTCGAAGAAGGTTATTCGACGTCCACAAGAAATTCCCTCTCTAAAACAATTAAATTTTGTTCAGTATCGATCCAATAGTCAAAGTGTTGGTTTATGGTTATGTTGCCGTTTCAGTGACGACTTGGTTTCTCATGAATGTTAGGTAAAAAGACTGGCGAAATCTAAAGACTTGCTGGCATTCTAGGATGTTTATTGGAGAGCCAATTTTGAAGAATAAAATTAATAGATTCAAAAGACACCAAATTATGAATATTATGGTCATTTTCAGCGGCCATATTGGTATGAACAACCACTTATTCAAGATAGGAAAAGTACAAAGTTCAACATGTCGTCTCTGCAAGGAGAAACCGCCGATTCATCTCATTTTTGAATGTGCCCGCACCATACAGGAGATGTACCAGCTCACCGAGGAGTCCAAAGCCTAGAAGACACCAATGGAAGCTCAATGCTTGAAAATATTTGATATTTTCTGTGAATTCAACTTGTTCAATAATAAATATCTTAGCTCCAAAGTAAACTTTTACCGGCTGATACCGTATTGGGTTCCGGTGGGATGGGGGTTACCTAGAAGTTAAACAAACAAACAACAAGAGTTTTAAGCTCAAGCTGGTATAACACTTTCCAAAGTCTCAAGGTGCATGTTTTAAAACAATGAGGGAATAAGCGAAGCATAAGAAATGAAATAATCGAACGCATTTCGTATATTGATGGAGTTCGATTATACATAGAAACAACAATCTATGTGGGCAAATCCTTGCAAAAATGAATGGGTGTGTCATTCATTGTCTATATTTTTAAATGTGGTTTGCGTAAATCCAAAACGTGATTTTTATGTACTTTCAGATATACTTATAATAATTGACTACATAGTGTATGTATATTTAATGACATTTGTTGCAATATGTCTCACTCACAAATTCGAACATGTTTTTAATAATGAATTAGATTGAGGGATATATAGTTTTTCCTGGTTAAAATAAGATGCCGTTTTTATCATTCGTGTGAATGTCAATGAGGAAGTATTCCATTAGTCATTGTTTTCCCTTCTCAAGTAGGCATATTTTTTATTGTTACTATTCATGTGCGTTTTGGCGTGTTCAACTCTCAATGTTGGGGGCAGGTTCGAATCCCGAGAGGGGATGGCCATTTTTGTCTACCTCCTCATTGATAAGTTCCTAGGTTCGATAGACTGATTTAATGCTATAATGCTTACTTATATCCAGTCAGATGCAATTCTACCATTCAGGCAAAAAAATAATATATATGCATAAATAATATTTTTATCCTACAGATGCAATTCTATCGAATCAGATTTCTAACATTATTTTGTAAATCAACGAAAAAAAACAATTAAAACTAAAGAAAAGTAAGCTACATTGTCTAAATAATCAGCTATATATATCTTAGTTCTGAGGTAGAAAAAAAACAAGCATTTTTGTTATATATTAATTTGTTATCATAACCAAGAAAATACATAAGATTTATCCGATGGTCGTTATTTTAGTTTTCAAAAAGATGAAGGGAGTGCAATAGCCGTGTGTGTTAAGGCGAGTTCAACTCTCATTGTTGGAGGCGCAGGTTCGAATCCCGAGAGGGGATGGCCATTTTTTGTCTACCTCCTCATTGATAATATCATAGGTTCGATAGACTGATTTTAATTATATTATGCTTACTTATATCCAGTCAGATGCAATCCGTTCCGCACTTTTTGAGTTATCCTGCTGACAAACAAACAAACCAATCAACCAACAAACCAACGCCAGTGAAAACAATCCTCCTTCGGCGGAGGTAATTATACAAATCTTGATGGAAGCATCATTATTTTGAAACTTTTCATAACAGACTGTATTTAACATGTCTCTTGAAGAGTAACTTCTCAGCTTTTAGTATTGTTTTAGAGTGGAAAAAATGACCTCATTTATGACAACAAAAATGGCTCTGATTTTATTATTATTATTATCATCCTTTTAGTCAATCAGACTATTTCTTAAGAAAAGACAAGGTTTCATGTTACATGGCTCTTTGTCCATTAGGCTTTTTTCCTTATATTCAAGAAGATGTACAATATTAACAGTAAGTGTTCTTAGCACAAACATGGACTTGCTTTCCCATATGCTTCCGGCAGATCTTATTTGGATTATAATATGGGAAAGTTTAGTACTTAGATTTGTAAAAGCTAAAATTTGTAAGATAAAAAAATATACTACTAAATCTTTGTGGAATTGAACATTTAAAAATATAAAGTATGTGCATTTTGCAAGTGAGCTTTAAGGCTAAATTTTTAGATGAAAATATTTGTTTATAAGTATATTTTGAAATAGAATATATATTTTAGATTTTTAAAGTGTTTGAGACAAAAGTTTGAACAAGTCTTTTTGTTTTCAGTGAAAAAAATGAAAGTTATTATCAATTGCACGATACACCGACTTCTTACTTTTAGTAACATCTATAATGACGAGTAAGTTCGAGCTGAACGTCTTGTGAAATTAATTAGCAGTCTTTTTTCTAATAGTCCTTTTAGACAAAAAAGATGGTTGGACTCAGAGTTCTCTGTTATACGATGTCTATGTCTAGCTATTATAAAAAATTATAAACAATTGATTACACATATTATAAATAACTAATTAAAGACATAAATAGCGAACTTTTTTCGTACCGAGATGCTTGTTCAAAAGGCATGGAAAGTGAATAATAAAGAAGGTAGTTGGAATTTGCGGCTTTTTAGGGGAAAACATCAATTCAAAGAAATTCTTTTAAAAAATGTATATTTCATATAACAATATACAATTCATATCGTTTGTGAATGCTTTCAATGAACTTTTCCAATATTATCTATTAATATTAATCATGTAAAAAAATATTTAGGGGGTAATTATTGTTTATTTAGTTTCATGTTAGTTGACGATAAGCCAGTGATGTAATGGGACTTCGCCACGGATGTCGTCAAAGTTTTTCCTCGATGGTCCTGTCATTTTTACTCTCGTTTAAGGCTCATTGTTAGAAGATATAAGAGGACTTCAAATGACATATTCAAGGGAACTGTGCAATAAAATATGTTCTTATTACTATTTACAAAACTTGTTTCCCTTTTCGTGTTACTCACTTCCACATTATATAATTTAGATTATGATGTTTTAATGATGTGATGGGTCTTGCTTCAGAGGGTTAATTTCAAACTACAATGTTTATTTTTGATTTTATTATCACAACCCCTCTTCCTCTTTTTATTTATTATTGTATATATTATGTTATGTATGATTTTTGAAATAAATCACTCTAAGACGAAAAAAAGTATAAAAAATGATGTTTAATGAACTAGCTTTTGGGTTATCCCTTCCTATTGACTCATAAATCAATTGAGTACAAGGAATTTATGTACCAGTTATACGTGTATAACATTCGACAAGTACCATTATTAAAATCAGTAATAATAACAGATAAAAATATAGGTGTTACAACTAACAATGATTTGTCTAATTCAAAGGTTAATTTTCTCGTCTTTCTACTCTATTATTATTATTACACTTAATGTTATCATCCTCATGGTTTTCGGGCAAGAAAAGCCTCTATCATTTAAGTATATCTTTCAGTCCCGACAGATGACTCTGATTCATTCAAGGCCTTATAAATCTTGAGTCAAAGAGTGGAGTTGTATTAGTATTGATAAGTGTCAAGGGCGCTGGAGTCAGAGTTTTTCTTCTTTTTCTTCTTAAAGTAACATAGACTCCCTTGAAAATTTCCTTTGTTAATCCTTTGATAGTATATCTAATGATATATATGTATTACTTTTCCCCCTTTTTATATTCCCTTGTGCCATTAGTTTTATATATTGAAATCCTACTTTCCTTCTACAAAGAAATAAAATCTTCTTGACTGATGATTTGCGTTGGTCTTTACTGATTGAATACGTGTTAAAACTGGTCTTTCCGTACTTGCATCATCAGTTTGAGCCATAGGCTAACTAACTCATTTTCAGATATATCTATATATATATATATATATATATATATATATATATATATATATATATATATATATATATATATATATATATAATATATATATATATATATATATATATATATATATATATATATATATATATATACACCTATATATACACCTATAATTTCAATACATTTTTTTTCATGAATTCTTTATATTCTTATTGGGTTTGAAATGACTTTTGGATCTTTACAAAGATAAACAACCATGTATATAAAACAACAACTGATCCAACTAATTTGTATTCAATACAAAGCGGCGATGGATTATTAAAACCCTTTTGATGTCGTTCCTATATATTTTGAACTCTTTGGATAAAATTAATGAGGTCTCCAGCCATTTCCAAGTTGACGCTTCCAAATCAGGAATTGTGACCTCAAAAGCAAAATGGCGGGCAGCAGCAGCACCAATGATGATAGGTCTTAAGGTCTTCCCTTCTACAAAGAAATAAATCGTCTTGATTGATGATTTGCGTTGGCCTTTACTGATTGAATACGTGTTTAAAATGGTCTTTTCGTACTTGCATCATCAGTTTGCCGATTGAATAGGTACGTTTTAAAATGGTCTTTCTGAACTTGCATCATCAGTTTGAACCATAGGCTAACTAATTCATATTATATATATATATATATATATATATATATATCCATATACATTTTTTCATGTATTCTCTATATTCTTATTTGTTTTGAAATAGTTTTTGGATCCTTAATTTGTAAAATCTTAGAAGCCTTTCTTCGTGATCAAATGTTTTTTTTACATTTGCTTACTAAAAGACTTGTTAATAATAATAAAATTCTGATAAAGAAAATGACAAAAATATTTGGCAAGGCTTTAAAAATGTGGAGAAAAAAAATACATATTAAACTTGTATCCTCATAATTTGGTACTGGTTAGCGCAACTATATTTGTATATTTTTTACAAATCTTTATTTCAATGAAGTGATTGTGTATTAAAATACATAATAGACATTGTAGTCTAAAATTAAAACATCAAAAAAAGATTAACAAACATAAAATCAATAAATAACTAAACATAGAATGCTCAACAATAAAAGAAATAACTTAACAAAGAATGCCCAACAATAAAAGAAATATTTAAAAAAACGTCAATAAAATTTCATATTTTTTTCATTATTTCAATAGTTTTTATTATATATATATATATATATATTGTATTTTATTAATTTATGTTACTTTATATTAGTTCATTAGTGCAGTACTTTTTAAATAGGGCTTAAATATCTTAGATTCAACAAAAATATTCAATGCCAATATTAAAGTTTCTAATTTTAATACAGCATAATATGTTGATTTTTATCGAAATTGATAGTGTCATAGGAGCAAGCCAAATTATGAAGATTAATGTTATTTTTATTATTAATTGCCATTTTACACGTAATGTCTACAGTCAAAGGCATAAATAAATACTCAACTATGCATAATCAATTACTGTGAAAATGAATATATGTAGAATTATCGGAGACTGTAAGTTGTTCAGGGAACGTTTCATGAGTCAAGTCCTTGGTTATTTTCAAATATACATAAAATGAATTCGGTTACTATGAAACATCTATCTTAGATAATATTTCTATTAATATCAACTAATAAAAAAGAAAAATCTTCTTTAAAGCATTTAGAAATTGAAGCCCCATATATTTACAGAGTTGTAGGGTAATTTTGATATATAGAGAGATATTTACACCGAATATTAATATATATTAATGTTTATAAGATACTATGATTTAACCCATGCTATCCAAATAATAGAATATGAAAAGATTGCAAACAATATATAACTTTTTAGGGTGATTTTTATAATGGATATTTAATAAAATTATAAATTAATTATCATTTGGACAATATTTCGACAATTATATTGGAGCCATAAGATTAATACAGCCGTTCGAAGGAAGTATATATTTTTTGTACGTAAAATGTTGTAGACTTCACAATTAATATTTTATTTTTTGGAATAATGAACCCAGGGATATCTATCTAAGGATTCGTTTACATTTATATATATATATATATACTTATTATATAAGTAAACTTATGTAGTAATTTTTTTTTCGCCATTCGATCACCTCTAATATCCTTAATTTTCAAACAATTTGCTGCAAAATGTTGGTATGCTAGCAAGGATTCCAAATCAGTTTTTATTTTTCATTTACATCCAAAATCAAACGAGATAATATAGTTTCAAAATGGTCATTATGGGGTATGTTCCATAAAAATGACTATTTCAAAACTTAAATTTCTCGTTGAATTTTGGATGTACATGAAAATAAACTGATTTGGAAATAGTATTGAAATTAAGGATATTAGAGGTGATCGAATGGCGAAAAAAAAAATACTACATAAGTTTACTTATATAACAAGTATATATATATATATATAAGTTTATATATATATATATACATATATATATATATATATATATTATATATTTTAAAGTAAAAAGAACAGAGGGACAGTTTATATATTTTAGTAGTGCTCCTGTCAAATCTAACGAAACCATTATTAATACCAAACCAGGACTTGATAGGTCTAGATATATTTGTGTTCAATCAATATTATGTTTGTTGTCCGTCATATTTTATAATGTGAGGAAGTATTATTATGACAGGAGTCAAATCCTTATATTGCGGTGCTAAGGACTTTTTTTTTTTTGATAGTCCGCAGACTATAGCATTTATTTTTCATTTCAAAACAAACACAGAAAAACAAGTAATAAAAATTAGCATAAGATTGAAAACATAAGTACAAAAAATTAAAATATGTTAAAACACGTACTAAAACAATTATGCTTTAAGATTTTTTAACAATTTAGAATAGTTTTTGGTAATATTTATCATTGAATCACATAAAATTTCCTTTTTTGCTTTTATTGCATAAATAAAAAACTGTGTTTTGTAATAATTGCGTTGATATGGTCCGCCTCTTCTCCCACGTAGAATGATATGAAGTCGTTCTTGGAGATTGTAATTTTCCAGTGGCTTTTAATATTCCTATCGTTTCCTCATAAAACTTGAGGAGTTTTATACAAGACCATAGAAGGTGTTTCGAAGTTTCGGGTTCCTCTCTGCAGAAATAACAGTTTTTTCCTTCTCCACTACCGAAGTGTTTCCCAACTTGGAGTGTACCGCTGAGGACCCTGTACTTGAACCATTTTTCTGCAGAGGTCAAAAGAGGTTTTTAAAGGCTTTAATGCATAATTTAATGTCTCGATCTATCTCCCTCCTGGAGAGGTAATTGAAGAAGGGCGAAAGAGTAGCCTTCGTTCCGCATCTTCTCAAGACTTGTGGGGCCACATTGGAAAAAAATATCCTAAAGGGAGTGACAGGTCTATTTTTAAACTTTGGTGGTCCTTGAATGTGTTTTATTCTATGGAAGAGCATCTTCCCTGAAAAGCTGTTTTCAAATTCCATGTCTCCCAACACGACAACCCTTGGAACGTTGAAAGGTCCTTCCTTAAAGAGGATATTGCATCCATTGCAGGCATTTGCCAACCAAGGTATACCTCATTGAGAACTGTACGCTTATAGAGGAAAAAGTAAGGAAAAACACAACCTCCTATGCGTTTTTTTTAAAGAAAACCCTACTGCAAGAGTTTTTATTTGGAATGCAATTATTTTACCGAAAGTGACTCATGTCTTAAGATTAACCCCATTTTCTGAAATTTTATGTAAAAAAATAGACGAAATCTGTGATTCATTTTTATATCCGGAGGGTCGTCCAAGAAATATATCCTGGAATCGCATTATAACTCCAGTAGGGTACGGAGGATTGGGTTTACTATGTTTTAATAACTTTTGGAAGGCTATTCTTTTCAAATGGGTTCAGAGACTACTAGAAAAAGACTCTATATGGGCAGAAGCGTTGGATTATTATATAGGGAGCAAATGGGGCATTCCATAGACGAAGATGTGGGTAATGGCCCGCACAAAATTTTAGAGATAGCTAAAAAAATTAGCCCATTTTGGGATAGGAACTAGGGGATCTTTGGTGAAATGACAAATGCAATATTACCTTGCATGGAATGGCAAGAGCCCGTAGCAGGGAACAAAAGATTACAATTTTTAACCAATACCTCAATAAAACGGAAAATAAGCTACATAGGAGAGGTTTTTAATCAAGACAATTTTTTTACACCAAATGAATTACTAGAAAGACGGAAAATTTTAAGATTAATAGATTTTAAAAACAGGGAGTGTGACCCTAGAAATTGTTTTTTTTGGTTTTATCACATTAACAAACACCAAAAGTCTGCGGTATTCCCTAATAGACAAAAAATGAGGAAATATTTTTTAGATCAAATAACAGAAGAAAAGAAAATTATGGTTTGAGTATGCCGGTACGGGATATCATAAAGGGACTTCAATCGGCACTGTTCTGTCACTCCTTGTTCTGGTTCAAGTATAGGGTGGTTACAAATACCCTTACCCTGGGCAGTATCTATGGAAAGACGGAGGAGGAAAGATATTGTTTCTTTTGCAATAACTGTTTGGAGACATCTAAACATTTCCTTTTAGAGTGTACAGAGATAGGGGAGGTCTTAAACTATCTTCAATATATTTTTAACAAGTTTTTAGGTTTACAATTGCGGCGTACAAGCTTTGTTTCTTTTATACCGGTCTGCATCAGGAAGAGGTTAATTTTATCATGGCAAAGACCCAGTTCTTTTTATACAAATTGAGAACAGAAAGGATTCCCATACCCCAAAATTTTAAAGAAATAGTTGATAAAACGATGAAAAAACTATTAACATAATTGCTGTCCTTTGTATATTGTATCTATACTGAATAGTTTTTTATTAATACAAATTTATTTTTTTTAAATATCTTAAGAGCCCCCCTAAATTTTTCCCCCCTATAGTTTAAAATGTTAATGTTTTAGTTAAAATTTATTATAAGGTTTGATTTTTTGAAAGTTTTGTTGTTATTGTCGTGTAGTAGATATAAATGAAAATAAAATTGTTGTACTGGTGTACAAAAAAAAAAAAAAAAAAAGGTATACCTCAAACTTAACAATAAGTGGTGTTGCTGCTTCGCTCATTTCCTTTAGAAGAGGACACATCAGTGAGGATTTTCTTAAAATTTGAAAATAACCCTTATGGAGGTCTTTTTTAAGTCTTCTTTTTGGGAGATCAGATACTGTTTTATCATTTCTGCCCAATCCTCTGTACAATCTTTTAACCTTGTAAACCATCGTGAGTTCATGTTTCTCCACATAGACGAAAAATCGAGAACACCAAGACCACCATATCCGTGAGGATTATGTAGTCTTTTGTGAGAGAGGTTCTTGTACTTGGAGAGAAGGAAATATTTTTCCTTTAGGGAGTTAACCGTGTCACAGGTTATATGGTCGTAAGGAGTGACCTTAAGAAGGTGAATTACTTTTGGGAGAATATAAATATTCCAGCTTATTATTTTATTCCAGAATCCAAGATTGAGTGGAGTGAAAAAGGTTATTGCATTCCTTATCCTATTAATAATTTCATTGCAGTTTTTTGACCCAGAGTCGAGTCCGATCCATGTTCCTAAAACTTTTAAACTTTTTTGGGTAGATATGGATGGCCAAATCGGAGACAGATGATCATTGTGGGGGCTGAGTACTTCACATTTTTCTTCGTTTACACAAAGGCCAGAGACTTTGGAGAAATCACTCAAATATTTGAACACACGTGTGAAATTTTGTGTCGTTCGTTGTACATCGCCCGTGGTTAGGATTGTAGTGTCATCTGCATAGGCTTTGACATCTATCCCTTCAATTTCTGATAATTGTCTTAGGAGAGGATCAGTTGCAATGATGAATAACAGGGGAGCGCTCGGATCTCCCTGGAGACAGCCTCTATTTATTTGGTATGTGCATTGTTTGGCACCATAGCCAACGGTGTTTTTTGCATTGGAAAGAAGAATGCCAACCAATCTCATCATATAATGACCAAACCCCTTGCTTGCAAGAGTTTTAATTATATGTAAGTGAGAAACTGTGTCAAAAGCCTTTTTAAAATCGATGGTTAAAATGGATGTATTAAAATTGGTTTCGTATTTGGTCTGGAGGTTAAAAGGAATGTCTTCGATTAGTTTGCTCTTGACGAATCCGTATTGCGATGTATTAATAATGTGACTCATGCATTCATTTAGCCTGTTACTAATTATGTATGAAAAGATCTTGAAAATGCAGTTTTGCATGGTTAAAGGGCGGAGGTTTTTGACAAATCGAGGATCTTTATCTTTTTTAGGTATGAGAACCAGTGAGCCAGTGGATGCGTAAGACGAGAATGCGCCTACAGCGAGAACTTTTTCATAAAATAAGAGTAAAATCGGGGCAAGAGCTTTAGAATATTTTTTATAAAATTCAAAACTGAGCCCTGTGTTACCTGGGGCTTTATCTCTCTTAGCATTTTTGTTAATAGCAGTTAAAATTTCTTCCATAGTTATCAACGATTCCATTTTGTTTATTATGTCTTCCGGTATGTCTGATATTGATGAACTCTTAATTTGGTTGCAAAAGTTTGCATCATTTCGTTCACATTTTAAACATTTTTGTTGAGGGGAACAATCATTGCACGAATATAATGCCGAATAAAAACTTGTAATGACTTGGTTATTTTCTTCCTCAGACTTACTTATAGAGCCGTCTTCCTTAAAAAGATTTTTTTTTTTTTTTATAGATTTTTTTCTATTTGAACACATTGAAGTCTTGATTTCGAGAGATTGTCAATTTCGGAAAGTTTCAGTTTGATTCGGTGAATTTCGTCCTCTCTTCTCAACAGAGAGCTTATTTCATCTCGTATTTCGCGGGTTTCTTTCGAGGGGTCGTCGTAAGAACATAACTTTAGAATTCGATTTCTTTTCCTTTGAGCATTTACACTCCCTTGAAATCGGCACGCGTTCCGAATCGAATTTACCATTGATGCAAAGTCTTGAAATATATTGTTAAAGTTTGTTCTTGCATGAGTGTTACTAATTATTTCAGTAATTTTTTTATCCAAACATTCGTTTTCTGAGACTGTATTGTTTAGTTTCCATGAGTTCTTGTGGCCGGGGTTCATTGGTATGTCGTAGAGTATCATTTTGATGGCCCTATGATCGGAGATAGGATTCTGCACAACTTGATAGTCTTTGACACTTGATATGCATATTCCTTTAGTAAAAAAATAGTCGAGTCGAGAAGATACTTTTTGTCCATTTTTATTGTTAGTGAAAAAAGTATGATTTAGATCATTTTTGCAAACTGCTATGTTGTTGAACTCGTGTGCTGAGATAATACTTTTAAAAGCTTTTGTGGCGTTCGGTGACGGATTTGAATTTCTGGACGTTGTGTCCCTTTTCATGTTAAGTTTTAAATTTAAGTCTCCAGAGATAATTGTAGGTTTGTTGGTTAGAATAGGGGAGAGCTCGTTGTAAAAGAAATCCGGATCATCGTCGTTGGGTCCGTAAACTCCAATTATTAGCGGTGCTAAGGACTTCATCCCAAAAAATATTTTCATTTCTTAGGACTTTTTGGAATTTTTGTGTTTTTAGAAAGTTATATAACTGAGTGCAATATTCTCTTAATAGCATGTTTTTATTATTGTCATGACCCAATGAGACCAAGGTAAATCTTGCTTCTTATATTTTTTATTATTATGTAATGTGTTGAAAATGTGGCCAAAATAAAACACCCTGTTACATACAATTATGGCAAATGAACTAATATTATGTATGCATAAAAAATGGGGGAAAATAGTCATGTATTTATATTTTTTATATTGAAAAGTGTGTTTTTCTAATATCTAACGAATTAGAATAAACGTTAAAGCATTTTATTGTTTTGGTGCTATTAAATAGTAATTATGTATATGTTCTGAACAAAAGAATTATTAAAAAAGTATTCAAATCATTATATAGTAGAAGCGGATCTTCGTATATATCATGATTGCTTGATTATTTCAAACGCAGTTTTCTTCCCCTTCTAATGGATTCTTCACGTTCATGGTCATACCACTAGCTGTACAGGTTAATTTTTAATTCAGTTATTGTATGAGTCTATGAAATAATTACATCTTGTTTAATTATTTACTGTATAACAACAAATGAATCGATATCCAACTTTTCTTTCCTCAATTTGACTTCAAATTTTAGTTATTAGATAATATAAATGAGTTGAGTATATTTCAATTATTGTTTTACGTAATCAAAATTTATAACCTAGCTGCGCTTATGAGTGAGAATCTGTACTTATCATGTCCTTGGTTTTAATGCTATATATTGAATTTATATCATCATCCAATGCATTAGAAGAAATAAAAATGAAAAACAAATGCTTTTAAAGAAGCTCAACCTATCCGCTAGACGGCCACCTAACAACTCTTATTGAAGCAATCAAAGTGGATGCTTACTACTATATTCCCTTTGATGCAGAATACTTTAAAACCTTACTGTTTATTTTTATGGTTGTTGGTTATGATTTACACTTTTCCTGCTGACTGTAAAATATTCTTTTGTTATAGAAAACTCATAAATATTTTGATATCTTATGAATGGGTAACGCTTTTTTTAATGCAATTTTATGGTTGGATGGAATTGAATTCATGACAGACTGGATAGCATAAAAGTATCATCAGTACATCAAATCCTCCACTTCTTATGAAAAGAATAATAGTATAATTTCGCTGAGAAGTAAGTTTTGCAAACTTCTTTTTTTGTAAAGTTGAATTCCAACTTATGGTATAAGATGGAATCAACTCTATATTAATATTTTTTCAATCAAATATCCTCTTAAAAAAGTACTTTCATCTGTTTTTGAATTCGATTTTTTTAAATCCTTTAAAATTATAGCTATGAATAATATCACAATCCAATAGACATAAATAATATAAATTCAATATTTTTTAGTGAACATAATATTTTATTGTTATATATATATATATATATCAGGCTTCTTGACGTTCGCGAAAAATTGTTGTACGTTTGTCGTTCACCAAAAGTTATCGTTTGTCGGTCGTCGTTCATCGTTATTTTTAAATTGAATCGTTCGTCGTTCATTGTCCGTTTGTTGTTCGTCATTCTGAAAAAAATTAAAAGGAAATTTTTCCCATGAAAACGAAAAATCTTTGTCTTTTTTGGTGCCAAAAACGAAAGACAAAGAATTTCCTTGTCATTCGTCAAAAACTTTGTTGTTTATCGTTCGCAAAAGACAACAAATGAACGATAAATCAACAAGTCTTATATATATATAATTTTAACATGTTTATTTTCACTGCACAACTTTTATATAAAATGTATATATAACAGCATATTTACAACAATAAAACATTTGGATAATGTGACACATCCAATTTGTCTATAATCTGGCAGATTAAAGCAAATTTTAGTTTAAAATTTGATATTTACAAAGGTGTGATACAGTAAATTATTGCAATCATTGCTTCATGTTAACAGGTTCTTATTAGGGAAAAAAATACAAAACAGTTCATTGCCTTTAAAACTTACAATTAGTTAGCCTGGTGAAGTATAGATTGCTCTGCAATTAGATTTCTGCAAACTTTTCTTAATACAACAATGGCACTTACAAAATATATGAAGAATAGAAAACTTTGATTATTACTAACTTATTTCATTTAACTCTTCAGAAAGGATACTCTCTTTTTAAGTAAAGGAGGCTAAACTTCAAAATATTGGATTAATGTAGAATCATTTTTGAAGAATTGCATGTTGCTTAGTTACTTTTTGATTGAAGATGTTCTTTTATTTAAATTTCAAAACTGTATTTCCTTTTCACTTTAACACTAGAACGGCCAGCATCATCACTACTCGTTCCCAGTTAATGGGGTTAGTTTGACCCCATATTACAAATAGCTAAATGTTCTATCGGCACGGAACATTTTGTGATTATCAAATTAATATTATGTATATTCCGTTTGAGTGATAATCATATAAATTGCACAAAAATGTGATTTATAAAAAAATATTTTAAGATAATACTTAATTTTCTATATTTTTCTTAATATACATATGTCTCTTCTTAAAATATAACTTTGGTCACAGCAATGTTAAAATCACACGTAACTTTTTACATATGCTGCATCGATGTGAAGATTTTTTTTCGCTTCTTTAGAGTGCAATTTATTTTGCACCACTGCCTGGTTTTTGTTGCCCCCACTCCATCCTCATCATTCGTAGAATCATCACCAATGCCGTTAAAACCAACTATGTCTTCTTTCAGATTAAGTTCATTTATCAGTTGTAACAAAAATCACGACTTGATATTTTCAATTCTGCAGGTTTTTATACAGTATCCATGAGTTTATTCTTGCCAAATCCAATACATTATACAAGACCTGGAGAGGCCATCTCCTCGAAGAGATTTTTGAGGTGTACAATCAGGCCATTTTATGTAATACATCAACCCCATACTTAGTTGTATTTCAATAGACTATTTTTCTGGTAGTTTCTTCATTCCTTCCGTTACAGTGACCAATCTTTGCCATGTACTTAGAACTATCACATTTTTGAGAGGCTTGCTCTGGTAACAGTCAAAGTCATGTTATTGCTCATCAATATTGATAATGAATACCGAGGCTCCTTGGAAAATTTGATTTGAGGAGAAATTTATCTTCGGTTACGATTTACTGTACCCATAATGCTATTTGTTTATTGACCAGCTTGTGAGCAAGTTTTACTGAAGTAAATAAATTGTCAATTGTTACGTTGTGGCCAACTCCTAGAAAAGATGCAATCAGTTTAAGGAAAACATGTTCAGACAATGTTTGATCAGCGGGTTGATGAAAATCCTTCCCATGATAAGGAAATCTATTCAAACAGTATTTTGACTTGACATCAGCTGCTAATTTGCCAAAATTCGATTCCAAACCTATCTGGCTCGCACTGTGTGAATGAATATCGATCTTTTATAGGGTATAGTAATATCTTCATAAGGCTTATAGTGAGACTTAGTTCTCAATGAAACGATTCCAAATGTAAGATACTAAGACAAATCTATCAGTTTCAAATCTATCAGATCTTGTAGAACGAATGAGAAATATGATCAAACTAACCAATTCGTTATAACGTCTTCGTAATGGAGTACGTCTAAAAAAAGGAGGGCCCCACGCTTTTGACAATGTTTCATCTTCTTTGGCAAAAGTCTTCTGGCAATTATAGCTCCGAGGAGGTTATAAATTTCCTCATTTCTGGTGTCCCCCGTATCATCACAGAGTTGTTCGTAGCTTCTGTTTCGGTGCATTTGACAATATGATCTATCATACTCCTGTCAATGAACAGCATGAATGCCGTCAACGCTTTGCCACTAACAATTTTTCGTTTTGCATTTGAACCAGGAACGGATGAATGAACACATTCAGGCTAGCATGTTTGCCTCTACGTTCTTCCGTGCATGGATGACTGTCCAAATTGTTCGAATTTGTCCGTTCAGGACTAGCTTTTTGTTTTGCATTAGATTAGTTTTATATTACTCACAAATAATTTTATCAAACATCTTATAACGATAAAAATCTTTTTCATCATGATTTGAAGAGTCAGATTCACTCGAACGACTTTCAGTTTGTGGGTCATACCCATCTTCACTGTCCCAGTCAAAACTTTCTTTATCAGAGTCTGCGGGAGACGAAGTTGCCAGAAATACTAGAATACATTATTATCAAAAGCCTTCGCCGCGACATCATTTCTGTATATTTTGAGTATAAAAGTTAGTATAAGACACTTTTACTATTGGAGGTCAAAATGACCCCCTGGCCTGCCGAGGATGTACATTCTATAATTGAGATAGCAGTCTCTTTTTTTCTGTGTACATTTTCATATAGAAATAAATATTAGTCGTGAAATTTGATTACTACCAGACAAAACACAAAAACGATATTAACATCGAAAAGTTAGAATGGGGGTCAAATTGACCCCCAGGCCGTTCTAATGTTAATCGGTAGAGCCTACATTTTGCTATTTTTCGTCCGATAAAATGGTCAAAGACTTTTGTGAACGAGAAAACATTATGCTCCTGCATGTTCTTTTACTCACAAGTATGAAAACTAGGTAAAAACAAAATATACTTCATATAATTCCTTCTTATAATGCATTAATATTTTTTCTTTCAATTTCCCCTCATTTTTGTATATTTAAAGTTTTAGTGCCATTTATAATAGTATTTATTTTTTATTTTTACTTAAAGTGTGAGCGAAAGAGTGTGAAAAAAACATATTCTAAGTTCATGGGGATGCTAAAATTGCTTTTATATTTTTTATTCTTTTTAAAAACGTAACAATGAAGTAAAACAGAAAAGTGAGATTAGGTTTTAATTGAAAGTCCAAGATTATACATCAGCTGTAACTTCTTACGATACACAAGAAAATTAAGCTTTATCCCACAAATAGTTTATGATCAAAATGAATTCAAGGGCATTGCTTAAATCAGGATGAAAGTAACGGTGATACCATTGCGTTGTATGTGCTCATATTATCATACCATATACCAGGGATCGGCAAATAGTGGCCCGCGGGCCAATTTGGACCGCCATTTATTTTGTCTGGCCCACGAAACGACATTAGTTTGATGTTAATTTTTTTTCTTAAGTCCCGTATTTAAAAAAAAAAAAAAGCATTCAGCAATCCTATCATTTCGAAAAATTTATTGAGGAATACAGTCATAATTCCTGTCACTTGGCCCCCTCCCTGTGATTTTAATGTTGCAAAGTGCAACAGCCTTCCACTTGCTAGATCAGACTGGAACAACTCCGCTTCCTTGTAAACGAATCTATCTTCTTGATCATGTACACAATGGTTAGAGATGGAAAGTCGAGGGATATTTTGGGCGTGTGAAAGGAGAATGTCTGAAGGGTGCAATTGAGTTCAAGTTTCTTGTTATCACTATTCTATTTCCTCCGAACGGAAGCAAAAACAGAGATTCAATTAAAATAAACATTTCACCTTCTGGCTGACTTGGCCTGCTTCATAATGAAATAAATATTCCTCAAGAGAGGAGAGATTTTACCTTGACTTAGTAGCGCACAGACGCACTCTAGTGCCTTTCCTTTACTTAGCCGGCGCACGTCATTGTGAAGTAGCTGATCTTCGTAGCAGGCCTCTGACTCAACAAAAGTTGGCGAAAATGCACCCCGGACGAGGACTCTCATCACTTTATCCATGATAATTGTCAGCACGCCACTGAGTCTGGCGCACAGGAAACTCTGGTGAATTAGGCAATGTAGTGCGTGCATTTGTGGTGCTTTCTCTTCAATCGGGCCACCAGACCTCTGTGACAACAACTATGGCCCGCGATGTCATTGTCTGAAAAAAAAATTGGCCCGCGTCCAAACGTAATTGCTGACCCCTGCCATATACCCAAAAGATTGGTTTAAAAACTTCAAGAATAAACAAAAATAATAACACTAAATTAGATGAACTGTTATGAAATCCCAAAATGTTACTTTTGGGGGACTGAGACATTTAGGACTTCATGTTCACATAACTCCTTGATCATTGCTGGCTTGATATAATTACATCCCTGTTCTTATGAGATTGTACTCATTGTAGCATTCAGAATGTATGCCCATCCAAGATAGATCCTGATGACCTGAAAGATGAAAAAAGTTAGTATAATATGCGGAAATATTGCTTATCGTTAGTTTATTCTAAAGTATATTCATATTATAATTATTCATTGCGAGTGTTATTTCCACAATAAATAAACATTTTGGCCCATTTTATTCGATTGAATTGCAATTATGAGTTAGTTTTTATAGTGCTAAATTAATCAAAATTATTCATCAACACCTGAAGCATCTATATCATCTGTAAATAGGCAAAGGAAGCATATATGATCGAGAAAGAGGATTTTTTAACCTATTTCTTGAGAAGATAATAACTCAACGCCTTAACAAAGGCGCATCACGTATTATACGCAACCAACGACACGAAGCTCCAGGATACTATCGCCGTTTTGAGTATATACACCAAATAAATTAATAATTAGGTTCTTAACGATTTATAGTTTTTATGAGATGCCATTATCCCAATATTTGTACTTACGCTCCTAAATATACATTATTTTCTATATAGTAATCCTATTCACATTTTTATATAGTTCAATGCCTGAATTAATCCCCTTGTTCCTTATTTTCAATTTTTCAATTTACTAAAATATTGAAAAAAGTTTTTTTTTTTTGGCAAATATTCTTCTTAAATTAAATCCAGGAGCTTTTAACTTGTTTGATCAATATTGAGTATCCAATGAACAAATGCGTTCCCTATATTAACATTGTATTTAATTAAAAACTATATATATTTTTATATAAAACAAATATTTAATTAAGCAAAATAGAATATATATGATCTCATGATGAATTACAAAACAATGCATTAAATATAACAAACTAGTTTTCACATACTAAGTTCATCATATTACAAATTATCGGTCGAAAAATGCATAATTTAATTTAAGCTGCATACGGATCTCATTATAACAAACTGAATGCATAGTTTTTTCATAAGCATGTCATTAACGCATATAACAAGTGCTATATGAAAATAAATTAATAATTTCATCCTTAGTAATTGGTCCGTATTATCTGCATTGAATCGTATAGGAGGATTGATTGAAGAACATTTTAGTGTTAGAGCAGGAAAACGAAGCTTTTCATTTACAAAGAAGTGATGTTAAGGTTGATTATATAGCTTGAAGTAGATGTATATTAGAGATGAATAACTTTAATTTAACACATCCCCTGTCTCCTCACTGTATAAAACAAGAATTTCCAAACGAAAAAGCTTTTCTATGACATTAAGACCAGAATTTGGAATATGGTGCTAGGAAAAGTTTCTGGGATCGGTTGGAAGGGTGAATTTCAAAGTCATTGAACATAACAGAGATGTTTGTATTATTATATATTATTTAAATCATTTTCTAATCAAATACCTGATGTGAATGGTTCTTCTTGGGATTATGCCTGCAACTTTATGCGTTTTTATCTGTCCTGCGCAACAAATACCTTTAGAATTTGAAAATATTTCATACAAATCAAACCAAAAGCTTAAGATTTTTAATCTTGGTTAAAATAATTTTCTTTTCTTACTGTAAAATAAAATATTATGTAGCATATAAAATACTTTAAAACATACAGATAACATAAGCAATCAAATCCAATCTGGACAGCTATGTAAAAAACGAAAAAAAGGCTATACTTTTGTCTTACCTTTTACGAAAGGGATTCATTATGAGATATTATTATGTTTACAATTTGTGTTTAAAATAATTTTATTAGATTTTTTTTTATTAATGCTGTTATTGTTTTGTACGCGGAAGTTCGAGAAATCGTACAATTCCGATTCATAGCGAAGGTTTTTTTTTTCTCTGGAGCGATTACGTCATTGCAGTCGGTCCAGTAGGAGGGAAAATATCTAGAAGATTTAAGGTAAGAAGAGTCTTCTTTCTTACTTAAGAAAAACACCCAAGAACAACAACAGCGTTTA
>CP045896.1:19060560-19078998 GCA_013387185.1 Caligus rogercresseyi | reverse complement strand
GCCTTCAAAATCAAATCATCACTGATGAATAAAAATTACACTCATGGAAAATAGATGGGGAAAAGATTTACATTGACCTAAGAGATGAAGAGCATAAAACACTGAGGGGCTTCAATCTCAAGGCAGACCTACCAAAAATTGTTTTGATGGCCTGTCTTTGTTGAAATGAGATTGAACGAATTAATATTGCAAATGCGGGGTTGGATATATCGTATAACATTCAAAAACCTATTGATGTTATAATCGGTTCTCAAAATTTAAGAATGGTCAAAATTGGAGGACGGAATTCTTTATAACATTCGAGGCATTGAGAACATAACGAAAATGCAAAACCCGATTGACATTATTGTCAAAAATGCCTCTGAAATACACATGGAAGACTTCAAAGGTCTTATTTCAGAATTTGGAGAGGTCGTTGGAGAGCCTGAGGACGTACCACTTCAAGTCACTGCTGATAACGAGGGAGAAGAGAGATTGCTCAAAGTTTTAAAACAGTTTAAGTCTGGCCATCTTAAGTTTAAAATTAAACCTAAAAGAAAATTACCGGTGTTTCTTCCAGTGAGAGGAAAAAGGGTGGAAATTATTAGCAGTTTCCAGGCAGTTCAGTGTTATAAATGTCTTAAGTTGGGACATGTAAAGGCAAATTGCACGGAAGAAAGACGCATGTCCTACTCGGAATATGAAAAATACTTGAGAAACGCTCTTGGTCTCCCTATTAGAATTGGAGGAGCAGACGAGAGAGCCATAACAGAGATTGCTGCGCGTCGGGAGCGAGAAGAAGAAGTGCACGGGAAGCCAATAAAGAGTGCCACTGTCGCTGAAGAAACACCTATTGAGGGGAATCACCAAAGGAAGGAATCCACAAAAGTAGGAGTCCAAATAGAGGAACTCGGGTTTACCAAAACCTCTTAGGAGTGACTGGAATATGATCCTGAGGAAACCAAAAAAGATGAGTGAAAACCGGCAGAGCAACTCCTCCAAGAAATACTCCAAAAGGCTAAATAAAAGTCCTCTTGAGGACGTAAGAAAGAAAGCTCGGGAGAGGAGTCCGACAGGACAAGGGAGAAAGGACAACGGGGAACCCACAACAACTGATCCAAAACTCGACAACCTGGTTAAGACTCCTCAAAAGGATCTCCAGGTGCCCGACGTGGGAGTCCTTCTTTGGAAGAAATAGAGCCAGCGGATCTTAGTTCGTAAGAAAATTTTAACCTTATCGTGTTCGACTGTTTTTTTTTGTGTATTTTACCTCTGGTGGTTTTATTTATTTATTTACCCCCCCCCCCCTCACCCCTATTTACTTTTAAATATGACAAACTCTCTTAAGCTAATTTCTCTTAACGCAAACTCCATTTCCGACACACTTAAACAAAAAAGGTTTTAAATAAGTTTTTATCACTGAAACCTGATGTTCTCTCTATATGCGACACAAGATTGAAAAAATATGAATTAAGGCATGACTTAACTTCAATTTACCAAGTAATTTTTGTACCGGCAGTAACAAAATTAGCTAACCACCCTTCTAGGGGAATTTTATTGATCATTAGGAAATCTTTTAAACCCGTATGTATAGAAAAAGACGATAGAGGCAACTATTGTGTAGTGTCCATAACATGGAGTGGAAAGTTGATTAAAATCGTATCCATTTACGGACCTAATAACGATGTCCCTCAATTTTATGATAAAATTAATTTGGAAGTTTTAACTGACAGTAATAAAACTTTTGACCATATCTTATTAATGGGAGATTTTAATATATCTCTGGATCAAGAAAGAGATACACTTAATTATAAGTGTATAAACAATAAAAAATCAAATGCAGCTTTGAAAAAGTTGCTGACCGAAAGGAGTTTGTTAGATGTAGCCATGAAATTTTCAAAAAACCCTATTCATTCTTTCTTTATACATAATAGAGACGGGACAGTTGTTAAAAGCTCCCGGCTAGACTATTTTTTTATATCAAGTGAACTTTACTCCAGCATTTCCAACTACCAAACACTGCCTGTATGTTTATCTGATCATAATGCCATTATGCTTGAACTAAAGCAACAAGGAAAGCAATGCAAAAATCAATGGAAACTGAATACTAGGCTTTTACAAGATACTACGACTCATTCAAAGATTAAGGAAATAATCCAAGAGATCCTTTTTAAATTAAGATTTAATATTATTAAAACACCATCTCATGCTTTGAAATTAATTTTAGACTGCTCTAGGAGAGAGTATATAAAATTAGGTGTTCAGTTAAATTCAACAATCAAGCAACAGTCAAATGCTTTGAATAATGTAGAGAGGAAAGCAAATGAATATCTAGCAACTGATGAGAGAAATAAAAAAATAAATAGTTTAAGTGCCCAAGGACACTTAATACGAAGTGGGTTGACGACACTTCCAAGTGACCAAATGATTTTAAAACGTGTGAAAAAACATGAAGAAAGTGCAATGTCAAAGAAGAATATAAGAGCAATATATGACACAAATGGCACTTTAATAGAAAACCCTAAAGCGGTGATGAAAACCATTAAAAGTTTCTACAGTGATTTGTATAATGGTTATGATTATTTCAATGAAATAACCAAGACTAGTAGAACTTTTCCTTATGAAACTGGTAACCTTTGCAATCTGGAGAAGGCAAAACCATTCTTTAAACGATTAGAGCTAGACATTACATGTGCTGAGATTGAACAATATATATCGAATTTTAAAAAACTCAATAAAGCTCCCGGCCCGGATGGCTTTCCAATGGAATTTTATAAAAAATATAATGAACTTCTATCTCCTCTTTTACAACAAGTTTTTAAAGAAGCAACAGTTAAAGGTACTTTTGAAACGTACTTAACAACAGGGAAACTTATTTTAATCCCAAAAACTGGAAAAGACCCACGTTTTATTGATAATTTACGTCCTCTCACAATGCTAAATGTAGCTTATAAAATATATAGCGGTATTTTAGCACAGAGAATCAAGGAAATTTTACCAATACTTTTACATCCCGCTCAGAAGGGATTCGTGCAGGGCCGTTACATGGAAGATGTAGTGCGGGGGATCAAGGATGCAATATCACAAAACAGGGAACATAATTTAGATGTTGCTGTCATGGCAATAGATTTAAAAAAGCGTTCGACAGCATCTCACATCAATGGATTTTAGATTGTCTTCGTATACAAGGTTTTAGCAATACATTTTTAAATATGATATCAGTTTTTTTTTAATATAAGTACATTTTACCAAAGAACAGATAATATTTTTAGTGTGAAAAAAGGATGTCGCCAAGGAGACCCCGTCTCCCCGGCGTTATTTATTTTAGCATTAAATCCGTTACTTGATCAGATAAGTAATTGCATGGCTATCAAAGGTTTGGAAATTGGTAGTAAAGAAATCAAAATTGAAGCTTTTGCTGACGACATTACCATGGCATATGGTGGCACACAAAGTATTATAAATAAGTCGATTGAAGAAACCTTAAAGCTTATTGAAGCATATGGAATATATTCTGGATTAGATATAAATTTAAAAAAACATCTATTATTACTTCTGCCACCGTTGAATTAAGAAATAAAGATATTCAAATTGTTCCTCGTTTAAGAGTACTCGGCACTTTTTTAACAATTGATGATTCCGATCTTTTAGAAAATGAAAGAATAATAGAAGACATCTTAAGGACATCAGCTTCCAAATTTACAACATTTTTAGGAAAAAACCTACCGTCCAGAATAGGGGTTTGGAACTCTCTTATAATGCCAAAAGTCGTACACATTTTAAAACTGACTCCATTTTCTGAGATTTTATCCCTAAAGGTTGAAGCAATTTGCGACAACTTTTTATTTCCAGAAGGGCACAGTAAGTTGATTTCATGGAAACGTATAACATCGGCCAAAAAATGGGGCGGACTCGGCTTAATAAATTTCAAGAACTTTTGGAAGGCCTTACTATTTTCTTGGTGTAAAAGAATACTTACTAAAGGATCAGTATGGAGGGAAATAATAAATGGTCAGTTAGTGGTTTAAAAAATAAAGAAATTGACAGTGTAAAAGGCAATGGACCGGACATCATTTTTGAATTGGCAAAGAGTATTAACTCTTTTTGGAAAAAAACGGTCGAAAGTAGTGTAGACATAATTTATAAAGTCCTTGAAAAAATGAAATGGCAAGAACCTGTAACTGACAATGGGCGGTTATCTTTTATATCCACCACTTCCATTAAAGGGAAACTAAGTTTTTTAGGTGAGATTTTTAATGACAATATGAGTTTTAGTTCGAGTGAAATTTTAGAAAAACAAGGAATTTTATATAAACTAACTTTTAAGAAACGAGACATAGGCCCACGTGACTGTTTTTATAATTTTTTATGTTCCTTTTCTAATAACAATTTTAGGAAACTTTTAACCAACAAGCAATCAAACAAATGTTTTATCCAACAAATTTCAAGAAGAAAAATTTTTTTGATGTACCTACCTCTAAAATATTAGAAATTCTGAATTCCAAAGTTTTTGACCACTCCATGTACTGGTTAAAATATAGGATCGTCACAAATACTCTAACTTTAGGAAATATATTCGGGAAGACTAAATCTGAAAGAATCTGCTATTTTTGTGAAAATGATTTTGAAACCTTAAAGCATTTTTTAGTTGAGTGTCCGCCTATAGTGAGAATTTGGGAAGAAGTGGGAATACTATTCTTTTTAAATCACAATTTAATTCTATCACCAAAAGAATTTGTGTATTTTTATATTGGCCCCAATTATGAACAAATCAATTATATAGTTACAAAGATTCAAGTAATTCTCTATAAATTTAGATGTTCGAGAACCCCCTTACCAGTAAACTTTGAACCTTTTATTGAGGACGTTGTTAATAATATGTAGTAGTTTTTTAGAATGTTTGATGTAATGTTTTAATATAATGAAATAAATGTTGAAAAAATAAAAAAAAATAAAAAATTTGTTTACCCTGGTACAAATAAAAAAAATTTTCATAAAAATCAAACCAAAAGCTTAAGATTTTTAATCTAGGTTAAAATACTTTCTTTTCTTACTGAAAATATTATATAGCATATAACAGATTAAGCAATCAATATGGACAGTTATGTAAAAAACGCAAAAAGGCTATACTTTTGTCTTACCTTTTACGAAAGGGATTCATTATGATTATTATTATGTTTACAATTTGTGTTTAAAATAATTTTATTAGATTTTTTGCTTTATTTATGCTTGTTATTTTTTGTAATCAACAATTTAATTTAAATCCTAATTATAATTTTATAAGCAGAAAGTTCAACTGTCGTCTCTGCAAGGAGGAGGAGGAAACGCCGATTCATCTCATTTTTGACTGTGCCTGCACCGTAAAGGAGATGTACTATTCGCCGAGGAGACCAAAGAAGACACCAATGGAAGCTTAATGCTTGAAAATATTTGAAATTTTTTGTACATTCAAATTATTCAATAATAAAGAGCCTAGCTCGTAAGTAAAATTTCTCCGGCTGATACCGGATTAAGCTCCTGTGGGGTGGGGTTTACCTAGGAGGTAAACAAACAAAACATAATTTGTATACATAATTTATTACACATTTTATAGATTATCATGATAATTTAGCTTTTGTAAGAATTTGGCTTTCTCATATATCTGAATATATTGTAACTTATGAATAAAATTAAAGCATGCACTATTTCTTCAAAATAGGAGGGAGTTTTGACTATTTCTCGTGCATGCCAACGACTGAGCATTTTATTATACTCTATTTTTAACTTACAAAGTATTTATTGTTCCTATTCAATATGTTTTTGCTAGAACATTTGTACCTATCCATTCGGATTAAGAATGCTCCTTTTGGAATCTTATATTTTATCACTCAAGAACTTTTCCTCCTCTCTATCTCTCATTCTTAATATACACTTCGACGTCTTCACACGTAACTCTATTTGGTGAATGCAAGATAATCTCTAAGCCCGTGCTATATAAATAACCTTTCACTTAAAGAGTATATATATATAAAATATATACAGCTCATTTAGCATTCTAATTGCGCGGGTTTTTTCACATTGACCTTCGAAGGTCCAATTCTCACAACATTTACTAAAAGAAATATAATATTAAACGGCAATAATTATTGCACATTAGTATGCAATCATTGATTAAACCAAGGTAGTTAAAGTAAGGTAGAGCCATTTTAACCAATGAACGTAAAAAAAATACACCGCCACGAAACCTACCTCATGAGCATGACGTCACATATGCCAAAAGAGGGTCTATTTTATAAGTAAAATATGTTAAATATAATCGAATTTAGCCTTTAATTAGATCATAGAAGAATTAATTATTACAATTCTATTAGAAAATGGATTTTTTTGGTGGGTACTCATAAATTTTTGATGATTTAAATTTGCTGAAACTATCCAAAATATATCATGAAAAAGCAAACTCTTCAATCATTATATAATAAAACACATAAAAAACAACGAAATAAACTATAAAAAATACTGTTTATAATCATTTATTACACAAATATTATTACAATGACTTATTTAGAAAAAGTATATAATTTATAAGCTATTAAAAACATAATACTGTTTATAATCATATATTACATAAATATTATTACAAAGACATATTTAGAAAAAAGTATATAATTCATTGGAGCATTTAATTAATCCACTGTTTATTTTTCGCCTCTCTCTTACACTTTTTCTATGACTAGCTTTTTGCTCTTGAAGGCGATTTTTTCATATTTTATTTGGAGAAATACACAAATTTTAGCAAATTTATTAATAGCTTCCAATAGTAGCGACGGCACATTTGACATTGATTTTAAAACTCTTTTTACAAGATTGTCGTTCCTATCTACCCTTCCATTTACTATAAAATAATTTTAAAAAAATTGTTTACATTTCGTCATAGCCTCTAAAAATCTGTTTTGCTTTTGTAATTAATTGAAGCCATTTTTTTTGTAAGAATAAGATGCACTAATGATAATTTGGGTAGGGATTTAATACTTATTATATATAGTAAAAGTGATTCGTTTATGTTTTCTGGCAGACGTGACGTCACACGAAAAATATTTCGGAATCTAAGTTTATACATTATGAAACAGCGGGGTGTTGGATTAAACTGAGTAAAAAAAAAGAACTATTAAGAATAATATAAAATATTTCTTCTTACGCTCTTTCATCATATGTACTTTTTCTACATTTTAAAAATAAATGGATATAAAATATGTCCTAAAAATCAATGGCAGATGTATAAGAGTTCATAGATGTTCCCCCTCCCCCTAAATATATAAATAATTTATATTCAATAAAAACTTTTTCTTTAAATAATATGAAATCCTGGAAGATTATTTTTTCCTTCTTTTTTATTCCCTCCCTTTTACGTTCATGTAAATGACGGATTTGATTATGATGGTCTTCATGGACGCTTGTCAAAATCTGTGAAAAGAAACCCTTTTCTTATTGCATTATTTCCCTAAAAACATGATATCATACACCGTTGACTTTTGTGGATAAGCCTACCATATGTAAACACCCCCTATGATTTTATTAAGGAAAAAGAAAACCCCTTTTATCGGATTTATCCTTCTTAACGAATAAGCATACCACAAAAGGTAACAATATTTTCTATAATCTTTATATAAGCTTGATATAATGATGAAGAGTTTGTATTATTGTGAAAGTAATTATTTATATTCAATAAATTAATTCAATTAAGCGATACTAAAGTGTATACACACCAACAAAAAATAATCCAACATATTGCAGTTCCCCAGAGAGTAAAATTACTCCTGTTTATATGGCCGAAATGAAAGTGACATTCAATTTACTTTAAAAAAAGTTTAAAAACGAAAAAATGTATAAGATAAAGATCATGTATCTTTATTTATAAGACTTAAAACCATCTAATTCATAAGTGTAATATATCAATGATACAAGAAGTGCACTAAATATCAGTCTAAATGATAGTCATTCTAGTAATATTAAGACTATTTTAAGTGAGTTTTTTTTTTGCCTCTTTGGTTCGATAGAATTGTATTCGACTAGATATAAATAAGCATTATAGTATTAAAAACTAGTCTATCAAACCTAGAATCTTTTCAATGAAGTAAACCAAAAGTGACCATCCCCTCTCGGGATTCGAATTTGCGCCCCCAACATTGAGAGCTAAACACGCCCTAATGCATATGCTATGGCACTCCCTTATGTGGCAAAAAAAGATATAGTATTATAGTAGTGGATATAGGTATTGTAGCAGTGGATATAGGTATTATAGCAGTGGATATAGTAATATAGCAGTGGATATAGGTATTATGGCTGTGGATATAGGTTTATAGCAGCGGATATAGGTAATATAGCAGTGGATATAGGTATAGTAGGGACATAGGTATTATAGAAGTGGATATAGGTGTTATAGCAGTTGATTTGTATATGATTGTGATAATGTTTTGTAAAAGGGGCAGTTTCTTTGTTCTGGTTTCTTACTGATGGTGATACAGAAAGTAACAGCTTCGCACACTATGTCCTTGGTTCTTGTCTCTTCGATTTATTTATATGTCGGCATTAAGTTTTTTAGAAGGGATAATGTATTCAATAAATTAAATACAATTAAGAAAGGCCTCTTTTTTAACCCTAAAATAACATAAATAAGTAATATAACAAATGAAATTAACTTATATAGAAATACATAATTAATATAATTAATTAATATAAATAAGTCCTGGTAAAATTCAATTGTTATTGGATTTTAGTATTATTAATTAATGATTTCAAAAACTATTTTATTAACTGTTTAAGTATTTAAGAAATAAATATGATAATATATCTACAACATATTTCTTAAATGATATGTTCTTATTTTATTGATCATTTTAAAGTTCAGAAAACTCTATGTTTTCATCATTTATCATAAAAATTACTTATAAGAATAATCATTAATTAAAATTAATATATTTTATACATAGACCCAGATTTAATAAAATGTTTACTTGCATTTTTGTTTTGCCTGATATGACTAAAAAAATCTGTTTTATTGACTGTATAATAGACCTCCCAAAATAAAACCACTTTTTTAGTTCTTTTACATATACCCAGCGATTCTGGTTCATTTTTTGATGCTGAAAACGAATATCTAAATTAAAAATTTCTAGCATTGTTAAAAATCGGACGTCACTAGGTTCAAAGGTTTCGTTATGAAGCAAAACTTTTTTGTTATTACTCATTTTGAAAAAAAAATTGTTTTACTAAATTTAACTATGATAAATTTATGACTTCTGTTTTTTTTTGCAAATTTTCGTCAAATAATATTTAGTGCCAATAAATGAACATAAGTGCTGACGCACCAACCATTTTTTAAATAACAGCTCCTACTAGGGTTCTTTATAGTTTCAAGAAGGAAAAGAAAAAGAGGGGTACTCATGTTGATGTTTTTAAGTTATCTTTTAAATACAATACACTCAACCGCCACACTTAGTACCTCACCGGTCGGAATGTCTTCTAAGCACTGTTTACCAACCTCGTTGACGATGTTTCCAAAAGAAAGATTGCCGACGCAATGATTATGGCGGAGAACGCAGCTTGTGAAGTTCCGACGGGTAAACCAAACCTACCGAAGATTTCTCCTGAGAGCAATCTTGAAGACTTCGTTGACTAATAACAAAAAAGTTTTGCTTCATAACGAAACCTTTGAACCCAGTGACGTCCGATTTCTAACAATGCTAGAAATTTTTAATTTAGATATTCGTTTTCAGCATCAAAGAATGAACCAGAATCGCTGGGTATATGTAAAAGAACTAAAAAGTGTTTTTTTGGGAGGTCTACTGTATAACTATATAAGAAATAAATATGTTTTGATATAATTTCTATAACATATTTCTTGAAAATATATATTGATATTTTATTAATACTATTAATTTTATAAAACATTTAAAACTAATTATGAAACTACAAATATAACTCTACATTGTTTTTTATTATTTCAAGACAGTTATAAATAAAGCCAGAATGATGATAATAAATCACTTGTCCAAAATTAAATCGTAAAAAGTGAATAAAATATTTTGAAGAAATGTATATACAAATTAGAAAACATTTAGACATAGTAAAAATTCCTATATTGTGTTATATCTATTATTTTCTTATGTCACGATGCGTGAAGTCGATCACTTTGGGTCAGAGGCTTGCTCCAAGGATGATACTCAATCAATTCAAGGACACTCATTAACCGCAATTAGGATCTCCTAATAGGAAGGCAAGCAAGACCTTGTTCTATGTCCAAGCATGGAACTAGGAGAACCCTGGATACAAAGAAACATTTTCTCTTCCACTGTATATGGCTGTATTTTTCCACGTTGCCCTTTGCCCTTGATTCCCTATCACAAAATAAAGGAGGTAAGAGATTAGCAGCTAAGTGTTGAGATAGGTTAAACAATAATACTTTTGTCTGTGGTTGGCATGAAGGGAACATGTGAACATGTTTATTGTATTAAGAGTGTCTGAGTTGCATTAAAGGAAAGGTATCAGCAGTTGCACCTTCATTAATGAGGTCATAAAACCTCACATTTTATATACAAAAGAAATAACAAAAGAGGATTCCCATTCTTAACCGGTCGATCTATATATCGATTTCCTGATTAATTGGCACCGACTGTTCGATTACTTCAATCGCGATACTTTGGCGCTGATGGTTACTTTTTTTATTTTTTCAAATTCTAGTCAACAAAGGCACTGTTCAATCAAAGACAGTATTCGTGTAGATCCTATCGTTCATTATACGTCCCAACGAACGACAAAAAAGTGTTTTATACAACTTATAAAATAATTTATTTTTCAATATCTAGGTTATATAAAATATGTTTATATATATATATCGGCTTATATAGAAAAAACTGTTGGCAAATGAATCGATTACACTATGTAACAAAATTAAGGTCTTTGTTTGTCCTTGGGCTGAAATTCCTAATTTGAGTCAATAGACTCGAAAAAAAAATATATCATCGCTTAAATAGAACACTAAAATATGGTCAGCTTTTTGAAATATAGAGCCAATTTTTTCTATTGGTACGAAAGATATATAAATTATAAAAACGGATTTGAAATGCACAGATATAGTAGAAAAATAAATACTTCTGACATTTGTGGTTATTCTTACTTTCCACGAAGATAACTGGGCCTGAACCATTAGAAATGATGAAAATTGTAAATTTCCCAAATATCCTTATCCTGGACACAAAAGCAAAATTAGAAATGGTTAAAAGTATTTTTTTATGTTTGCTGGACATAAGCAAATAGAAAATAACAGTTTCAACTCAAGACAAAAACTTTTTTACACGGTGTTATCGGCTTTGAATAAACTATCAGTAATATATATCGTCCCTTCAAATCAACTATCAGTCGACATCGATAATAATTACTCATCAAGATTATAAAAATAAAGATGGACATAATATATGTGTTATTAATACTGATAAAGATTAAACTTCTTTTTATTGAGCGTGCATCTTTGCATTTTCTTCATTTTTAGTTGAAGGAAAGTTTGGTCAAAAACCGATGGTCATGCATTCACCTCTAACTTATCACTAAGAAATGTTGTATACATCTCATTGTAGTGAAGAAGCGGAATTTAACATTGCCTTTGGACCCTTTATCACTATCTAATTTTATGCAAGTATTATTATTGTCTATTCTTTTACCTGGAGTCCCTTTTATGGTCAATTGTTTGGTCTTGGATATTCAGATAAGTTTAAATATTTATAAAATCGAATGCATATTTAGAACAAAAACTTTTTTGTCTAACAAAGTTGAAATAAGGTTGAGAAGATCGTTATGGTACTAAATTTTGGTGATTGCTTTTATCTAAGTTTAAATAAGGACATCTATAAAAATGCTAGGATCTCTTTGATACTTCTTTTGAGGCATGAAGTTGAGTTAATTTGTGCCAAGATAATAATATATACAAGATAATATATATACAAAAAATAAACTTTGATCTTACATACTTATATTTATGTACTGCATAACCTTCATGTAGACACGTTATTTCTTGGTATTAGTTGGTAAGATTAGGACAAAAATTTATGAAGAAGATTTTTTGGGTCCTAAGAAATATATTTTATAAATTAAGACTATTGTTTGAGAGATATAAATATAACGAAATATATAAATTTAATTTTTTTTATCTAAAGTCGCGTATACATCCACCATTTTATAAAAAAATATTAATTTCCACAATTATTTGTTAAAACAAGTAGTATTGAAGAATGAAAAACTATTCAGTTAACAATACACGATGAATTTTTTTTAACGTAAAAGTATTCATGTTGTTGTTTTGATAAAATATAAGTCTGTAAAAATTTAATGAAGAAGCTGTTCATTCTCATTGAATACTGGAAGGGTAAAAACGCACCATGTTGGTGAATGCTGTCGGTCCAGGAATCCTAATAGACAAAGCGTTGTATCGTGCTGTCGTAGAATTATAATTGCTCAGACACCTTTTTAATTTTTAATTGTCAATCATCTTTTTTTAAGGTAATTACGAATTCTGGACAAAGTTATTGCCAGCGCTAGACTTTTTGGTGGTAAGAATTCATGAACAGTCTGAAAAAAAGTAATTCTGCAATTATTTTACCGTTAAACTCCTTTCACGTTTATTCTTACAAACTCTTTCACGAAGTGGAGTATCGAACAATGGGGGAAAACATGAACAAATTTATTAAAACAGATGTCCAAGATCTTTAAAACTGTGTTAAAAACACGCATATCACACAAATCTGGAGTTGAGAGGTGAATCGTTTCTTGTTCATAATCTTGGATATTTTGTTCTCATAGAGTTATAAAGACATAGAGAGCTTGTTCCCTTCAAAGGCACAGAAACATCGTTCAGCTGTATTCTGTGCCAAACATAAACAAAGTAATTTGTACTACGTCATCGTAAGTTGATCATGGAGATAGAAAAATTTGTTTATATTGGACAAGATGACGTATGCCTCTGAATAAACCAATATGATTTCTATGTCTTTAAATCTCTATGTTTGTTCCAGGAAGACAATATAAAACGAATAAAAATCGTTCATTTGTTTGTTCGATTCGTTGCATCCCCTAAACACTTTTATAATAAATATTGATCAGCTTTTTATTGATAAGTTATGGTGCCAAGGAAATATTAGGTCAAAGTGAGAGTTTGGAAAAATATCAGTCACGTCGAGTAACATCCTTAGTTTATAATAATAACATTAATTAAATATACGAAAAAGGAGTATTTTTATAATATCAAGGTAATCTTAAAATATTATCTTTATACTTCAACACACTCGAATGTTTATTGAAGACTTATATGAACGGATCTATTTTCAGACTCAATTAATGTAAATATAAATAAACAATGCTGTTAATTAAAACAAACCAAAGTTTGGAAAACATATTATTACTTACTTCACAATTGCAAAGTGATATTCTACCTAAAATAAAAATTTTTAGAGATTGCTTATTTGATTTTATGAATTGACATCAAGTTGAGTGTAAATTAACATTAAAACATCAAAATTTGTCCATCGGACTTTAAGATATTTTAATTACCTACGGTTTATTGTAATAACTATATTTTTTTACATCTCCATATTATTTTTGGGATGAATTACTTAAAAATGTATTAACCCTTTTTACTACATTTAAGATATATATGTGCCTTTGTTAAACATAGATTTAAAGAAATAAAACAGAAAGGGGTTAAGTAATACATTGAACACACATACACACACACACCACACACTGTAGTGGCTAACATTCAGATAAAGGGTAAAAAAGAAAAATAATCCCTTGGAAGAAGTTTTCTTAGAAACTTTTGAATTCAAAAGTCATGATGCCTCTGATAAGAAACTATAAAGCTAGTATAATTCTACGTGAGGTTTTTGATGATTCATCAGATCCATAGTTGCCTACTTTGGAACAAGAAAGAAATGCATTCTTACGAATACATACCTATATGACAATACATTATTTGAGAAAATAGAAAAATAAATACTGCAAAAGAAGTAAAGTATTCTTATTATTGTTTTGTGTCGCATATATATATATATATTTACTTAAGAAAATATTTTGAGAAGTTTATTATGTTTAAAAAATATTTATGTTTTATCCTATTATTGATTATGGGCTTAATTGCCTATATTATTTGCTGAACTAATTGTTAATAAATAGTTATAATATAATTGTAATTAATATTTGATAAAACTATTATAATAAAGGAACTCCACTTTGCTATTTGTAGAAGCCCCCTTGTGTGATCATATTTTTTTGTATTTTATTTATTTGAAGGGTGAAAGAACATACTTTAATTAATTACATAAACATTATATTCTAACATTTGCACTCCAACATAAGAACACTAAATAATAATTCAAGCTTTATGAAGCTTTTATAAAAATAACTTTGATCTTCCGGTTGGCTTCAACCATGCCGGGTCTGAACATCCTGGCTATGGAGAGGGCGTACACATTCTTGCCGGAGAGACATCGACGAGTCGATTGAGATCGTTCTTGAGAGAGAAATCTCTATTTTTTGACGTAAAATGCTGTGGCCGCATTTTCCTTACTCTTTATTTATGTTACCGTTTGCTAAACAATTATGATAATTTTGTCCCAAAATGTGCTTGTAAACTTATTTTTTTAATATTGCTTTTATCAAATATACCCCATATAAGGTTATGGTCGCCATTGGGAAGGAAATACTGTTTTTTTTAATATTTTCACCACTCTATATTCAGATGTTCATAAATCAGTGACATATATATTTTTGTTATTTCCCCGCAGTACTGCGGTTATAAATGCCTTCTTCCCCTCACCTCCCCTCCTGTATTATATATGTATTTTTGCACAAGTATTCGTACTATTCTACATAAAAGAACTAACCAGGATCTTGCTGGTTTCACATTCAAATATCTGCACATATTTTAAAAAGAATGAATTTAATTTAATGGTTGAGAGACTTAATAGAAAATGTATATATACGTATTTAGGTGATCTCCTTGTGTGAACATGTGCATGAATCGATAGATCTCTGTGCTTTATGGGTGTATCAGTAAAAAGTAAAAAATGGAGAAATAGCTTACTCTATTTTTACTCAATTTATTTTTTATTATATATGTGTTATTTTTCTTAGCTCTGATGTCTTACGTTCATATAAAGAATTATGCATGTAAGAATAAATCAACTAATATAAACGGTAGATGAGTTTCACTCCATTCGTAAAGTAATTCTACTTAATCTTTTCAACTTTAATGTATTTAATTCAACATGAAGTTGTGATGAATCCCTTTTTGAACTTTCTTTGTATGTACCTTCTTTCTTTATTCGTCTTCTTCTTAATGCAATCAATTGTAAGGTAAAATATAAAGAAAATATGATGATTTTCATATTATTTCCTTAAGATAGTCTCCTTATTCCTTCATTTCCGCTGAGCATAACTAAATATTTGATCAAAGTTAAATTAAGGCATCGATCTTAATTCTTTCTCTCTTTGATGCAAAAATGTGATGAGATGCAATCAATATTAGAGGATTCAACATTCAGATAGGAGGGATGAGCTATAAAAAAGTAGAGAAGTGGTGAAAAAGTGTTGAATTAGATGGGGTTCTTCGTTAAATTTCGTTTTTAAATTTAAAATAATGAACCTTATAATTTAAAGTTACTTATGTTACTGAAACTTAACTTTAAATTATATATATATATACCTATATGTATATATACTTGCATTTAATGTTAAGGATATATATATTTTCTTGTCATGACCTTTATTAGTTTTGTTGACCTATAATAATATGAGATGCAAAAAATTATATTGGCTTTGACGTCATGTATAATAATACAGAGTGACTTCATATTACAAAAAATACTGGATTTATTGAAAGTCAACACACTTGCTATTATTTATAAAGATAAGTTTTTTTAAGAATTCACCATCTGGATGCTATAATCATTTACATTATTTCGTAACGTCTATACATATAAACAATAGTTATAGTATATTAAATATATCAGACAGTTTATAATATAAATATTCAATCTTTTATGCAGGATTATATATACAGTCATCATATCAGAGAGTCTATTTTGAATTTTATCTGATTTATCTTCGTTGAGGACCACCTTATTAAATATATTTCTTAATATACTTAAGATAACCCCTATTTGTAGTTAGTCAAAGGTTTTGTTTCGATATAGAGTTACAAGGGTCATTCATAGTGAAGGTCAGACCATACAACACAACAATGTGGTGTTATTAAGGCATATATTTGATAAAAAAGACATGGCTCATCATGTGTGACATCAACACTAGTCTACGCACAGGTGCAATACAATTAAAGCCATCATATTACATCTGGTGAGATATGAATAATCCTTAACGTAGCCTTAACATTTCAACAAAGAAATCACTTCAGTACTAAAATATTCTAAAGTAATAGTGCTTTGAGCAGAAACATAATCAACATTATTATATATAATAACTTATCTAATATACCATAATTCATTTGCTAATGTGAGGAATATGCCTCTTAGCATGTTTATTTAGGCCATCGCTGAGGAATGTAATGATCCAATTCTTAAGGAGCATAAAATGGTAGACTTAAGGACTTGCTAGCAGTGAGTCAAACCATGCAGCCTTTGTATTCGCCTTAGAAAAGCCTTATTAAAGTATTTAATTGCCCTAATTTTAAAGTGCAATCCCTTAAAAAAGCAATGGCTTAACCTAGGGAATAAATAATGTCCCTTACTAACATTTATTGGAGTTAGGAGCAAGTGCGGTATCAATCTTATTAAAATCATTTTAAGGGCTTACAATATTTACTATGTCAATAAAATGAAGACTGGTTTCATAGTCGTATCATTAACACATGAGCCCATGTATGGTGTTCATGTAAATGCGTAATTATATAGGTTTATTGAAAATATTATGAAAGTGTGAGGCAGAAATGAAACCCACAAGGGAAAAATAAATATTATAATTTCGATAGCCTTCTCGATATCGTCATAAATGAAACGTATCTGTCATGTATGAAATAAATACAAATCATGTTTTGTCTCTGTTATCGATCATACTTTCAATATGGACTTATAACCGATATTTTAAAGACTTTGATTGTAATTTATACAAACATTGAAATAACTTAATCATTCGATAGTTGACTATTAAGTTTAAGACAATCTCATATGCTTCAAAGTTCATTTGTATACAAATAATCGGAGGTTCTATACATAAATATATTATTATAAGAATACATACGGATTTTTTTGTTGTCTTCTACGGAAAAACAATATTTCATTTGCTTAAAAAAGGCAATACACAAAAATATAGAGCAAGCTCAACTACTAAATTATATGAGAAAGACATTTTCATCCTTAGATACTTAGATATCTTATAATACATCAGACTAACTGTGAAAATATCTATAAACAAAGTACATGATCCTTATAAAATGGAGTCCAAATGACGTCATTAAAGGAATGCAGATAAAGGGGGTTTAGTATGTGATTTCCTCTATATGATACCCAGGTATTAATATGAATTTTAAAGTAAACACTTTATTCTTTGCCAAAAGGGTGGGTTGAAACGCATGTATCTTCATCATTAATTTTGGTTAATTTGATTAACAATTAACGTAAATGGTAATGAAATCATACAACAGTAATAAAGGATAAGTATTAGTTAAATTAATTAAACACCGAAAAAGCCATTTGTTTATTTATGGACAATATTCATTGCCGTTTTGGATTATAATATATATTCATATTGTGTTTTAATTGATCTACATGAAAATCGTGTTTCCATGAAAAGTATTTATAAAGGGTTACGAATAAACTTGTAACAAAAATTGCGGAAAATAAATTTAAAAAGCGCATTGCTTATAGAGTTAATATATATTTTTTGTCTATTTATAAGGGCCTTTTATTATCATAATTCATGTCAAATATTTGCAGTTACAGGGTTAATATTTAGCATAGCGCAACGTGTATCATAAATTCTTTCAATAAGTTAAAGTAGTGAACATATGTATTAGGGTGAATCTTATTTCCCGTTTGTCGGATTTGAGAGTCGGCTCCCCCTAGGATTTTACCTTTGTGCATAAAGATCTTCTCGTAATAGTTTAAACCTAATCGAATAGCGGGAAGTTCACCTCAACGGTTCAAAAAGTTATGTCGTAACTTTTTTTCGCCATTCGATCGCCTCTAAGTCATCATATAAATGCTATTTCAAACAATTTGATGCAAAATGTAAGTATGATAACAAAGATGCTATTAGGTTTTATTTTTTAAGTACATTCAAAATTGATATGAATATTGAAGTTTTTAAAATCCTTTTTGGGTTATTTTCCATAAAAAGGACGATTTCCAAACTTTAATTGTTCGTTTTTATTTTGGATGTACATAAAAAATAACCTAATTTGGAATCCTGGAGACGATCGAC
>CP045896.1:19028757-19060460 GCA_013387185.1 Caligus rogercresseyi | reverse complement strand
GGCAGCGAGTGAAATGCTGACTTTCGACCCGGAGAGACGCCGAAGAAGATGAAACACAGCCCTACTTGCCCGACCTGAACCTCTGTGACCGGTACCTGTTCCGGAAGTTGAAGTACCTGCTCCGGAATGAGGATATTGAGGGCTACGAAGACGCCACACTGGCCGTTTGGCCATCTCCGATAGTTCCGGGACCACTGCCACGACGGCATTGCGTAGGAGGGATTAATGTTTACTGATTTATAAGTATTTGTAATGATTATAATGAAAATTCCGATTTTGAATCGGTCAGGCTCATTCTTTATGACCCAACCTATTATATAGATGGTATTGCCATTCTGTTTAAATGTAATTGGTATATAGAAATATATATACAACTAAAAAGAAGTGAAATTTCTTGTCTACATTTTAGATCTAACTCCTTTTTAGCCGACTCAACACATATGCAAACCAAAGTTTTTGTCGTCTATTTATAAACATATTCCCATTCGAAATATAAAAGCATTAGAAAACCTCAAAATAATGGCATTCTTGAATAACGAACCCATGCAATAAAACGGGACTGCATTTCGCACAATATACTTATTTTGTCTGCACAGGCCCACTGTGGTAATATGCAAAAGGTTTGCTCAAGTCTATAGACCATTAGTCATATATGTACCATAGTAAGTGCAAAACATGTTAAGGCAAGGATTGCTATTTTATTTAACCTATCAATTATGCCTAATGTTATAATATACAATGCACACAAAAGTTGGGTTCAAGCAAATATCAAGGTGGACAAAGATAGTAAAAACTACTGTCATGACCACCAAAAATATAGAAAATTATTGTTTTGATTTATGTAAGTTGTAGAAGGCTCCTAAAAGTTATATTTGTTTTAAAAACCTTATGCATAAGGCTTGTGAAGAGGAGAATATATATTTTCCGCGATGAAAAAGAAAGTTTATACGATGCGGTAAATTAATGGTAGGTGAGATAGGTTTTAGCAGTGCCTTAGAGTAGAGAGTCTGGACGAAAGACTGATGAGTCATAACCAGGGCTGTAGGAATCTGGTAAATACACTTTCTGGGCATAAACGACCTTTAAACGCATAACCATATTTGACTTTTCTGTATATTTATCGCATATTTGGCCTTTTCTGTATAATTTATCGCATATTTTGAACAAATTTAGAGGATATAATATATATATATATATAATCAATAAATAATATATTATATATCTTTGTTGACTGTTCGCGGAAAATTGTCGTTCGTCGTTCGCCAAAGTTATCGTTCGTCGTTCATCGTTAATTTTAAATTGAATCGTTTGTCGTTCATCGTTCGTTTGTCGTTCGCCATTCTGAAAAAAATTGACGACGTTTTTTTAAAGATTTTTCTGAAAAAAGTGATGACGTTTTTTTAGAAAGGAAAATTAGAAATCTTTGTATTTTTTCCTGATCGTTCGTCGTTTGTCAAACTTTGTCGCCCATCGTTCGCGAACAACAACAATGAACGATAATCAACAATTCTGATATATAACAAGTCGGCTGATAAGTCCCTAGACTAACTAAGAAGAAAATATATATATATTTTTTTGCCTATATTTTCTTGACAAAATTCGATTTTATTATTCAACATAGTTGCCTTCGAGGGCGATACAACGATTATAGCGATCTTTCAATTTCAGATTCTGCTCAGAATCATCAATTCGTTGTTGTTTTTGGTCGATTGTGAGCTCTCGCGGCACCCACTTTGCACAGAGCTTTCGCATGTCCAAATATTCATGCACGATATGTCCATCGCGCTCTTTCGATATCTTCAGAGTCTCAGCTATCTGGATCAACTTCACTTTACGGTCATTAAAAATAATTTTGTGGATTATTTTTATGTTTCCTGGTGTAACCACCTCTTTTGGGCGTCCACTGCGTTTATCATCATTCGTGCTCACACGACCACGTTTGAATTCAGCAAACCATCGACATATGGTTGCTTTCGATGGAGCAAAGTCCGAATAACATTCTTCAAGCCAAGTTTTAGTTTCGACGGTATTTTTTCCCATCAAAAAATAATGTTTTATTAACACACGAAATTCGTCTTTTTCCATTTTTTTCACAGTAACAAAAGTAGCTTCACTTAAAACGCAATATCTCACAAACTAGTTGTCGAACAGCTGTTATACTTATGCATGTATGTTTTGAAGGTTGGTACTAGCTGAGAGTCATATGAAAACAAATCCACTGACGCCATCTATGTGTTTAGTTTCGGGACTTATCAGCCAACCTTGTATATATATGTATATAAATTCTACTCCAGAATTAGAAGAAAGAGACATTGGAGCTCAAATATGATCCCAAATTGCCGTTCCTTTTCTCGTGCGCTCCAATTACCTCTGTGGAATGTGAAAGGGTCTTCTCCAAATCAAAGTCTCTTTTGTCTGACCAGCGAACCAGTCTGACAGAGAGTCATGTAAAAGATATGCTCACTCTTCAGTGGAACAATGATTACATGATATAATTTTTAGTTATTTAGAATATAAAATATTTTTTCCACATATAAGTTTTTTTATTTTGTTCATTTAACTTTTTTTCTCGCATATTTATCGCATATTTAGTCATTTTTTCCCGCATATTTCTGGGCATATAGGCATTGTTTTTGTTCCAAATTCCAACAGCCCTGGTCATAACATAAGCTGACAAAAATCCATAACAAACAAATTTTTTTATCATAAATAATAGGTGTTTGGATTTAATAGCAAATTTAATGTTTATTGTTTAAACCAATTGTCTTTCGATATATTTTAATGTAAAAGATGGTTATTGAGTTGAATTGCTATGAATTGCATTATTTTATGATTTTGCTACTATTTGAGCAGAAATAGGATTTATATGTTGAATAAATATTATTGCATTTCTAATTTGATTCGTATGTGGGCAGCCCTTCATCAATCACGAAACCTTTATGTTTTTATATCTCTGGGATCATCAACAAAATAAGCTTCTTGTAATACTTTACTAACGATATAAGCTCAAATGGTCGTCTCCGGAGTCCAAAAACACATTGGAAGCATCCCACGTACTGCCATCGGAGAAAACTTATATCTAAAGGCAATCCTATCGTACATCGCACAATTCAAGAGTAGAATGAGCTAATGCCAATAGTTTCATTCTACTCTTTAAACTGATTGGACTCCGGAACGATCATTTTTTGCTTTTATTCTGGGTAAAGTATTACGAGAAAACCTATTTTGATGATTGATCCTAGAGATATAAAAAACAAAAAAGGTTTCGCGATTGATGAAGGGCTGCCCACATTACGAATAGAATAGAAATACAATAAATTGTTATTCAACATATAAATCCTATTTCTGCTCAAAATAGTAGCAAAATCAAAAAAAATGCAATTCATAGTAAATTCAACTCAATAGCCATCTTTTTACATTAAAATATATCCCTTTGATTTAACAAATAACATTAAATTTGCTATTAAATCCAAACACCTATTAATTTATGATATGAAATTTGTTTGTTATGGGTTTTGTCAGCTTTATGTTATGACTCATCAGTCTTTCGTCCAGACTCTCCTACTCTAAGGCACTGGGGTTTAGGAACAAATGAGTCATTAGGGACTTAACAAAAAGACTTAGAGGACTAAAACAAAGTTTGAAATTATTTAACGAAAAACATACCAACATTAAAAGCCATTTAATAATGGTAAAAGTAATAAAAAAAAGGAAACGGTCATGCCTAATCTTCGAGCAACTTCTCTCGCCTCAACTAGACTCTGGACACATATGAGTTCTGGGGAGAAAGTCCGTACTTTAACCACCCCAAATGCAAATGTATATGTTTTAAATAAAAAATGACATAAGAATGTAACGTTGAAACCTATCATATCATCACGTTTATAAATATGACTATGAAGGGATGTTTCATGTGCGTTAGATGTATTTTAAAATTATAGCATTGAGTTACAATCTCCAACAATTACAAAGTTCAACTAAATACATAATAGATTATTGACTACTGTGACTGGACACACCATGATATTTTTTTATTACATGAAATTAGATTGCTGAAGTATATAATGTGCAATAAGACGACCATTAAACTATTGCACATACATAGTGTTGCCAATAAATCCTAGTATATTTATCGCTCTATAAATAACTTGTATATGTTCAAAAATACTCCTTCCATCCATACGAGAGTCGCAAAAATAATACTTACATTAGAGGAAATTAATTTATAGAAAATTAAATATCCTTTTACTGCAACAGTCAACTAAGGAAAATGTGTACTATTTCTATAACAGTGATATTGTAGGAGTTTTTGTATTCTGTATTTCATGTTGAATTAATCAAAAAACATTTTTTTTCATACTTTGTACATTCCAGGTAATATTTTCCCCTCTTTTTTTCGAAATTTGTACATGAAGAGTTAAGTACATCGTAGATTTAAAAACATAAAGAAAAAATAAAATACTTTAGACATGAGATCAATACTGGTATCATCTGCTGCTAGATACGGAATTTTGGATCTCCAAATGCCCTTTTCTTTTACGGACTCCTGGACTTCGCCGTCGAAAGAAATGAAATATTCCCCGTCCCTTGCCTCTATCTCCCAGAATACAATACTAACCAATATATATAAGAATTTTGAGAATTGTAATGATTTTATTTTTATTAATAATTAAGTTGAATATAAAATGTTTCATCTTTAGTCCTTCCTGTAAAATGTATGGTTCGTTGATATCCTATGACTAAAAATAATATTTTTTGATGGGTAACTTAATATTTTCTTGGGCTTTTATGTATTCTTTCTTTATAAATGTTAAAAATGAACTGTTGAATAATAAATAAAACTGTCCGCGTGCAAAAGAAAAGGTGGCCGCAGAGAGGAAGAATATAAACGCGTAGTTTCGTGTCTAAGTTGAAAATAAAGATAAGGTATTGTATGCATCTATCTTATATGATATCATAATGTGAAGAGTATAACCTATTGATCTTAGGTAAATGTATATTTCTATAAAACTACGATATATTTAAAACTAAATGAAACAAACGATGGATTAGGAGGTGCGCAATCCTTCTGCTGAGGAATTACTGAAGAAAGACTCACTTCGTCGCTTAATATATTGCTCCTATCCATATTTACATTAATCAAAGAGTAACGTTAACATTAATATTGTTTGTATTTTGATGTCCGTTAGATATAACAATGCTAGAGGTTAGCACATCATTGCTCAATTTGGACAAAAAGATCGCAGTCGATATAAATGAAATCGCGTAATTGATAGACTGTATATCCCTTCAAAAAATATTCTTTCGATGATAGGTTGTACAAACTTATTGACAAACAATCATTTTCATATTTTTCAATTATCATTTTTTATAGTCATTAAAATGTGTTTGGATATCGCCGTTTATAGCATTATATATATATATATATATATATATATATATATATATATATATATATATATATATATATATATATATATATATATATATATATATATATAAATACACACTGAGGATAAAATGAAAATAATTGATAAGACTTACACCAATCATATTACTTATTAGGTTGTTCCATAAATAATGAGGTAGGTTAGCTATCTCGAAAAGTTCAGATGCTATCTCAAAAATTTCAACGGGAGCGTTCTTATCGCATATTTTTGCATAGGAACAGACTGTATGGCGCCACTCAGGTTAGTATATAAGGTGACTAATCGCGTACTTTCTTTCATTCATTTTACTCGCCGCTGAAAATGGAGACACCCGACTTTCGCTCCTACTTCTTGATCCAGAGATGGCACACTGAGTTCGATAAGGGTGTTTTTGCCCTGGAGAAGAAGACCCGTCCTGGATGTCCCCAGGAGACGAGGACAGAGGAGAATGTCTCCCGTGTGAAGCGCCTGGTGCGGATAACCCCCGGATGACCACTCGACAAGTTGCTGCAGAGGTGTTCCTACCATCTACAACTGTTTTCAGTCTTCTGACGGAGGATCTAGGGCTCCGAAACCTCCTCAGCGTGCTCGTCCCTCACCAACTCTCTGAAGCCAACAAGACGCAGCGAGTGAAGTGCTGTCAGGACTTCCTGAAGCTGTTCCAGGACCACGGGAGGACTTTCTAGGGTCTCATCTGTTAGTCCAGGACGAGTCTTGGCTCTACTGGGATTCGGCAGAGCGGAGGCAAGTCTAGGCGGAGATCACAGGGGCCCGGTTCTCGACCCTCCATGTGAAACAGACAGCGAGGAAGACGATGATTATGATGGGTTCACCTGCGAGCCGAGGCGGGTATCGATCACTGCACTACCTGCCGGGACCACAGCCGACTGGAACACCATTATAGAGTACTGAGGACGACTGGGAATCGCTTTCTCAGCCTGAAAAAGGACAAGATCCGGCTGAAAGATTGTCTCCTCATGGGGACAATGCACGTCTCCACACTGCCACCGATACCAGGGAGTTCCTGACCCGGAGGGACGTTGGACCGGTGAAACAGTCACCCTACTCACCCGACCTGAACCTGTTGACAGGTTCCTGTTCCGGAAACTGAAGCACCTGCTCCGGGAGGACGAGTTTGGGGGCCACGAGGAGGCTACACTCGCCGTTCAGCGGGCGATGAGGAGGGTCAGTGAAGACGAGCTCTACGACCAACTCAGAAAGCTCCGGGGCACTGCCACGACGTCATTGCAGTCGGAGGGGATTACGTGTACTGATTGAGAAGTTTTTTTGTTGATCTGAATTTTGAGTTTTAATTGGTCGACCTCATTATTTATGTAACAACCAATATTTGAAAATTGGCAAAATAATAATGAATACTCATTTGATAAATAATATTATCATACACATCCAATTATTACTCTATGTTTATCTATTTAATTGCATCATATTAGATAGCTGTACGAGTGATTCAAATTAAATTATAATATTGTTGTTGATATAGATACTAAGATTTGCTTTTGTTTTTGAGATTAGTTTGTGGTAAACGAACCCATTCTTGATTTTCACGCATTATGTATGTATGTATATATGTGTATATATATATATATATTTTCAATTTGTATCTGTTCTAAAAAAAGTCAAGATTCCAACCAAATTTTCTTTCATTATGAAAATGTTATTTCCTATTTTAATATTGAATATGCAACATTTAATCTAAAAAATTGTATTGATATTATTATTTTTTCTAAACCCCATTATTCCATTTAGTACAATTTTTATTTCACCAAATAGTCTGTGGATAGTAAAAAGTAATTGGTCATAGTCATATTAGTTTTTTTCAATTCATTTACACATTGACTTTGAGAAAAGCAAGACTTAAAAAGGTATTTAACATAAAATATATAAATATATATATCTATATATATATATATATATATATATATATATATATATATATATATATATTAGGGTTGTTCTTATTTTTCAAAAGTTTGAAATGTTAGCAACATTGTGGATTTTCTGTTACTTGGTGATAAAAGAAGACGACATACAAAGTTTTAAAAATTTGTAAAAATATAGTTTTTCGCAAATTTCTTCAAAATAGTGGACGTTACAGACTTCAATAATAATTATTAATTTAAAGGAAATCTAATTTACTACCAGACGTATGTTTGATGTAAAGGAAATCTAGTTTACTACCAGTCGTTTTTTGATGTTTTTTTTTACTAAAATAAAGTTTTCTGTAAAACAAAGAAAAAATGATGTGTGTAATGTTAGCATATTTCATAGCTTTTTTGTATCAATTAACTTCACTCGCCTGTAGAAGATGACTTGTTCGCTTCAGAATAAAATGTATTTTAAGTTTAGTAAACCTTTGGATGATAAATCCAAAAATGACCTTGGTTGCATTCTACCAATTCAGAATTCAGTACAATCTGAGTTTACATCATATGATTAAGAGCCTGTATTGACCTATAAGAAATCGATTATGAAAAAATAAATAATAATGTGTTTCTTAGATTTGCGTCAATGTATCCTCTCAAATTTTGCTTTGTCTCTGACGCATTTATAATTCATTATATGTGTCATTTTGTACGCAAGATATTTTTATGTACATATAACTCTCCAATTATTAAATTGACGTGATTTAGTATACCAAAATATTAAAGCTGGTTTACCAAGCTTTCATTTGATATGTTTGGTGTTCTAAAAATTGCTAAACTTTAAGAGAAATAAGCAAATACATTTTTGCACGTACTCTCCCCCAAAAAATGATCTTTTGATATGCGAATATACAATTACAGCTAGGTCACCACTTTTACCTGGATAGAAAGAGAAAGAAAAAGAGAAGCGAGAGAGTATTTTGCTTCACTTCTCTTTTTTCTTTCTCTTTCTACGTCTGGTAGTAAATTAAATTTCCTTTAAATTAATATTGTTATTAAAGTCTGTATCGCCCACCATTTTCAAGAAATATGCGGAAAACTATTTTTTTACTAAATATTTAAACTTGACCTCGTTGCCCAACCCCGTAATGTTGACGGATTTGGTTCTAACTTTGTATGTCTTTCTATCACCAGGAAACAGAAAATCTACAATGTTGCAAACATTTCAAACATTTGAAAAATAAGAACAACCTTAGTATATATATGTATGTATATATTATATATATATATATATATATATATATATATAATATTTTTCATAATAGTCGCTTTAAAATAAAGTCGCTTTAAATTCTCTTTATTATTTCTCTTAGTATCAAGAGTTGCTTTATAAAATTCAATATTATATTAGAGCAGTCCAGTCGGAAGATTCGTAAGGGATCTTCATTAGATCAATGCGAAGAGACAGCTGTGTAATATAAGATATAATGAATATTTCTTAATTGATGTCAAAACTTAGAGCAATTGATGCCTTATTTCAAATTGTTTTATTATTTTTTTTAGTTCCTTTTCTTTCCCTCCATCCATTTTGAAAAAGGCCCCATTATGATTTTTATACAATGAGTATGGATAACAAACGGAGAGTTTTTTGTGGTATGTGATTGGGTTGAAAAAACAAAACCAATAAACATTAGAAAGTTGAACTTACAAATAATATAATACATCACTTCACTTCTGGCTGTTCAGGCTTGAAAATCAACCCACAGGTTCATATTTTAAATCCTCAAAAACATGAATGGTTTATTTTGACGGGCCACGATCCAATTCATTTGCGAAACCATTATTGAGTGAACCCCTTCAATATTACCTTATCTATATAATAATTCACCAATCTCTGTCCGTCTGTATGTCTGCACGCTATCTCCTCCCACATTTATGGTCAGATTTGAACTTTGAAGGTACCTATTGAATCCTTGGGTCAAGACGGACCTAATAAAACTATTTGAAAAGTGATGGGACCAGAAACGAAAAAAAAATCAGACCTTGTCTGATTTGAACTTCCTACTTTTCAAGGTAAAGCGAAAAAAAAGAAAAAAAAGGAGGAGGAGTTAGAGAATAGAAAAAGAAAAAGCATCTCATGTGACTTAAAACATGTTCTTTGTACAAAGTCAACTTTTATGATGAATGTTTTGTACAAAACAGAAATTATTGTCTCTCTCCTCTCGTATATTCTTTAAGGTCTGTTCCACTCACAAACTAGCTCCAAAACCTAACCATACCCGAAGGGCGAACATATGGCGCTGTAGGTGCCCAAATACGCGAGTACTATTAAATTGATAAAGCAACTTCTCATAATCCTCCTCTTATTGTTCCTCATGTTTGACGATAAATGGATCATGAGTTGGCTGTGAGAGATAGTAAATAATAATCCAAGATCCCAACTGAATAAGTACATTACATATTTAGTGAACTATCAAAACGTTTTCCCTCAAAATAATGAGATCATCGACTTTTATAATAACTGGATACTCAAAAGAGAAATTCAGTAAGCTTAATGTACTCTCTAAATACCGATAGAGACGTTGAATGGCTGCCCCGCTTGGTGAAACATATGAATAGTCATAGGAAAAAAGAAACCACTTAATTTTTTTTAGTAAAATCATCCTTTGTTATGTTTTCATAGCATGTAATCTCGCAAAATGACGTCACTGGGTATACATTTTGTCAGTTATTTATTTTTCTATTCTTGAAGACTTGATATTTAGTCTTTGGCATTTCAAAGTAAGATACAAGATTTCCTTCTTTCTCTTCATTGTTTTTATTTAAAAATGTATTATATTTCGTAATAAAGCGATATCAGATAGCTCCCATCATGAGTCGGACATTTTTCTTTTCCTCTTTTATTGAGTCTTATTTCAATTGTAACATACAAATAAAAAGGGCAGTAGGATTGCGTATAAAATAATACATAAATAACATTATAGTTGATTTTTTTTGTAGTAAGTAAATCATTAGGGTGTTACCAACAGAATGAACATGCTTCATATTAAAAATGTATATTTTATCCAAATTAAATTTGTATTTTTGTGAGAAGTTCGTTAAGGTCTCATATGTCCTCTTTTTATACGTTTACTCATATTAAATGTATTTATAGTTTTGTAGTTCTAGCCACGGAAGTCTAAAACATATGGAATGCTAAAAACGTCTTTTTACCCATTGTGATGAGGCTGACGCATATAAAAAGGGATGAAATTCAATGAAGAAAAGAAGAAGGAAAAAAGTTTTTACAGCTTTCTTTTTTAATTTAAATAAGTTTTTTTTGGATTTATGGGCAACTATTTTATATTTCAAATAATTATTATTATTAGTATACAAACATCTCACACTAACACATAACATTATATATATCCGATTGAAATAAGGGCAAAAAAAATTTAAAAAAATTACATTGCTGGAACTTTTTAAATTTATTTGTTAAGCTCCCAGATCGGACTCATTTCACCGGAACTTAAACAAGTATCAGGCAGTATGAAACCAATATAAGAGCCAGGATAGAGTTATTTTATCTTTATTTTAGAAAAAATCTTACTATGAAAAACTTATTAAAAAATTGACACTTTCAACATATGTAATAAATTAAAATATTTCATAATCTTTCATGTTACACTTAGTTTTTATGGTTTAGAAGGATTTCTACTGATTTGAATTAATTTTTCACCTTTTTACCAACATAAAACAATAAGAAACAATTTAATGATTACACTGGTCAACAGTCAAAAAAAGTCAGGGGTTTCTCAGCTGATTTAGACTAATTTGGGTGTTCTGAGTCCGAATATCACATTGATTTTGCTCCATCAGGTCAACTTTTTGAGATACAGCCATAGGCCTACCTGACGAGCTATACATATTCTAATATCAGCGTTTTTGAGTTCAATCATATTATTCGTGAAAAATATATCGAATTACAATTCACAGACACGAATAATATTATAAATAATTTATTTGTGTTTATCCTAAATTTATGTGCATAAATATGTGTAGAATTATTAATATTTAATATATGTTTGTGTGAATTTAGGCCGACGAAAGTTATATACTTTAGCAAATTTCAGTCATTCTTCCCAAGGACTCCGAAGTGACAATATTGCCTCTTAGATTCTCTCTCATATTCACATTACCTTTATATTCATTGCCTTCACTATGTCCAGCACTATGTAAAGAAGAGTGGCCGGCGCGAGATCAGTTAGTACCTGGGGCGAGAAACATCATACACGAACCTTTTGTTGACCGGGAGAAGATATTGATCCCACCGCTACACTTGAAGCTTGGGTTAATGAAACAGTTCACGCGCGCTCTCGACAAGGATGGGAGGTGCTTCAACTACCTGTGCCCAGCCTTTCCTCGACTGACCAGTGAGAAGGTGAAGGCCGGCATTTTCAATGGTCCACAGATACGGAAGCTTATAAAGGACACAGAGTTCCAAAACTCCATGAACACGCTAGAGTGCGCCGCGTGGAAATCGTTTGTGCAGGTGGTGAACAACTTCCTGGGGAACACGAAGGCAGCAAACCACGCCAGACTCATTAGCACCATGATAGAGGCCTTCCAAAAACTCGGTTGTTTGATGAGTATAAAGATGCACTTCCTGTTCTCACACATGGAGAAGTTTCCTGAAAATCTCGGGGCGATGAGCGACGAGCAGGGAGAAAGGTTCCATCAGGACATGCGCCAAATAGAGGAGAGGTACCAGGGGAGGTGGGACGCAGTCATGATGGCGGACTACTGCTGGTCGCTGAAGCGAGACAACACAGCAGCTGCTCACACACGGGAATCGAAGAAACGCCGATTTATGCCGTGAATTCTGAACTTCTGTGTCATGTAACGCACATTCTTATACTAATATTATGATAATTGTGCTTATAAAATTTGATGGACTAAATAAAAACTGAATAAATTTGGATACGTTGATTTTTAATTCTTGAAGAAATGGGAAAAAATCGTCAGGGGTTTCTCAGCTGATGATCCACAGAATTTTTTTTATTACAAAAAATCGATTTTTTAAAAATTTCTGTAGCAAAAAACCTGACCTGATTGAGCAAAACCAAGGTCATTTTCGGACTCAGAGCATCAAAATTAGTCTAATTCAGGAGGAAAACCCTGGACTATTTTCAAAAAATATTTTTTGTTGCCCTGTGTTATCATTCAGAGGTAAAAACTAATAAATTTATAAATTATGTTTTCAAAATTTTGTTTCGTTCTGATCTTTTTCATATTCTGTTATGTTTAATTCTATAGATGAAATTTTAAGTAAGCACAAAAAAAAACTTGGAAAACAAATTACAGAATAAATGAAAATTTCAAAACTATAATGGGATAATAATAAACATTATCATGTCAAAAAAATTGTAATTGACTTCTGTAATATTGTGCCACAAACATATATTTTGCATTTTCACTTGGAATAGTAAGTTTATATAAAAAAATAAATTTGTTTGTCTATTGAAATTGACTTTTATATTTTGCAATTTAATTTTAAACTAGAATGTTTATTTATATATATATGTAACTTCGCTAAATAGAATAAGGTCGAAAAAAAAATTGCGTTACTATGAAAAGTCTTTCATCCCGTGGAGTGACCGGTCATTTAGTAATTTGATTTAAAAAGTTATCGTATAACGCTAAAGTAATTTGTCCAAACTAACCTGAGGAAAACTTTTTAAAGGATACAAGTTTAGCTTCGCTTGAATTAAGTTTTAATTTTGAGGATTGAGGTTGTTGCTATTTAACTTAAGCCAACAAAAAAAGTCAATTCTTTATAATGTTCTGTTTTTTAACAAAATTGTGTTTATGGTCAAATCGATGCAAATTTATCAAAAATATTTTCTCGCTGGCTTGACGCTTCTTTTATTGGATAGAAAATGAATAACTCACTCACTTTAATCTCTTTTTGTAATAACATTGGTAGCCTGAATACCGTAGTAAAAGTTATTTATATCATATCCGGAAGTCTAAAAGGGTATTATATTTACTTCATATATTATAGAGGAGATTTAAAAATCACATAATGGCATGCAATTCACAGAATGAATTTGAATATATCAATTAACTAATATAATTAACGTCGTCTTATTATACAAAACAATACATACGCTAATGAGTAAAAGTGCAAAATAAGGCCAAAAATCGCTTCAATCAGTTATTTTTTTATTTTTTAAGGCGTGCGCGTTCCATGTGATTCATGAGTTCCATGGTATTGAGTACCCATTACGACAGATAGGTAAAAGGAATGCCAAGGGCATAATCAAAGAGGAAAGAAAGAAACAAGAGGATAAATAGAGAAGAAAATTGCCTCCTTTGCCCGCCCAAAGACCTTCGTTTCTGATGAATGACGAGAGAGAAAAATCTTGGCCTTGTGACCTTCATAGCATCATCATCAAAGGGGTATCCTAGAATTACAGATGTAATTTCTTATGTACACATAAATGGCTTGTAATATACATACGAGCATACGCTTGATCTTCCATTAAAAGGAGATTAAACCTCAACTTAAGGGCTAAGATATGATAGAAGAAGAAGAAATACCATTTTGTAGGTTTTATGGTTTTATAAAAGTATGACTATTTTTTAGTGCCTGGAATATTATGGCTTATGTTATAAAATATTGCTATGGCCTAAAAGGATTAGAATGATTTGGATGTCTGCCTTTAATTATGATTCCCTTTTGACTCTTAGAAGAAAACATTAAAGTAGCTTATGGTAATATGTATTTGATTGAGTAATTGTTTTGGTAAGTTGATTGAGTGTTTTTATATATTTCATTATATTTTTTATTTATTACCAGTTACAATGACTTCATAAAGGAGTTTACAGGAAAGTAAATATAAAAATAACGGTGGTGGGGTCTTAAGATATTGTTAAATCCTTTTAAATCCTTATTCGTTCGTCTTTTCTTAACGATATTATAGGTATAATAACTATATTCCTATAAGTTTTGTTTACACATATTTTTTCGTACTCTCAGTTAACTTTAATACTATTTTTTTATACAGAAATGTATATTTTTATCCCCATTTGATGAAGATTTTTTTTCAATGTCAAGCCTTTATATAATTAAAATAAAGAGCATTCCCTATGTATAATGTGTCACTGAATATCATCCCCCATAAGACTACATATTCTTACTTCATATAAAATTGATTCATATGATGAGTTTGGATGCATCACTAATTCAGCTTAAAGTTTTTTTGATGTAGGTCTGACTGTAAAAAATAATATGAACACACGCATTCATCATTGAGAAGTCCCACTAACTTTTTATCAATTGAAACTGCATTATAAGAAAGGGAAGCTCGTATAATCTCTTTAAATATTAAATGCAATATAAAAATGCAAATTGAGTAACCTTGCAATGAGAAGAAAATGAAAAGTTCCATATTTTAATCAAAAATATATTTAATATTTTTCCTTCATTTCAATAATATATATGCGACGAAAGGTAAATGTATATATAGGTATATATTTGGTAGGTGTGTGTATTAAAGGAAAATGTGATTTAAGAAAAAATACATATAAAAGGTTTGAATGAATACATAATTAAATAAATACTTCTTGCTTTAATATTATATATATATATATACCAGCCTAAGAGAGCTGACTTGTTGAAGTCTTAACCAAGGTCTGTATAATAAGGTCTGGGCAATACAAAAACAAACATGTAGCAGTGTGACTACTCAATGACGTCACTGGAGAACGATTATATCTATCTATATCAGGCTCGTGAGCGTTCAGCTTTTTTTCCGTTCAGCGTTAAAAAAATAGCGTTCCGTTCAGCATTCTGTTCAATTTTTTGCGTTCAGCGTTCCGTTAGCGTTCAGCGTTCAAATATTTAAAAAATAACATTGTGTAATTTAGAAAAGTGGATGTACTATTTAGGGTTTTTATTTAAAAAATCTGGATCTAACCCAGGTCTAAGAGGGTCTTTTTTTAGAAAATAATTTCCAAAAAGGTAATGCGTAGTGATGACGTTTTTTTTACTAAAAGAATTTCCAAAAAAAAGTGATGCGTAGTGTTGACGTTTTTTTTTTTAGAAAATAATTTCCAAAAAAAAGTAATGCGATGTGATGACGTTTTTTTTAGAAAATAATTTCCGAAAAAAGTGATGAATTCCAATAAATATTTGGAAAAATTGAACGCTGAACGCAAAACTCTTTTTTGCGTTCAACGTTCAGCGTTCAAAAAAAGTTGTGTTCCGTTTAGCGTTCCGTTCATTGAACGTGCGTTCTGCTGAACGCCGTTCAATTTTGCGTTCCGTTCACAAGCCTGATCTATATCATCAATCTCTCTATCTATCTATCTTTATATATATATATATATATATATATATATATATATATATATATATATATATATATATATATATATATATATATATATATATATATATATATATCGTTCTCCAGTGACGTCATTGAGTAATTATACTGCTAGGATTACATGTTTGTTTTTGTATTGCCCAGACCTTATTATACAGACCTTGATCTTAACTAGCTTGAAATAATTTGGACTATTCAGACACACATTATTAAAAAATACTTCTTTATATCCAAAGTGCTGTACTTCAATTGAATCAAAAAGGTTAAAAATGGAAAAATCCAAATTTTAGCCATTGAGAACAACTTATTAAATATAAAAATATTAAATTGACATCAATATTATCCTTTATATCAATATACTGTTTGGTATATATCATTTTTGGCATTTCAAATACAACAAAATATTAGGTAATTGATAAAATTAAATTAAAATAATAGTTTTTATTTTTTTCAATTTTGTTTCATGAAAGTTCATCCGTGCTGATATGAGTAAACATTTATTCATAAAAATTAGATTATCGACTATCAAACATTAATTTTAAAAATCAAAGCTGGAAGAAACCTTCCAGATGAAGAAATCATTTGAATACAAAGTTTAAATAATATGTCTATACGAAGCTAAGTTTCAAAATAATATTTTTATTTCCTATATTATTGTTTCTTACACATATACGAAATTAAAGCACAAACTCTCAGATCCTAAGATCAAAGTGATGTCTCTAAGAAATTAAAATAAATATGTCATAAACATAAATTTCAACCCTATGCCCCATTTATGTTTTGTTTTTCACGACCATTTGGAATTGCAGTTTATATTTTCGAGTTATTATTTTATTTGCTTGCACATTATATTGATGTAAAATATATTAATAAATTATTTTATGACAGAAAAAACCTTGTGTCATATGATTTGGATTTCAAATTATAAATTTTCGTATATCCCTGAGAAGTGCAAAGTGCCCAACCGGATTTGCCTAAAATGCTATTAAATTGCATTGCATTCTTTCAGAGATAATTCAGATCATTGCCATATATTACCTCCTACGAGGGCATTACCGTCTTTTACACCCAACAATTAACGTAGTGGACCACATTTATGCAGACAAGAGCCTTTTCGTGTTGATGCCAAGGATAATCATAAAAGGAATGTAGGCTTTATTGTTCGCCGCTCTTTACAATAATCCACTAGTTGATTGATTAAAATGAAAAGTAATGTCTCAAATATAATTTATTATTTTTTTCCACCAGGAGGGCTGTGACAAGGGAGATGCCGTATTTAAGGATGATTCTCACTTCGAGAATTAGCTGCCAAGCACGAACGAACCAAGGAGGATCTGGTGCCTTGGACATGACTCCAATGTACCCAATCGGATGATTAAAAAATGTAGGAGTTAAAAATAAAGAATAATATGGTTGAATCTCCTTAGTCAATGAAAACATGTAGCAATAATATATTGTATAAAATATACCATGCATTTATGAACTATTGTTTAAATGAGCTTTTAATAACTTGAAAAAATCAAATATTCGACATTTTTTTATATTCATATTTGTTGATACTATATTTTTTGTTGTGTGACAATCTAATTTATTTTGTTAAATTATACATTTAATAAAAACACTGAAAAAATAATTTTCACTCTTGGAGCTTAGTCGACATATCCTAAAAAGAAGATATAACTTTATAAATAAATTTCTCCTGATGGCCTTCCTATGTCCTCATTCTTAAAAAGTGCAAAATAATAAAATTCCAATGAAGGCGTGTTCAACTCTCAAAGGGGCGCAGGTTCGAATCCTGAGAGGGGAAGGTCAATTTTGGTCAGCCTCGTTATATATATATATATATATATCCTAACGGATACTGCAATTCTACCGAATCAAATAGGCAAAAAAGGAAGTGCAATAGCTCAGTGCGTTAAAGCGTGTTCAACTCTCAATGTCAGGGGCGAAAGTTCGAATCCTGATAGGATTCTATCGAATCAAATAGGCAAAAAATGCTTCAACTATGAAATATAAATGTGTAAGTAATAATAAATGCACTTAATACAAAAATCTCTTTTATTTTTTGGAGGGTGAAGGGGAAAGACTATTAATATATGCCTATAAAACAAATGCAAGTGACACCTTCCCACTGCAAAACTGTCAATAGCAATAATGGATTTCACAATCACATTCATATAGTGTAAAGACGTTCACTTTTATATGTAGATAAAATTGATTGTTTAAAATATAGAATATAAGGCAGCGAGTCAGATTAATGGAAGTATGCTCGACTTTTAATGTTGCGTGCGTAGGTTTGACTCCTGATGGGGACGGAGGGGTCTGATCAAGCCCATTGAGAATATAATGGGTTCTATGGACCAGAGAATTATATAATGTATATAATTCCATCTAACAAAAATATCCAAACAAATAAAAACAAAATACAATCTTATCGTCTTTGAGAAATAAATTTCATTATGAAATTGAGCGAAAAAACAGATATAATACTCTATTACATCACTCTCAAAACCATTTTAAAAAGAATAGATTTAGGTTGGAAATATGAAGACTTTAAAGCAAGATTTCATAAGGTTTAAAAGTACAATGAATACATCATCGTATATTTCTAAATAATGTTTCTTAAGCTACTAAAATTATCTGATTCTTAATAAATACAAACGAATATAAAATTATTTTCCACTGTTATTGCGGAATTGAAGATTTGATTTTATCGAAGTATAAACAGGGATTTCTTAATTCCATAGAGCCAGAGGTAAATAAACTATCATAGTGTATTGAAATGTTGGACTTGAGGTAGTAGTTATTAAATACAGAATATGAGTTTCAAAGTCTACATATACATATATTTGTTTAAACGCTGAGAAATGTCTAAGATCAAAATACTTGGATGATTTTTTTAAAAATATGTTTGCATTGTCCATGTTTAACCTCAACAAAAGGTAATAATGAAAGGATAATGAATCAGCAACATTAAGATCTTGCAATGCAATGACCTTTTAAAAATATCCAATATCATATATGGCGTCAAGATAAATGGATTAATAGAAGGGATTGGATATCCTTGAATACTCATTTGTATGTAAATTAATTTATGGGCCGATCAATTTTACAATTACAGTATCAAAATTAAAATCTTAAAAATGGCATATGTATTAAATCATTAATATACATGTAAAGCCAAGAAATAAAGGTTACACTGCGCTCAAACAAAAGGTCACACTCCTTTTTCCCCCTCTCTCATGTTCTCATGTGAAATACAGTATTTTAACTTTTTATATAATTTCTCATTATGATAGGAATGTACGGAGACGGGACTTACATAACTTAATTATATATGTTATGTGTGTGTACTCCTCTTTTATTACTCAAGGGGTAAATACTTGTCCTTCAAGGGTTTTAACTGTAGTTGAATTGTTATTTTCAAACTTGTTTACATTTACCAAAGGTAGAACAAAGAAAAAGTGGACAATCAATGAAGAAAAAAACGACATCGAATTTCCTTTATCATTAATAATAAGTCAAAAATTTGAGAGGTATAAAAGATTCCAATATTTGAAAACCATTATATATATATATATATAGGAAACGACCGGGTAGCCGGCCCTGCCCTGGCCCCGGCTGCCGGGACTTAAATATTGTTTTCGTTTGTCATTCATAAAGTGACGACGTATTTTTTAGAAAGGAATTTTCGAAATATTCTTTTCTGAAAAAAGTCATCATTTTTTCTGATAATTTTTTTTTTGGAAATTATTTTCTTATAAAAACGTCCTCACTTTTTTTGGAAATTATTTTCTAAAAAAACGTCGTCACTTAATTTTGGAGAGTCTTTTCGAAAAAAAATCGTCGTCACCTCAGAATGTCGAAGGAACGAAAATATATTAAGTGTCCCGGCCTGGTTTTGGCCTAGACCGGCTTGAAAAATTTAATTCCGGCCCGGGTCCCGGCGAAAAAAGGTGTCCCGGTCGTTTCCTGATATATATATAATGATATAAAGCATTGTTGATAAATAATGTCTCTTAATTCCAATTTGTAGATATTTTCACTTCTAATGTCTTCATTACTGCATAAAGTTCCATAATTGAATTTGTTTTTTAAAGCCCGCATCATCAAAAAAAGTATCAAGTATCTTATCATGACAGAGGTACGGATTTCACTCCTGCTATATATCTGCAAGAAATTGCAAAGTGTTCATTTTCCTTGGAAGTGTAAATTTATGATATATATACAAGGGTATAAATTTAAGACAAAATAAATAGCATGCCTGTTTTGCATCCGATACAGCAAGGTATAGTAAAATGAAGAAACATTAAAAGTTTTTGTATCAACCAATATCGGAGGAATGGGCTTCTTGGCGAATAAGGATAAATGACCAAAAATGTTATTTAAAAAAAATGAAAATGAATGTTACAAAATACTCGATAAATAAGGATAAAACACACTTGAACATTTTTATCGAACGAAATTGGAGGACAGATAAGGAGATTGAAAAAAAGTTGGCATTAAGTGAGAGCTCTGAATATCATCCTGAATTTTACAAACCGTGATCTATTATGGTCCTAAACTACTTTCATTTACATATAATAGTTCATTCGTATATTATCTAAATTCATCAATTTTACTTATCCACTCTATATTTAAAAAAGTTAATTTTGTTTTCGTGTCACATTAAACTGATCATTACTTTGATGATGAGACACAGAACAAAGATTTTTTTTGACATTTTTATTAATTTGTTTGCAGGGACTATCATACTGACTGGAATACTGATAGGAATATGGATAACACATATTTCTTTGTTTCTCTTTCCTTAGTTCGAATTTTAAAGATTTCGAATCTGATCTTTTTAATATAAAATCAATCAGATTTATTCGAATAAAGAACTAACTTCTTCCCCAAAAACGAAAAGCTAATTCCGATCGATTTCTTTAAAAAAAGTCTTATAAACTGATCCGATTATTACAGGGTCATACTTGTTTAGATTCCACGGTGTATTTTTCCTTTTGATTGAAGGCATGAATGTTAAGTATGTTTAAAATGGATGAATGTAAAAACATTATTTTGGCTTATATCCGTTTCTAAACCCTACTATATTCCTTCACTTTTACATCGATAAATTTAGTCATAATAAGAAATTGCTTATACTATTTATTTTTTAAATCTTACATTATAAGAAAAAATCATAACAGAAATAGTTTCATTGATAGAAAATAGTGTTTCATAAGCTTAAATATCTCTTTGATATTAGATTGGATACATATTAATGATGTTGTGCAGTGTTTGTTTTTACTTTTTAATTAAAACACATTTACATCATTAAAAATCTATCATATGCCAATTGGTTAAAAGGTGATTTTATTAATCAGCATATATATGTGATTGTGTCAATAAGAGCATTTATTGAGGAATATTGCTACTGCGTGATTACTCCGATCTAGGCAACCATTGCAATATATCATAGCATAAAAGTACGCCCCGCAAAAACGGTTGAAAAATTTAGTGTAAGTCACACAAGTACATTAAACATTTTTACATATGGACATTACAAAAGTATATTATAAGGTATCTTTAAACTGAGAGTTAGGTGGTCTTATAAGTGCAACCAATCCACAATTGCCAAGAGAAGCCTGAGGGGTAATTTTTTTTCTATTGCGCTATATTCGTTTGAGTCGAAGTTGGAAAATTGAAATTAAGAGTATAAAAATTGAAATATCCACAATTATAGAGAAACCCCTAAAGTTATGGTTGGAAATAAATATAATATGATTATTAGTATGTAAATATTCAAATTCATGTACACAATATTTCTAATTATATTGTATGTCATTAAAAACGTAAGAAGCCATTATAATATAATTTTCCGTAGGTTTAAAAGCGACTACATTATTGCAGTTTGTGTATGTGTAGTCGTTAAGCATCCATGCTGCCTTTACTATTAACACGTTTACTTTAACAAATACATTTATTTTCAGGTACATTGTTCCCCTATTATATATATATATATAAATATCTAAAAAGTCATTGAAAAATCAATTCTTATATATGTGTATATATATACATATCTAAAAAGTCATTGAAAAATTAATTCTTATATATGTATATATATATATATAATTCTTTAATCAGTGTTGAAAGTAAATACACATAGGTTATAACTTTAATGTAGAAATGTTATGTATCATCTCAAAGAAAAACAAACTATCCTGAGAATGTTTTTGCTTATGTACTAAAATATTTAAATGACAAAATGTAATAAATTCAAAGTTTTTTCTTTTTACTTCTTAAATTATAGCAAATACTTTAGAAAAGTGAATATTAAAAAAGCACATTTGCTTTAACTTTTATTTAATTAATTATTTTATATCCTTTAGCTGTGTATACACAAATAGTCAGTGTATGTGTGCGTGGGTATATTGAATTCATCGAAAAGTTTGTCTTGACAATTTTAAAAGTTTTTTATGTCCCCTCTTCAAATTATATTGAATCCATGAATTTACCTATGTTGAGAAGCACTACTGCCTTCATCCATGCATAATATTTCCAAAAAAAAATAAACAGATAATGAAGTGATTTAACTTCTGCATAAATTTGAATGCGAGTCGATTCCTTATAAATTAATAACTTTAAAAGTGTTTTCATCAATAATTGGAAGGTTACTGGGTGATGGATCCTCTCATCATTAAGGATAACACAACCTTTTTATTGAACGTGATAATAGTAATGAACGCAGAATGTATTATTCTGTAAAGTAAAACTTTACTTTTGTTTAGTTGTTAAAATACACTTTTAAATAAAAACACAAAGAGTATCTCCTGTTGGGCATCTATCAATGCCATGTACGAATACTTTAAATGGACTTGTCCAATATTCCTTAAGTATATTAAATCATAAAGTGACGTTGTTCTTAAACAAAAATAATCAATTGTAAATTTGGTTTTGCCCTATTTGAAGATAAATATATCATTTAAACTCTAGTGATTTTTATTATAATTTTAACAATTTACGGATATGATCCGTGCAGAAGACGTTACCGGGGTCATTAAAAAATATTTTACATTTTTAAGCTTAGAAGAACCTTGAAACTCATATATTTGAATATTTTCTATAAAAAAGGTTGAGATTTGGACAGGACTAATACTTAATGTATAATTTTATGTATTGTAATACTATCTTTTATAAAGAACTGCGTCTGAATTTGATTGAACTGTATGTTAATAAGGAGACACAAAAAAATCTTATGTCTAAATCTATCATATATGTTTCTTTATATACATATACATGTAATTAAAGATTCTGTCGTGAAACAGATAAAACATTTCGGCAATTTAATTTTAAATGTTACAAGTATCGTACTGGGTATAAAATTACCATTTATTAATATTTGGGGACTGTATTCCTTCCATACATATAAAAAGATATAGAAACCTGATTCCCTTCAATAGCAGAGAAACATCGTTTAGCTGTATTTTGTGTCCAATATAAACAAAGTAATTTGTGTACTACATCATCGTAAGCTGATCATAATATAGAGATTGATTATACCTCTATGATCAGCTTACGTTGACGTACTACAAATTACTTTGTTTATATTGGACACAAAAATACAGATGAAGGGAATAAGCTCTCTATATCTTTTTATCTCTATGATTCCTTCCTAGACCAATTGTCCCTTGAATCAAATCTTATCGTCATCATTATAAACATATCGAGCAGGTGCATGATGACTATATAATAGTTGTACCCTTCAACATATACATATAATGCCCTTGAATCTAAAGGAGAGTTCTCTTAATTCCCCCCTCAAATTAAAGAAATGAAGAAGACGAGCGTGTTAAATCTCTTGAAACATATTTCAATATTGAGCAGAGTGCAATTTCATGTAAAGAATGCTCGTCTTTTCTCCTTTAAAAAGAGGAATATGTTAATGGTGACTCTACAGTGGAAAGGATTCAATTCATTTCACGGTGCTTGTAACTTTAAAATATTTCTAACATATTTTAAGTTTAGGAATGCGAAAAATGTGCTTCATAGTGAGGGGGGGGGGGGGGGATGCTTCTTTATATAACCCGCAATTCTTGTAAGTACACACCTTGTATTTACTCTTAGGAAAACATTTTCTTAAATAAACTCACATACCTCTGATAGAACTGATAACTTAAAAGGTTTATATGCAGAATTTTGATTGTATTTTTTAATAAGTATTGTATTTATACTCATATTTAAATACTAATTATATAAGACAATGAAATATAACCCAAAATCCTTCATATTATATATATATATATATATATACGAGGTATGATCAAAAAGTATCCGACTTTTGGTTTTATTGGTCAAACGAACACAGCTATGGGGGCGGGACTTGCTGTGTGGTTGGGAGCATGACACTGCGCATGCTCATTTTTTTCTAGAGCTCCAATACAAGTCAGTCGGCGTCAGGCCATTCATGATTGAACAGGTGCAAGTGAGTGTCGTCGGATTTTATTTTCTTTAAAATGTCAGAAAAAGTCGAACAGCAAAAATTGATTGAATGGAACCAAAACTAATATTCACCTCGTCTACAAGTTCTCTGATCGTGATTCGGGTTCTGCATCACCAGGTTCCTCACTTGATCAATGATGGCATCGTTTTTCGATGTTGAGGGCCTCCCTGAGCGTGGTTCACTTTCAACTGACAAGCGGCCATCTTTGAAGCGGTTTACCACTCCTTTATCTGTGTGGTGCCCATCGCTTCATTTCCAAAACACTTTTTTAATCTTGCGAATTGTTTCCACTTGCAAATCACCAAGATTAAAACAAAATTTTATGCAATAACGCTGTTCGACTTTTTCTGACATTTTAAAGAAAATAAAATCCGACGACACTCACTTGCACCTGTTCAATCATGAATGGCCTGACACCGACTGACTGTATTGGAGCTGTAGAAAAAAATGAGCATGCGCAGTAGTCATGCTCCCACCACACAGCAAGTCCCGCCCCATAGCTGTGTTCGTTTGACCAATAAAACCAAAAGTCGGATACTTTTTGATCACACCTATATATATTTATATATATATATTATTGTTGTAACAAAAGTTTACTTTTATTACCAAAAATATTCTTTCAGATCGTCTAAAATATTCCACATATCATCAATGTCTAATACTTCATTATTTTGTAAAGGATGAGAAATACATCTTTTCTCATAACTTTGATTTCTGCACTCTAAGGTCACAGATCAATTTAAAAAATAACTATTGAGTTTCTTGTTTTTTTATTATTAAGAAACATGCACCAAAGTGCAGTAGTTATTGATGATCGTAATGTGTATGAGTTTTTTTTGCTTTGGAGAATATGAAAAATACATTTTGTGTGAATAATATAGAAAATTATTTAAGGGTTACTATTATGGGATAATCCAGCCATTATTCATGATTATAGATATATTTCTAGCCCATAACATAAAATGTGTAATATCTTCATTTATGCAATAAATGATGAAAGTCATAGAAAATGTATGAACGATTTTAGTTATAACTTTTTCAAGTATATATTTAATTTTTTCACGATTACAAAATGTTTTGAAATATTTACAAGCATTTAAAAGAAATGGCGTGTCAAAAAATGTTAAATAATTTCAAAAAGACTTCTATCATTACAGTTTGATTTTAAGCCAAAATCAATATTGTACAATAAAATCAAAGTCATGATATTAGAAAATCAAACATCCTTTAGTCGAATAGTCGGTTTCGATGGTTATGAATACTTAAGGGGAGTATGGTAAATCATTGTTCCATCAGTTTTGGGGTGTTTGGAGTCCTTCAGGGCATAAAATTACCCAAAAATGGCCAAAAATTACCGAAAATTTGCCCCAAATCTGTATTATCCCGCTATTGAGTACTCTGGCGGTCTCGAGACATTCCCAATGGCTATGAATGGATGCATATAGTTTAAACCAGCATATCAAAGCATTATTCCAGTATTTTATGGGTTTGGGGGTCCTCCAGGGCATAAAAAGGGCCAAAATAAGCCTAATTTTACCATAAACAGACTGATAGGACTCATTGTATAGGACCTTAGAAGTTCTCCAGTACTGCCTGAAGCTCTGAAGCAAGATGAGTTGGGTGAAGTAAAATAAAATCAAGTTCTCAGCATATTTTAATAAGACATCTGTGGACAAAATGTAATAATCTACAATATATTAGAAAAAATATATACTCTTAAACTTTGAAAATAGTTCCCATTTCACTGCATTTCACTTGAGGGTTGCAAAAACAGCAGATAATACGTTGAGTTTAAGTTTTAGTAAAAGCTGAGGAGAAATGCTACACAGTCTAAGAAGTGTTTTTAATGAAAGTAAGACACTACTATGTACAATCCATCACTAGTGTGTCAACATAGGTGTGGTTCCTCAAGGTAAAAGTCATGTTCCGTTGTTTCGATACATCCCAATCACCATCAATGACACATTGAATAATCGATTCTGGTCGAAGTGTTGCTCTGTCAGGTTTTGATGGATGCTTCCATATCAAGTTAGAACTTTTGTCCACACGCTGTAAGAAATCCATGTTGTATGTTCCACTGCATTCCTCAGTACAAACTGCAAGGTACCAAGTGTTCACATCACCTTCAGATACGAGAGTGATATACATCATGCCGACTGATATACGCTCTTCATCTTCATCTCCTGTTGGCTGATTTGTTTCGCACGATGGCAGAAGTTTAAGAACATCTTTGTTGGAGGGGAGATTGACGTAACCAGACATAGGATCATTTCCAGACAGAAGGGCACAGAAGTTCAGCAGTTGATCATCGGAACTGATATTGTTGACCCTGAACAGATCTGGCTGTTGGATTACATCAGCTTTGTGGGTGTCGCGGTAGTAAGACAACTCTGTGCGCAAAATCTTCTCAGCAGTATCACTCCTTTCCTGGAGGATCTTATTCAGCTCCTCCACTGTTGTTGCGGGTCCACCCCAGCTCTTGCATGCTTGTAAACATTTCTGGGTGTATTTCGTCTGATTTTTTCCCTTTTCAATCTTGGCTAGTATTCTTTGTGTGTTGTAGGTCTTCTGTTCTGCAACCCATCTCGTCTCCATGTTGCTGAGGATCTTCACAATGGAATTAAATTTTTTGCATGGTTCAGTTTTAAATGTTTGGGACTTAAATAGAGTGACGTCGTTTCGTATACCTTTCGCTGTGAATTTTTTGTTTCGGAATTTTGCAACTGGTGCACGTTTGCCAAACACAGAAAGCTGGCGCTCGGAATCAAGGTTATTAGTGGGCAACCTGTCTCTTTCTTCTGGTGACAATAAGTGAAGCTGAGTGGCACGTGGAGCTTCATCCTTGTGTTTTCCAAAACCGTATTCCCTACCAGCTTGCAGCGAGAACACATCTGCTGTTGCGACTGTCATCATATTCAAAATTTGAAGTTCGAGATCAGTACTCGGTTTCTTCACTTTAACATGGGGATAATGAACAACATAATCTTTAAGAGTGTCCATCTTTCCATCCAACAAATCTTTGTAGAGTCGAGGAAACATCTCCAGCAGGTCTTCTTGTGTGTTGACTTCAACAAAATGAAGAAATGGCAATGTGATAGTATGGGTGAAATATGCCAGTACACTCAACTCAGTTAGCAGAAATTCAGAGTCCAAGAACATTCTAACAATTTCCACATGCTGGTTGCTTAGATGCGTTTCATCCAACAACATTCGCAAGTAAGGCATAGCTTGAAGAATTGACGCAGCAGAGTACCCCAATTTTGTAAATCTCCTTTCATAATACATTGCAATGTGCTTTACTTGGCCTTCACGTTGAAGAATATGGTCGAACAGATCAGCCTGATTAGTGCTATTTGCTGATTTGTCATGACTAACCAGACTCAAGATGGAATTGATGGCACACTCAACCACGGTTTTCCCTCGTAGGAAAGATCGGACAGACGGATTAATGGTTTCAAGTTTCTTCCGGAACTCAACTTTCTTCTCGATACTTTCCAGGACTGCCAAGTTTGACCGATCAAAAGCTTCCACGGGATGAGACTTGCAGAGAAGGTGCAGTGGGACATGTTTCGAATCGAGATCCTTTGCTACTCCTTCTCCAATGTGCAAGTTCTTGCTGACAGAATCGGTCATCAGTGCTGTGATCTTCTCCCAAAGTGTTGCTGCAGTGGATTCACTTTCAGGTGTGCTAATTGTTGCTGCCAACCTCATCAGTGTTTCAACTATTAGCCGAATAATCTGAGCCCGATCTTCAAACGCAAAGAAAAGTGGTCTCAGAGAGAAACGTCGATTGTCTGAAAATATCAGGATCAAACAAGGCCAGTCACCATCAATTTTTGATCGAGAAGTGGCATCAAAGTGCAACGTAACCTTGGTTCCGGGTTTCATGGTGCTTAAAGCCACTGCAGCATCTCTTTCATGTTGGATGGCTAGGACCTGCTTGAAATCGTTTAATGTTTTCGGAGTGGGCAAAACGTTTTCATAAACTCTGTAATCGTTGATTGATGACGGGATTTTTTCTTTGGGTTTGGATCGTTTTGACGGTTTAGGTGAAGTAGACTTGAAGATTTCTAATGACGGTTCATGTTCAATAGCTTCTTCTTTCGACAAGTAGAAGTTGTGATTGTACAATCCACGACAAACTGTCTGTACCGCTATTCTTGATTGTTCAGTGGAGATGTTGCACCTCACCGAAACTTCAGCACAGGTTGCTTTAATTTCATTGGTGCAATCACGTGTTTTTCGGATTTTCGGTCTTCCAAACTCAGAATTTACTTGAACTCCAACATGAGTAGAGTTTGCGATGACTCTTGAATGTCCGGACCGAGTACGACTGATATTCAAAGAACTGCTTGACACATTCAGAGAATCTTCATCCTGGTACTCTTCATCTGTCTCATCATTTACCTCATCTTCTACATCCATCATGTATTGCAGCTCCATTTTTGCATTAGCTGTAGCTTCAGCTCTTTGCTCTTCCTCCTGCTGCTCCTCAATGGCAAACTCAGTATCAATTTCTTTGCTCAGACTTCCAATACGTGTTGCCTGTTGGTCGATGTAGAATTCTCTCTCGTCTCCTGTCAGCTTGTCCATATTGCACCCAATATCGAAAAGTCCATTAATCAGGGATTTCTGCTTCTTTGACCACGATATTGATTTTCGACTCCACTCACGATTAAGTTGCCGGACACTCTTTTTCAGCATAACTTCACCCTTATGTTTTGGCTTTCTGCGAGTGGCTTCTATGTACACATTATTCTGATAATGTTTGATTATGGTCTCCACTTTTTTGGTTATCGGTGTGCGTGTGATCAGGTGTTTTTTACCAAATGATTTGATCCAAACATTGATTAGTGCCGTGACGTATGCCTGAATACAATTTTTCATCCCTCCAGAATTCGGTTTTGACACTACATTGTATATGGAGATCGCGACATCGTAAATAGTGGGAAGTTTGTCCCCCAACACGAAGATGATTCTCTCACCCATGTTCATCATTGATGCTGCTCTTCTTCACTGATTACACCCTGAAAAGGAAATAAAAGCTCATTAGCTCAAAAGGTCATTATCAAGTGTATATATCATTTTGGCTGACAAAGCTAGATAAAAAATCACACATAATGGCAATAAATTGAATTACTAAGAAATAATGTGAATTTTTTTATCAAGGCCTGTTCTAAAAAAGGATACTGATCAGCTCAAATAAGTCCCACATGTCTTACTCACATTTAAAAAAGACCAATTTTAACATATTTTTTAACAATAGTGATAAATTTTTCACATATTCAAGAGCCCTGCACTCAAACACAAGAAATTTCACGTCGATTTTGGGCTCGGGGGGCCAAAAAATGTTTTTTTGGGCGGCAAATTTTTGGCCATTTTTGGGTAATTTTATGCCCTGAAGGACTCCAAACACCCCAAAACTGATGGAACAATGATTTACCATACTCCCCTTAAGTATTCATAACCATTCATAGCAATTGGGGGTTGCCTGGGACCAGAAAACCGGCCTTAAGTGATCAATATTTGATTTTCAGAGGTATCTCAGGGCCCAAATATCGTTTTTGTGGTTTTTTGGGCGGCAAACCGCCAAAAATGCATAAAATTAATTTTTTTTTTGGATTCTTCTTATTTTTACCATAATGGTCCAAAAAAAATGGTACAATGCATATTTTGAAGATATGACCCATACCTCCTACCCCTATTACTAAGATATTTTCATTCAATATCAGGTTATTTATAGTCTTTGATATACAAAGTATGGAGTTGTATGAAAATAAGAATACATAGTATTTAGTGTATAAGTGACCCTCTCCACCTAATTTTCAATCTTATTAATTAGATAGCGGTCTAGTTGTTCTCTCTAACAATCAACTATACAATCAATAGAACGCTTACTTCTATGTCGTATCGTCAAAGTGAAAATTTATATTTGTCGTCCAAGGTGATATATATATTATATATATTAATATATAATATGGGTTCATTCCAAAAATATTTTGACTTCAATGAATCCATGGTTCATGGATCCCCACGAAATTCACAGCAGAAGGGGTTTTTGTCCCATACATTATAGATTTAAAGTTTCAGACAAAATTTGAATTAGGAGCAAAGTTATTAGACTTTGAATTTTTAAACTTTTTACGGCCAAAGTTATGGCCTGAATATTTTTTTTCATTTTTTGGAGTCTCTATGAAATTATTCCGAATCCTATTTATTTACATTGTTGTATTGTAAAAGATCAAGCTCCTCGATGTTTATTTTTTGCATTGGAAGCCTCCATTTTCGAGAAAATGAACTTTTTATTTTTGTCTTTGAGCTCCATATTCATAGCCCATCGTTTATTGTGAGTTTGGATTTTTTATGAAAAAAATTAATAAGTGTCGTATCATATAGTTACAAGGGTTTTCTAGCAAATATCAAAATCCAGAGAGGTGTTTTTTGTTTAAGCGGAGAATTAAGGATTTATTTTTGCAAGTCGATAAAATTTAAAAAGCTTTTTCATCAAGAAGAAGTAGTTCATGATGACGTCATTAGCAAAAAAATAACGGAACTTTTTAAAGCCTTAAAACAAGACTCTCAACACAACCTCATCATAACAAAAATCTTACACCGGATTTGAATATAAAGGGAGTGAGATATTATTTTTATATAATTCGGAGTGAGGCTGGGCTTCCTTTTTAGTGTGGGTCTTCCTTGATTCATGTGAGCTGACAGGTTTAATATCATCCAGCATCCCGAGAATGTTTCCGACTTCCTAGATCATAAAGGAGTCAAATGGACCCTACATATTTCGGAGATACGGAGGTGAATCTCAGTTTTTTGGAAGGTAATTTCACTCTATGTATGTTGTCGAAATAGGGATTTATTCTATAAAATTTTTTTTTCTTCTTCATATTCATTTCCATTAGTTATCATCATCATCATGGGTTTCCTAATTTTCACCGTGACATCATAACTCTTGCCTCCAAATACCTGTGTTTTGACTTGAGAAATGGAGCCGTGAATCGCCTAAAGAATAATTATGATGCAATTCAACTTACTCTAGTATTATTATCCTTGAGCATTCAAAGTCTAAATACCAAGTTCTAAGGAATATAAAAGAAAGAAATGACAGTCCAGTGACGTCATTGTAAGTGACTATTTTTATAAAGCATAGTATAGAATGACATCACTGGATATTTATTGCTAGATTATCTTTATATTTAGTCCCAATACTACTTAATTGCTTCACCATTTGAACTCCTTGTGTGTATTCAAAGAGTTCTTTAAGTTGGTCTATTTTTTTTTATTTTCCTTGAGTGGCCAATTATTGTATAGGTCGGTGGTTAATGGTATGAAATACATGCTTCGTCTTCGAAAACAAACTGGACTACGAGAAGGATGAACACCTCACCGTAAGTGAAAACCTGGAGATAAAGATCCCATAGGCACCGAACGGCTAGCTAGCCTACCTATCAGGGCAGAGGACTCCACAGCATTGGGGTTTCAGGGCAACAATCCTCGTCATGAAGTCCCCCTGGATCTCCAATGGCTT
>CP045896.1:18984172-19028657 GCA_013387185.1 Caligus rogercresseyi | reverse complement strand
ATCCTGAGAATGTTTTTGCTTATGTACTAAAATATTTAAATGACAAAATGTAAATAAATTCAAAAGTTTTTTCTTTTTACTTCTTAAATTATAGCAAATACTTTTAGAAAAGTGAATATTAAAAAAGCACATTTGCTTTAACTTTTATTAATTAATTATTTTATATCCTTTAGCTGGTATACACAAATAGTCAGTGTATGTGTGCGTGGGTATATTGAATTCATCGAAAAGTTTGTCTTGACAATTTTAAAAGTTTTTTATGTCCCCTCTTCAAATTATATTGAATCCATGAATTTACCTATGTTGAGAAGCACTACTGCCTCATCCATGCATAATATTTCCAAAAAAAAATAAACAGATAATGAAGTGATTTAACTTCTGCATAAATTTGAATGCGAGTCGATTCCTTATAAATTAATAACTTTAAAAGTGTTTTTCATCAATAATTGGAAGGTTACTGGGTGATGGATCCTCTCATCATTAAGGATAACACAACCTTTTTATTGAACGTGATAATAGTAATGAACGCAGAATGTATTATTCTGTAAAGTAAAACTTTACTTTTGTTTAGTTGTTAAAATACACTTTTAAATAAAAAACAAAGAGTATCTCCTGTTGGGCATCTATCAATGCCATGTACGAATACTTTAAATGGACTTGTCCAATATTCCTTAAGTATATTAAATCATAAAGTGACGTTGTTCTTAAACAAAAATAATCAATTGTAAATTTGGTTTTGCCCTATTTGAAGATAAATATATCATTTAAACTCTAGTGATTTTTATTATAATTTTAACAATTTACGGATATGATCCGTGCAGAAGACGTTACCGGGGTCATTAAAAAATATTTACATTTTTAAGCTTAGAAGAACCTTGAAACTCATATATTGAATATTTTCTATAAAAAAGGTTGAGATTTGGACAGGACTAATACTTAATGTATAATTTTATGTATTGTAATACTATCTTTTATAAAGAACTGCGTCTGAATTTTGATTGAACTGTATGTTAATAAGGAGACACAAAAAAATCTTATGTCTAAATCTATCATATATGTTTCTTTATATACATATACATGTAATTAAAGATTCTGTCGTGAAACAGATAAAACATTTCGGCAATTTAATTTTAAATGTTACAAGTATCGTACTGGGTATAAAATTACCATTTATTAATATTTGGGGACTGTATTCCTTCCATACATATAAAAAGATATAGAAACCTGATTCCCTTCAATAGCAGAGAAACATCGTTTAGTTGTATTTTGTGTCCAATATAAACAAAGTAATTTGTGTACTACATCATCGTAAGCTGATCATAATATAGAGATTGATTATACCTCTATGATCAGCTTACGTTGACGTACTACAAATTACTTTGTTTATATTGGACACAAAAATACAGATGAAGGGAATAAGCTCTCTATATCTTTTTATCTCTATGATTCCTTCCTAGACCAATTGTCCTTGAATCAAATCTTATCGTCATCATTATAAACATATCGAGCAGGTGCATGATGACTATATAATAGTTGTACCCTTCAACATATACATATAATGCCCTTGAATCTAAAGGAGAGTTCTCTTAATTCCCCCCTCAAATTAAAGAATGAAGAAGACGAGCGTGTTAAATCTCTTGAAACATATTTCAATATTGAGCAGAGTGCAATTTCATGTAAAGAATGCTCGTCTTTTCTCCTTTAAAAAGAGGAATATGTTAATGGTGACTCTACAGTGGAAAGGATTCAATTCATTTCACGGTGCTTGTAACTTTAAAATATTTCTAACATATTTTAAGTTTAGGAATGCGAAAAATGTGCTTCATAGTGAGGGGGGGGGGGGGGAAGCTTCTTTATATAAACCGCAATTCTTGTAAGTACACACCTTGTATTTACTCTTAGGAAAACATTTTTCTTAAATAAACTCACATACCTCTGATAGAACTGATAACTTAAAGGTTTATATGCAGAATTTTGATTGTATTTTTTAATAAGTATTTATTTATACTCATATTAAATACTAATTATATAAGACAATGAATATAACCCAAAATGATCAAAAAGTATCCGACTTTTGGTTTTATTGGTCAAACGAACACAGCTATGGGGGCAGACTTGCTGTGTGGTTGGGAGCATGACTACTGCGCATGCTCATTTTTTCTAGCTCCAATACAAGTCAGTCGGCGTCAGGCCATTCATGATTGAACAGGTGCAAGTGAGTGTCGTCGGATTTTATTTTCTTTAAAATGTCAGAAAAAGTCGAACAGCAAAAATTGATTGAATGGAACCAAAACTAATATCACCTCGTCTACAAGTTCTCTGATCGTGATTCGGCGGTTCTTCATCACCAGGTTCCTCACTTGATCAATGATGGCATCGTTTTTCGATGTTGAGGGCCTCCCTGAGCGTGGTTCACTTTCAACTGACAAGCGGCCATCTTTGAAGCGGTTTACCACTCCTTTATCTGTGTGGTGCCCATCGCTTCATTTCCAAAACACTTTTTAATCTTGCGAATTGTTTCCACTTGCGAATCACCAAGATTAAAACAAAATTTTATGCAATAACGCTGTTCGACTTTTTCTGACATTTTAAAGAAAATAAAATCCGACACTCACTTGCACCTGTTCAATCATGAATGGCCGACGCCGACTGACTTGTATTGGAGCTGTAGAAAAAATGAGCATGCGCAGTAGTCATGCTCCCAACCACACAGCAAGTCCCGCCCCCATAGCTGTGTTCGTTTGACCAATAAAACCAAAAGTCGGATACTTTTTGATCAACCCTTATATATATATATATATTATTGTTGTAACAAAAGTTTACTTTTATTACCAAAAATATTCTTTCAGATCGTCTAAAATATTCCACATATCATCAATGTCTAATACTTCATTATTTGTAAAGGATGAGAAATACATCTTTTCTCATAACTTTGATTTCTGCACTCTAAGGTCACAGATCAAATTTAAAAAATAACTATTGAGTTTCTTGTTTTTTTATTATTAAGAAACATGCACCAAAGTGCAGTAGTTATTGATGATCGTAATGTGTATGAGTTTTTTTTGCTTTGGAGAATATGAAAAATACATTTTGTGTGAATAATATAGAAAATTATTTAAGGGTTACTATTATGGGATAATCCAGCCATTATTCATGATTATAGATATATTTCTAGCCCATAACATAAAATGTGTAAATATCTTCATTTATGCAATAAATGATGAAAGTCATAGAAAATGTATGAACGATTTTAGTTATAACTTTTTCAAGTATATTTTAATTTTTTTCACGATTACAAAATGTTTGAAATATTTACAAGCATTTAAAGAAATGGCGTGTCAAAAAATGTTAAATAATTTCAAAAAGACTTCTATCATTTACAGTTTGATTTTAAGCCAATATCAATATTGTTACAATAAAATTCAAAGTCATGATAATAGAAAAATCAAACATCCTTTAGTCGAATAGTCGGTTTCGATAATTTTACAAACAATCGGTATCGGCAAATATTGATACCAATCAATAAATGTCCTTAATTTTTTTATGAAAAATTACTTCTATGTCGATTGTATTTTTGCACTGCTAAATACATTTAATTAAAAAAATATCCACTTAACTAAAATAGGCGAGAATCAGCTCATTTTCATTTTATGGGTCGTCATAAAAGTTGGAAAAGGTGTTTGAAACATTTTATGTCACAACAGAATATGACTGCAGAGTCATATTAACTGTACAATTAGTAGGAAGACAATATAATCATTTGGTTTATGTCGAGGAATCTGAGACGGACCAAATCGATCCCAAAAATATGTCCACGCTTCAATCGATTTTGGTCTTACTAATAGGGGTAGGAGGTATGGCATGATTTTGGGGTCATATCTTCAAATTATGCATTGTACCATTTTTTTTGGACCATTATGGTAAAAATAAGAAGAATCCAAAAAAAAATTAATTTTATGCATTTTTGGCGGTTTGCCGCCCAAAAAACCACAAAAACGATATTTGGGCCCTGAGATACCTCTGAAAATCCAATATTGATCACTTAAGGCCGGTTTTCTGGTCCCAGGCAACCCCCAATTGCTATGAATGGTTATGAATACTTAAGGGGAGTATGGTAAATCATTGTTCCATCAGTTTTGGGGTGTTTGGAGTCCTTCAGGGCATAAAATTACCCAAAAATGGCCAAAAATTACCGAAAATTTGCCCCAAATCTGTATTATCCCGCTATTGAGTACTCTGGCGGTCTCGAGACATTCCCAATGGCTATGAATGGATGCATATAGTTTAAACCAGCATATCAAAGCATTATTCCAGTATTTTATGGGTTTTGGGGGTCCTCCAGGGCATAAAAAGGGCCAAAATAAGCCTAATTTTACCATAAACAGACTGATAGGACTCATTGTATAGGACCTTAGAAGTTCTCCAGTACTGCCTGAAGCTCTGAAGCAAGATGAGTTGGGTGAAGTAAAATAAAATCAAGTTCTCAGCATATTTTAATAAGACATCTGTGGACAAAATGTAATAATCTACAATATATTAGAAAAAATATATACTCTTAAACTTTGAAAATAGTTCCCATTTCACTGCATTTCACTTGAGGGTTGCAAAAACAGCAGATAATACGTTGAGTTTAAGTTTTAGTAAAAGCTGAGGAGAAATGCTACACAGTCTAAGAAGTGTTTTTAATGAAAGTAAGACACTACTATGTACAATCCATCACTAGTGTGTCAACATAGGTGTGGTTCCTCAAGGTAAAAGTCATGTTCCGTTGTTTCGATACATCCCAATCACCATCAATGACACATTGAATAATCGATTCTGGTCGAAGTGTTGCTCTGTCAGGTTTTGATGGATGCTTCCATATCAAGTTAGAACTTTTGTCCACACGCTGTAAGAAATCCATGTTGTATGTTCCACTGCATTCCTCAGTACAAACTGCAAGGTACCAAGTGTTCACATCACCTTCAGATACGAGAGTGATATACATCATGCCGACTGATATACGCTCTTCATCTTCATCTCCTGTTGGCTGATTTGTTTCGCACGATGGCAGAAGTTTAAGAACATCTTTGTTGGAGGGGAGATTGACGTAACCAGACATAGGATCATTTCCAGACAGAAGGGCACAGAAGTTCAGCAGTTGATCATCGGAACTGATATTGTTGACCCTGAACAGATCTGGCTGTTGGATTACATCAGCTTTGTGGGTGTCGCGGTAGTAAGACAACTCTGTGCGCAAAATCTTCTCAGCAGTATCACTCCTTTCCTGGAGGATCTTATTCAGCTCCTCCACTGTTGTTGCGGGTCCACCCCAGCTCTTGCATGCTTGTAAACATTTCTGGGTGTATTTCGTCTGATTTTTTCCCTTTTCAATCTTGGCTAGTATTCTTTGTGTGTTGTAGGTCTTCTGTTCTGCAACCCATCTCGTCTCCATGTTGCTGAGGATCTTCACAATGGAATTAAAATTTTTGCATGGTTCAGTTTTAAATGTTTGGGACTTAAATAGAGTGACGTCGTTTCGTATACCTTTCGCTGTGAATTTTTTGTTTCGGAATTTTGCAACTGGTGCACGTTTGCCAAACACAGAAAGCTGGCGCTCGGAATCAAGGTTATTAGTGGGCAACCTGTCTCTTTCTTCTGGTGACAATAAGTGAAGCTGAGTGGCACGTGGAGCTTCATCCTTGTGTTTTCCAAAACCGTATTCCCTACCAGCTTGCAGCGAGAACACATCTGCTGTTGCGACTGTCATCATATTCAAAATTTGAAGTTCGAGATCAGTACTCGGTTTCTTCACTTTAACATGGGGATAATGAACAACATAATCTTTAAGAGTGTCCATCTTTCCATCCAACAAATCTTTGTAGAGTCGAGGAAACATCTCCAGCAGGTCTTCTTGTGTGTTGACTTCAACAAAATGAAGAAATGGCAATGTGATAGTATGGGTGAAATATGCCAGTACACTCAACTCAGTTAGCAGAAATTCAGAGTCCAAGAACATTCTAACAATTTCCACATGCTGGTTGCTTAGATGCGTTTCATCCAACAACATTCGCAAGTAAGGCATAGCTTGAAGAATTGACGCAGCAGAGTACCCCAATTTTGTAAATCTCCTTTCATAATACATTGCAATGTGCTTTACTTGGCCTTCACGTTGAAGAATATGGTCGAACAGATCAGCCTGATTAGTGCTATTTGCTGATTTGTCATGACTAACCAGACTCAAGATGGAATTGATGGCACACTCAACCACGGTTTTCCCTCGTAGGAAAGATCGGACAGACGGATTAATGGTTTCAAGTTTCTTCCGGAACTCAACTTTCTTCTCGATACTTTCCAGGACTGCCAAGTTTGACCGATCAAAAGCTTCCACGGGATGAGACTTGCAGAGAAGGTGCAGTGGGACATGTTTCGAATCGAGATCCTTTGCTACTCCTTCTCCAATGTGCAAGTTCTTGCTGACAGAATCGGTCATCAGTGCTGTGATCTTCTCCCAAAGTGTTGCTGCAGTGGATTCACTTTCAGGTGTGCTAATTGTTGCTGCCAACCTCATCAGTGTTTCAACTATTAGCCGAATAATCTGAGCCCGATCTTCAAACGCAAAGAAAAGTGGTCTCAGAGAGAAACGTCGATTGTCTGAAAATATCAGGATCAAACAAGGCCAGTCACCATCAATTTTTGATCGAGAAGTGGCATCAAAGTGCAACGTAACCTTGGTTCCGGGTTTCATGGTGCTTAAAGCCACTGCAGCATCTCTTTCATGTTGGATGGCTAGGACCTGCTTGAAATCGTTTAATGTTTTCGGAGTGGGCAAAACGTTTTCATAAACTCTGTAATCGTTGATTGATGACGGGATTTTTTCTTTGGGTTTGGATCGTTTTGACGGTTTAGGTGAAGTAGACTTGAAGATTTCTAATGACGGTTCATGTTCAATAGCTTCTTCTTTCGACAAGTAGAAGTTGTGATTGTACAATCCACGACAAACTGTCTGTACCGCTATTCTTGATTGTTCAGTGGAGATGTTGCACCTCACCGAAACTTCAGCACAGGTTGCTTTAATTTCATTGGTGCAATCACGTGTTTTTCGGATTTTCGGTCTTCCAAACTCAGAATTTACTTGAACTCCAACATGAGTAGAGTTTGCGATGACTCTTGAATGTCCGGACCGAGTACGACTGATATTCAAAGAACTGCTTGACACATTCAGAGAATCTTCATCCTGGTACTCTTCATCTGTCTCATCATTTACCTCATCTTCTACATCCATCATGTATTGCAGCTCCATTTTTGCATTAGCTGTAGCTTCAGCTCTTTGCTCTTCCTCCTGCTGCTCCTCAATGGCAAACTCAGTATCAATTTCTTTGCTCAGACTTCCAATACGTGTTGCCTGTTGGTCGATGTAGAATTCTCTCTCGTCTCCTGTCAGCTTGTCCATATTGCACCCAATATCGAAAAGTCCATTAATCAGGGATTTCTGCTTCTTTGACCACGATATTGATTTTCGACTCCACTCACGATTAAGTTGCCGGACACTCTTTTTCAGCATAACTTCACCCTTATGTTTTGGCTTTCTGCGAGTGGCTTCTATGTACACATTATTCTGATAATGTTTGATTATGGTCTCCACTTTTTTGGTTATCGGTGTGCGTGTGATCAGGTGTTTTTTACCAAATGATTTGATCCAAACATTGATTAGTGCCGTGACGTATGCCTGAATACAATTTTTCATCCCTCCAGAATTCGGTTTTGACACTACATTGTATATGGAGATCGCGACATCGTAAATAGTGGGAAGTTTGTCCCCCAACACGAAGATGATTCTCTCACCCATGTTCATCATTGATGCTGCTCTTCTTCACTGATTACACCCTGAAAAGGAAATAAAAGCTCATTAGCTCAAAAGGTCATTATCAAGTGTATATATCATTTTGGCTGACAAAGCTAGATAAAAAATCACACATAATGGCAATAAATTGAATTACTAAGAAATAATGTGAATTTTTTATCAAGGCCTGTTCTAAAAAAGGATACTGATCAGCTCAAATAAGTCCCACATGTCTTACTCACATTTAAAAAAGACCAATTTTAACATATTTTTTAACAATAGTGATAAATTTTTCACATATTCAAGAGCCCTGCACTCAAACACAAGAAATTTCACGTCGATTTTGGGCTCGGGGGGCCAAAAAATGGTTTTTTGGGCGGCAAATTTTTGGCCATTTTTGGGTAATTTTATGCCCTGAAGGACTCCAAACACCCCAAAACTGATGGAACAATGATTTACCATACTCCCCTTAAGTATTCATAACCATTCATAGCAATTGGGGGTTGCCTGGGACCAGAAAACCGGCCTTAAGTGATCAATATTTGATTTTCAGAGGTATCTCAGGGCCCAAATATCGTTTTTGTGGTTTTTTGGGCGGCAAACCGCCAAAAATGCATAAAATTAAATTTTTTTTTTGGATTCTTCTTATTTTTACCATAATGGTCCAAAAAAATGGTACAATGCATATTTTGAAGATATGACCCCATACCTCCTACCCCTATTACTAAGATATTTTCATTCAATATCAGGTTATTTAATAGTCTTTTGATATACAAAGTATGGAGTTGTATGAAAATAAGAATACATAGTATTTAAGTGTATAAGTGACCCTCTCCCACCTAATTTTCAATCTTATTAATTAGGATAGCGTTCTAGTTGTTCTCTCTAACACATCAACTATACAAATCAAATAGGAACGCTTACTTCTATGTCGTATCGTCAAAGTGAAAATTTATATTTGTCGTCAAGGGTGATATATATATATATATATATATCTTAACGAGAGTGGAAAAATATTTTGAGAAACAAAGGAATGCAGACGATAAGCGCGGGCCTTCTTTTGACAGACACTCACACCTAAAAAACGTTATGAGCACTTGAAAAGATTGCACTTATTATGATCTTGGAGGGGATGTGTCCTTGACCAAGGGGAAATGAGCAGCGTCCCTGAACTCTCTCTCTGTCTTTATCTCATATCAACCCCAAGGACAAGGCATAGAAGTACTTAAGTATGCAAATCCCTTTTGTAGTTTCATTACCTCCCAAGGAAATAACTCGAGGATATATTAAATGCATTATTGTACAGGGTGCGACTCTTTCGGGCAAAATAATTTTCTTCTTCTTAACGTCATTTCCTTAATGACTCCTATTAATTCAAAGATAAAATATGAAAGACATTTAATATCATCAGTGAGTAATATTACATGATTAGTTAAGTGTCATGCATGAAAAAATATTTATATTTTTTCGAAGGAAATATCCCATTCAATCATTTAACTGCTGTAAGAAAATCTTACAAATAAGTATTTCAAAAATATGCATCTTTTATTAACTGTAATGGTCACATTCATTTGGTAAGTTGATATGGTATTATCTGTTTACATCAAATATACCTTTAAAAAATTAACACGACCGACACAACAAGGTATATGTGCACTTACAACACAAAGGATTTTTATCTATGTACGATCAAAGTTATTCGTGGAATTACACTTGCAAGATATATGAACTTTAAATAATATATATGCACCTAAATAATCGATTATTGTTTTTTAGGGAGACAAAAATAAGTTATATTACAAAAGTCCCCACACATACTCAAAACTTTACTTTGACTGTAAGACTTGATTCAGTTGATCCTCTAAACAAATGTCGACTCTTCCTGAATTTTGGACTCTTTCAAGAATATCATTGGGAGTGAAGCCCGGGTGGAGTCGTATCATTTGTTTGGAGGGGCAACCGAATCAAGTCTTCTAGTCAAAGTAAAGTTTTGGAATTCGTGGAGTCTTTGTAATATAATTTATTTTGTCGATTTGGTTGTGTGTTTGTACTTCTTTCACTTGGATCAATCCTTGGATCATAGTAAAATGGATATAATAGGAAAATCATCTTTAAAGATGCTTGAAAGACTAAAGGCCAATTTTGTAGATTTGTTGGAAGAACTCTCCCTTGAAATCGGTAACGAAGAGTCAGCTTATGAACACATCTTCAAGAATATTTGACTGCCTACTTGAGCCAATGGAAGAAACAATATTCACTCTTTGTCCATAATGTCGATGAAGAGGTCTCATTTGGATGAAATGTAAAATTATGAATTAAAATCTGACCGCATTTTAAAGACTTCTAGAACCTTTATTGAGAAAGGAAAAGTGCATTAATATTAACTTAAATATGTTAAGTGAAGTTCGTTCCATGGTTCCCTCAATGAGAGTAAAAGTAAGTGAGTCGCATTTATAACATACCAACTTTGTTAAATTTATTAGTATATATTCACAATCAAAGAAAATAAAAATTCCTGCAAACCCTGTTTTTCTGACATTGGTCTATTTCCGTTAGGAAGATCTGAGAAAATTGGAAACCAATGTATAAAAAGGAGGGATTAGCTTTTGGTCAATGATGTACTTTAGAGGTGCATTCCACTACCACTATTTTCCACTATTTCTATTGGAGAAATGGGAATATTTCTCCATCTACAAGAAACGGTAAAATGCTTAGGGCCTTATAAACATATTATTTCGTCGCTATGTTATGATTTGGTTAGAAGATTTCTCCAGTCAATAGTTTTAGCTCTCGCCTATCAATAGGTTAGGAAAGAAAATCTTCAGTGCAAGTAGTGCCCATGGCATATTATTACTGCATCCTAACTTACATTGAACTTTAACTTCATCGTCATGAGATTGGTTTTATCGAGAGGGGACTTAAATATATTTGTGTAAAATGGACAATTTGTCATGAACGAATTGCTTTGTTCATGGAGCATGGAAATTAAAAATATATAAAAATTGTTATTGTATTCATCAACGTCTCCTAAGTGTTATTGTTTTTATTTATATCGTCATATATTTATACTATTATGTCCAATTTATACTTGTCTTGTACTTCCTTTTTATTATTGTATACAGCTCACTTAGGAACGTCTTGGACTGTTGTCTCCTCTTAAAAGATTACATAGAGTCCACTTATATTAAGGCATGCCTTTAAAGGGAATGAGTTCATAAGGAACTTTTTCATATTTGTTATTCTTTCTTTGACAGAATTGTTCAGAAATAATTGTAGTTTCATCATGGAGCCGTACGCACTCCAGGAATGCTTGCAACATATCATTAAAATATCTTACAAAAGTGGCGAGTCATTCATCCAAACTTTAAGAGTGTTATCGTCAATTTATAGTCAGCGTAATGGACCTGCCAAATTCATCAACTCAACGTTTAAGATACAAATTGTTGATGTGCCAGTGGACAAAGAAATATTCAAAATCTGTAAAATATTGTTATTGCAAGGGCATAAAATCAAAAATGATCCAAATTTGTTTCTCAGTTAATCGTTGGACATATCTGTGACAGAGTCATGGCATTTTTTTTGCTAAAATATAATGGCTTACAACCGTATAAAATCAAGTTGATACAATAACTGAAGCCGCTTGCCGACTCTAAACGACGTTAATTCGTAAAATGGGTTGAAAGAAAATTCGTTAAAATTATCCTAATTTCACTTAACAAACATTTTCATCGATGAGGCACATTTTTGACTCGATGGTTTTGTCAAAAAACGCAAGTTGCGTTATTTAAAAAACCCAGACGTGATTCATGATGCGCCATTAAATCCCCCAAAAATAGTGTTTGGTGTGGAATGCCTTCTAACGTACTTTTTGTTGATAATGACAATCACCTCGTTACTGTGAGTGAAAATCGTTACCACGCCGTAATAACAGGATTTTTTTACTTGAACTGGGAGATAAAGAGCTGGATGATATGTGGCTTCAACAAAAAGGTTCCAGTTGACACAAAGCAGATCCTTATCCTCAATAAATCATTTATTGAGTTTGAATACTTCAAACTCAATAAATGATTTATTGAGGAGTAAGTTTGATGAACGTGCTATTACCAGAAGTGGACGAGTGAATTGGCTACTTTACTCGTGCGATTTAACGTCTCTAGACCATTTTATTTGGGGTCACGTGAAATCCCTTGTCTACACAAATAATACGTCGATCTGATGCTCAGAACAAATGTTCAACGCTAAATTGCTACAGTTTCAGTCAATTTACGAGGGAAAATTAGTCGATAAACGGGTTCTGAAAATATCCACATGGTGGTCCTTCAAACGAATGCCATAAACAGCTCATAAAATCGTTGACACCATAAAAAGTCTTATGATAATTTGCTAATCAATTTTATTATCAAAAAATAATACGACAAACTGGGATTGAATTTCATTGTCTTAAAAAGATAATAGCCATAGGACCCACCAAGGTACATGTATCAATGCGTATGAATTATAATTATGCACCCTGTAGGACAATTGCCTATAACCTAAGGCCTAGCAACCCATTGTGATGCACTATGACGTATGCCAGAGAATGCACTTCTTAGAAATAACTCCCTTCATGGCTTAATTGCTTTAATAGTTCATGATGCAAAGTCTCATTTAAATCGATGGTTACTTATAGAAAGAAGAAGAAAGAAAGAGAATGATGTGTTTGAAATGATGAACTCGTGAATAGCTAGGTATACATGATTTGCAGTTTAAAATTATATTTTCTTTATATTTAGTTATTGCAAATAAGATGCCTACTGGCCTAGTTTTGTTGAATCAATAGAAAAGTATATAAAGAAATGGAATATGATATAACACAAAAATAGCAAAAGATTCAATGAAAAATATAATTTTATTCAGTCATTCAGTAGTTATTCTTTTGTTTATCAATGTATTTGTTTTGTGTATTATTAATTCAATAATTTGTTACAAGAATAGAGAGTAACGGTTCATTGGAGAATAAATATTCAGTGAAATAACTATTATGTTATGCTTTAGTGGGAGAGGTTTGGAGCTCATCTATACTATCATGATCATCCGATATATTAATGGTGTTTGTTAATATCTTTGTTTTTATTTGTGATGATAACATCATAGTTGGTAGACAATGTCATGAGTGAAGTTAAAGAGCTTCGCTACTGATGCAAGATAAAAGAATAACTCTTTAATCATGAAAACATCATATTTTAATTTGATAAACTATTTTCCAAAATCTCCAAAGGTTAACCACTCACTGAAGGTTGGGACTAACTTTTCTCATCCTATTTTTATTTGAAAAATAGTTTATAAAGCAGATGCAAATGCATAAAAATACATGAGTAAGCATTATAACCTAAATTTTTGTATCAAATCAGAACATTTACAACATTATCATATCTAAAAAAACACTTTTAGGACTTAAAACAATTTTAGGATATTAAAAACTACTTAGTATGCTTTATAAAACTTCAAAATTCTACATTGGCATAAGTTGTATTTAAAAAACTATAATAAAAAACTATGTTATGAAAAGTCCACCCTAACTCTTTAAGACCTTGCAATTTATATAAACACTCTGTATCCTATTCAATAACAATAGGTCGCCTTACGGCAAGTCATGTCAATATTATGAGGTTTCTTGCAATCCAAAAAACCTTGTCATTAATATTATTCTGCCTTATTGTATTTATAAATAATTAAATGAAATTCTAAAAGGCAGCCTTCATAGATCCCCTCATAATACGTTATTAAGTTGATTTGTAAATTTGAAAACCTCTGTCTTATGTTCAATGCTAAATATCTCCCAAGATAGCAAGTCATTGCCATCTTATGTTGGGGTTCTTTGTAACCCATGTAGTAATTATTTGAAAATTGTATTACTTTTATGTTAGAAGGATAACTTAAATCCTAGAATTTAAAAATCCAAAGAACCAACAAAAGCTTGGTCAACTGCGCGTAATGGCTGATATGTTCCAAAAGGATTCCTTTGCAATTTTAAAGAAGTTTTGGTCATATTCAATTCGGAAATTTAGTGCAATAAGAAGAGTACTAAAAATTTAAATGGTAAAATATATATCTAAAGATTGCAATAGCATTTAAAAATAGATGCTTATAAGCAAAAATATTGTCTCAAAAGAAAATTATATTCTTGGGAATTGTGGATGTATCTAAACAAATTCTTTGTTTTCATTACATAATAAAGCATGAATAAATATTACCCAACCCAAAGGAACGATGCATTTTAGCCAATGTAATCAAACAAGATTTTTTTCTCACTATTAGTAAGTATAAAGTATTTGCAAATAGGTACAGACAAAGGTTTCTAGTTTTTTAAGAGTGCTTTGCAGCTGAAATCCAGAATAAGTTTATATTCGTTTTATAAGTTACTGATATATATATATAACTTAGTAAACGAATCTATTCTGGATTTCAGCTACAAAGCACTCTAAAAAAACTACAGACTTTTGGTCTGTACCTATTTGCACATTCTTTATACTACTATTAAAGCCTCAATTGTAGCCAAAATAAATGTGGATTCATGGGTTCTTGCGGGGAACGTCATCAAATCGTATCCTTCAAAATCAATGAATATTTTAAAATATGAATAAATAGTGATTTTTTTAAATATAACTCTTGTTTATATTATTATTCAAAACTTCAGTGTTTATTATCTTTATATATAATATTTTTTATATAATTTTATAAATCATCTAAACAATAAAGGAGAGAAGAATTTTTTTTGAATACTTTGGCTTAAAATGGAACTGTAACAAGGTCACAGAGGATTTGCTTTTTAAATAAAACTAAGTGTGGGCGAACAATAAATTTAGCATGACTTATATATATTGTGTTATAAAAATTTTGTTCATGGGAGGAAGAATATGAAGAAAGGTAAAAATATATTTTAAGATATTTAAAGGAACAGATAAACTTTGTTCATACGTGTTTGTTTAAAAAACATATCTTCAGAAGAAAGAAAACTACTTTTCTAATCATTATCTATTTGTTTGCACTCAAATTTTAAACAGTTTTTTTTCCTAAGGTATCGATTTACCAAAATTTACCTAATCTCATTTTATTCAAATCCTTCCAATAATTATTTTCACCTAAAAAAGATTAATATACTAAATGCAAACCAAATGTATAATTCAATAATATAATTACATTAATCAAAAATATATCATTTAATAATATCAATATGCTCAAATGAATTATTTAACCTGCTATTAGTTAGTTTCTATGATATGTTGAATATATATTTATGGACTTAGTTAGAACAAGATAAACAGATACTTCTAATGGATAAAAACAAATCAAGATAACATTAAAAAAAAGTATAGATATAATGTTGTAGTTGTGATGTTTATAAAATCTTTTTTTTGTACATTTTTGTGAGGAAAAAAAACTAAAAAAATAGAAAAAAACATAAAGAGACGTAGTGTTGATGCATTCAACAAACTAAATATTGAGCCATTCACAAATCCTTTAACTTGTAACAAAAAAAATTATATTTATAAAAATTGCAAATGTTTACTCAACATACTTCTAAAGTGTAAGAATATTTTTTTAATCCTTTATTATGGAGTACTTTTAATGAAATAAAAATCTTTAATATCTAATTATTTCATTAAAAGTACTGCATAATAAGTTCATTCGATTGGCTTTTGCATCTATCATCTAATTGATTTACTTATAATTACTTCATTGATTCAAGCATGCACATTCATGAGACAATGTTTTTATACAATTGAATAGAGCACTTATTTGTGATATTCCCAAATAACAAGGCAGCACAGCATGTCAATCGCGATCCATTGGTCTATCGCACGCTTGTTCCAAGTATATCCATTCTCTGTAAAATAAAATGTTGGTCAAAGTTTTTATGGAATTGTCCTATATTGGAATTCAACGTATAAAAAGAAGAACAAACTGTAGAATTAGTCGGGCCCCAAGCCTAAATGTTTTTAGTCTGCCCAGTTTGAACCAGTCTCTAAAAATCCCCGTGGAGGGTTGAAAATTAATTGATTGATAAATTTGCCAAAAATCGTCCTTGTGGTAAAAAATAAACTACCTTTTTATTTGTAACAGAAGAAAAGATATCATTTGTATAAACATCTTATGTCAATGGTAAACATTTATATACATATTTATGTATTTCAAATTTGTACTAATTTCCACTTCTTCAACCATAATATTTTTATCCCTTTATTCATAAATAAAATATCCATATTTTTTGAAAGAACAAACGTACATCATTTTTTATATTAAAATTTTTCAGGTTCTTAAAATTTAATTCATTACATTTTATAGAACCCCGTTCATTTATTATGTGTATGTAAAATGAGACTTCATGTACTACAGGGTCTTGTAGGTAAATCCGCACAAAGTTCAATATCCTCCAGATCCAAAATGGGAACAAAAGTGATACCTATTATATACCTGTATATAGGCTGGTTTATAGTAGTTTGTTGAATTTGGTTAATGAATTATCTAATTAATTGCTTGTAAAGTTTTAAAAACAATAATAAATAGGTCAAGGGATTGGTCAGTTATTTGTTGCACCCATAGTAATAGATAAAAATATATTCAGTAATGTAATCCTGGGTTCTGTAATAATGTCGAACCAAATAAAATGCATTCTTACATTGCAGCTCCTTTTTAATAAAAGCTATGTATAAATGCATTTTCCATGCTATTTGTGTCCGAATAATGTATTTAAAATTGTAAAATGATATTTAAATGAAATATAAATTATATCACTACATACTATGATTAATAATCTGCTCCATAATAACTGTAGTTCATATAAAATATTTCTGAGTTCATGATTTCCGAACCTTATTTTTTCTACTTTAAAACCTCTGTTAGTAAAGATAATATAGTAAGATCGTATATAGTTCGATGTAGAAATCCCATAATGATCTCTCGGGGACGAGCTGGAGCTACGCTGGAGACACTCTACGCTTCTTTCCAAACGGCTCAAAGATGAACCATCTGTTTCTGAAACGCCTCTTAAAACTATATTAAGTTTTCCAAAGAATCAGGAAAGAAAATTTTATCGATTTTAATTATACATTTAATTATAACATTATACTTTTAGACCTTTATTTTTGTTCTTTAAGTTGTATTTAATTGTGTACTTTTTATTAAATATTATTTTAAGTGATAGATATAGTTTTACTGTTGTAACTGCTTCTGATTTATTGTATATGTTATTTGTGGATTAATTCTGTTTTGACTTTAGTATTGGGGTTTAATCTTAAGTATAATGTTTAATTTTATATACAGGGTCTTGCAGGTATATCCGCACAAAGTTCAATATCCTCCAGATCCAAAATGGGAACAAAAGTGACACCTATTTTGAATAAGAAAGTTGTTTATTAGACAAGATTACTATTCAATATGGTCGCCCTCAGCCTCAAGGATGCCCTCCAAACGACGCCTGAACCTCCCACAGGCCGTGTAGACCTCCACAGGATCCAGCTTGTTCATCTCTGACTTGATGGAGGCCTTCAGGCACGCCACATTGCTGTGGTGTGTGGTGCACACCTCCCTCTCCAACTTCCCCTACATGTAGTGGTCGCATGGGTTCAGATCGGGGCTGTTGGGGGGCCAGGTGTTGAAGTCCCAGAAGTTGGGCACATTCTTCTTCAGCCAGGACTGCACAAGTTTGTCATTGTGGGCGGGCGCCGAGTCCTACTGGAATGTGTACGGGGTCCCGGAGGCGACAGAGTCCATCCAGGAGCTAACGACAGGTGGAACCCACGCTTCTTGGCGAGGATGGACACGGGCGTCCCCGGATTGGCCTTGATGGACCTCTTGAGACCAGCCACAAATGTGGGCGTGCAGATCCGGTCACTCCTGGGCTTGTGCTCCTTCCTCTTGGACATCCTGACTCCTCCCACTTCTTGGTGATGTCGTTGACCGTCCTCCTGGGGTACTTGAGCAACTTGATGATGGCTGCAGGACGGTGCCCTGCGCACAGCAACTCGATGACCGTGTCCCTACGGGTCTGCTCTATCTCCGTATCAGAGTTTTTGTTTTGTTTTCGGGCGTAATTCGACAATATATTCACAAAACCTCCACCATGTGCAATATCTAAGCTCTACTTGCACTCCTTATGAATTTGGACGATGTTGAACTTTGTGCAGATTTACCTGCAAGACCCTGTACAAACTTTTATGCAATAACTATAATGGTATAGAGTCATATAAAACTCATAAGGGAAGGATTGAACACTTACATGAGTAAAATATTCAATAACATAAGGATTTAGTAGAAAAAAGGACTTAACACCAAGTTAATAAGTGTGGTTGTCGTTATGACTTCAGAGTTGTGTTTCATTTATCTGGCATCGTGGATGAGGCTCTTTTGAGGCTCACTCAAACTTTCTACCTAATTAAGCACCAATTTTCAGTGTTTTTCAAGCTTATTAGATGCATGGGGAGTGGAATAACGAGTTCCTTAAAACTGCTCTGTCTATGCATAAATTAACAACATCCAGTCTATCACTAAGGGTCGTGATTTTAATACATTGTCACTAATGATATAACTTTAATTTATTTCTGTTTTGAAATGTGTAAGCCCCAATCTATCATTTATAACCAACAAATGGTTTTATTTTAAAAGAGTCTGCAATAAATGAAGCTTCTCCAAAGAACACTTTAAAAAGTAAATGAATGATCCACTATACTTTTAGATAAAATATTATAGTTATTGTTAAATATATATTGCGGATAATAATTATAAAAATTAGTGGTCAAGAAAAAGAAATCTAGTTTACTTCATGGGATGAGAACTAGATCATTTTTTTGTCGAACGGTAATGGTTTTTATTTTATTTTTTAGTTTAAAAGAATTTATTGCTGTTTCACATTATACACATATGCATTACAATAAAGAACAAAGATATTGAACAATACACACATATATAATGCAAATGAACACGACCACACAGAGGGGTATATGTGTTACTTCAGCAGGAGTTGATCTAAAATATTATACAATATTAAAGTTATCACTAATTATTTTTCCCATTTTTGAGCATTTCATCAATTTAAGGATACGTAGGTCATCATCCTCTTCTTGCATGAATTGATGTCTCTCATAAGAGAGTGATGGGCATCTGTTAATTAAGTGGTCTGCGCTTTGTGGCTCGTCCATACAAATATTGCAGATTCCGTCAATATTTTCCATTTACTTAGATGAGCCAAAAATGGTAGAACGGTAATGGTAGATGCATTAAAAAAATGATTTGCCAGTACTACTTTGATCTCATTTTTTTGTCACAGCAAATGAAAGTACACAGATTTTTCTAATTATCTAACGCTAACTTTTCTAACTTTTCAAAGTAATGAGTTACTAATAACCTTTTTTGATGACGTATCCTTCGGTCGTAAAACAGAGGGTGTATGTGGAATCCATTTATCTCGCTTTATTTCCTTCCACATGACTCAACTATTTTAGAGTGAACACATTTATTACTTTTAACTTCGAATCTGACATACCTCCATTTAAATGATATTCTTTAAAGTATCTATTCTCATATTTAGATGTCTTAAGAGCCATTTATGCTCAAATAAAAACTTCTGTCTCAAGAAAAAAGCAACATCATCAAACAAATTTCTCTTAAAAACCCACAACAACAATAAGGCATTAGAAAAATTACCTCCTTGAGAGGGGGGGGGGGAATGTATTGTCAAGGAATTTTATAGATTTCCGATATTTTTTACAACTATTTTATCCTTTTTTAGAAGAACTACTCCCCACAAATAATGGTTTCTCCGAAGAAATGATAAATTATTATAAGCCTTGTGTTAGTCTCGCTATACGAACATAGTTTATATACATATATGTATTTTTTTAAACTAATGACCTGCTTCTCCTTAGTGGATAAGGTTTATTAGGGAGAGAAGCCCAGAGATAGTAGTAGTAGTCGAAGGATTCATTACTGTTCATTCATTAATGAGGAAGAGGCATTATTAGTATGTCCCAATGCCAGTAGCAACTCATTGTGTGTTGTGCACACAAAGGCATCTTAAAAATTAGAGTTTTGGGACTTTAAACATCTCTTTCTTGAAAATAGATATTTAAATACATATTACAAAATATAAATGGAGATTGCTTTAGAAAGTATGAAGGATATCAATAACTCATTTATCGTCGTGCGTATGAATACAATAATATGGAATTATATAGTTTGACGATATGATGGAGTGCCGATGCAACATATTGTGCCGCAGAATATTTGCTCTGATCTCCAAATTTGGAGAAAGACAGTGACATAAAAGAACCAAGGAGGAAGTAAGATACATAAAAAGGGAGTGCAATGAGATCACTCTTTCTCTCTCTATAATAATTATGATAAAAATATATGTCTCACGTTTTCTTTCTTTCTTTGTGTCACTGTCTTACACTGCAAGGGACATCATAACAAAAACGACGATTTTCAACGCTACAATATTTAGCTTCGGTACTCTATGGACTGGTGTCCAGAATATATGGGCCAGGAAATGAAGGCCTAGGAAGAAATGAGTTAAGAAAAAGTAATGACCAAAGATAAAAAAGAAAATCATTACTCATGGAAAAACCCGATATGAATACATGGGTAAGCCTGTATTTGAGTGGAATACAACTAAGTTTTGATCCAATACTATCTCTCATATCAATAGAGTAAGTATGTAATGGAAAACATAATTTCATTTTTGAAATTATGGTTAGATGGTTCTTTTTTTTTTTTTGTTATTAGATGGGGCAAATATTTTTTTGCCTATATGGTTCGATAGAATTGCATCTGACAGAATATAAATAAGCATTATAGCATTAAAATTAGTCCATCAAACCTAGGATCTTATCAATGAGGTAGATCAAAAATGACCATCCCCTCTCGGGAGTATTCGAACCTGCACCCCCAACATTGAGAGTTGAACACGCCTTAACACACACGGTTATCGCTCTCCCTTAAATATTTATTTGAGTTATTTTCCATGCGCCATTACTTTCCTTTTCTATTTTGGGCATTTTTTTCTGGATCATTTTTTTGATCATTTCTTCCCAATATACTATATTCTCTATGATGGTAGTTCTCACAAATTCGTCAATTTTTTTAGTTGGTAGCTGCATTTTCGTTTTTTTATATATCTTACAAGTCACAGTGAGGATTCGTTTATAAAATGATGACACAAGATTATTTCTATTTTTATTTTTCCAAGTCTGAGAAGTTGCTTTATTTAATAAATAATAATAGGTAATATCGGATGAGTCCATTCCGAAGATTTGTAAATAGCACAGATGAATATGTCTTAGAAAGAAACAATTTGTGTTCTGAAGGATTCTTATATCTGAGTTCTTGATGTTCTAAGCTCAACAGCCGCGAGATAAGTGATCCCATTTTTTTAAATACCAATTGATTTTCGTATAGCATTCTTTCTGGGTTTTTAAAACACATCACATTGAAGAAATAAGGTTTATTCTTTTATTATATATTTGAGTATAATATTTAGTATTAGGTCCATTTAGAAGTTGGAATTTTAAATGCCAAAATTAGGGCTATAAAAAATAAGAATGGCTTGTTTTATAGTTGGCTTTTTTATAAAGCCATTAATTTAAACTAAACTCTTTGAAAAATTAATGGATGATCTCTTAGATAAGACCAACCTTATAACGTTAAATCAGAGCTGCGACTACCAAATTTAAATCGGTATTCGATACAACCGACGGTAGATTTCAAATACCGAGCCGATTATACGATATTCGGTAGAAACTATCAAATAACGTACCGAATGTCAATCGGTACGGTATATTTGAAAGTATGACTTTTGTGACATTCACATAGCGACATAAATATATAGTGAGCTTATTCCCTTCAATAGCAGAGAAACATCGTTCAACTGTCGCTTTGCCCAGCATAAACAAAGTAATTTGTACAACGTCATCGTAAGTTGATATTTGGATAGAAATGGAATAAATATTGTTTCATAAAAGAATGAACAAATATTTGAATGAAGTTTACGTTTTGTTTTTTTAAGTACTAAGGTACAGGTGGAAGCGCCCCCTCGTGTGTTGAACTTGAACTTTGCAAAATAAATAAATAAACAACTACAACTTATAGTATTATAGAATAGATACATAAATATACATTCACTATAAGCACATGCTATGCATTGAATACTAGAGTACCTGAAAGTACATTATATAACGGACAATAAGAGACAGTAAATTAAAAAAATTATATTGCCTTCCATTTCCTACAAAATCCAAGTACGTATATAATTTATATAAGATTAGTATGAATAATAAATAAATAATAAATTATAATGAATTATTTACATAATTGTCCTTTGTTATAAATTATCCGATATTAAATGAATATGAAGAAGTCAAAGAGCAGATACATCCATCTCTCTTTCTTATCTACCGTACCGAATATCGATCGATACTGTAGATATATAATAATATCTACAGAATACGGATACCGAACGGTAAAGGTGTTTACCGAATACCGAACCGGCGGATAGATTTTTCTACCGAATCCCAGCTCTGCGTTAAATTCAATAACTGTCTTTGCATGGTCGGAATAACCTTATACCTAATCAATAAATATAGTTGATTTTTTTTCCTACAATGTAAATGGTTTTAACGACTAGAGAGAACATAAGTTTCAATTTAAGGATAATCTAAGCTGTATTTTATACTTCTAACATATTTTTTCCTTTATCGTTGTGAAGACAGCAGCTCATTTTGAGAGGTCGAATAATTGTTGAATTTTTAGAAAAATGTAAATTCGTCAATTTACAAAACTAGATCCCCTACTACGTTAAACCATTCACAAACAATATTATATAGGGTATGGTAATTGTTTTAATCGTTTTTATATATAGCATTACTGGTATCGCTTGCTTCTTTATTAGCCTTTCCTTACATGTATTTAAAAGGTGTGTATGTCAGCTGTTCATTGCAGAATGATATTTTGATTTGGTATACAAACAACAAGTATTTTTAGGGCATCTAAAATATCAAAATTTGTTCCAAAAAATCAGCATTTGGGGTAAGTTCTTCTCCACTACTATCTTTTGAAGAAAAGTGTTGGGGAAACATACCGTATCGTCACCGGCGGTTAAAAATGGATTTACTACGACAATCCTAAACGCAAACTAGCATATATATATATATATATATATATATCTCTATATATATATATATATATATATATATAGAGAGAGGGATTTTTTAATTGTATTATCGGTTCGATTAATCGGCATGCCAGTACATTGATTGACCTATAATATTGAGTCTTTAATTTATTAACTTTATGTACAGCTATATATAAATACCTTAAATACAAATAAATAATAATAAGAAGTACCTAATACGTTTTTCATAATACCTATAAAACACTTTAATACTATATTAACAGAAAATGAAAGCCGGATGATAATCTATCTCATATCTCACATCAAGTAGCAAGTACGACTCCCTGGATGTTTTTGTTATGAAAGGCCTCATAAAGGAATGGTTAATCGTTCCAAATTATACATTCATTTGCAAGAATCATTTTATTCAGTTTCAAACATTTTCAGCATATCAATATTTTCATTTTATAATTAGTCTCAAATATCAAAGAATTTTTAAGAATACAATGTTATAGGGACAAATTTCCATGTTTACTCTTTTTTGATATAAAGTCTCATTAACATACGACGTCTTCTCATCCATGAAATTATACATACTCCAAATCTACGTCCCCTTCTTTAGTTTGAGATCCATGGAAAAGGGTGCTTGTTTTAGTAACATGTTTGAACTTATAACTACAAAAACTTCATTTGCTTTATCGTAACGAGTTTGCCCAAATATGTTTTCCCCTTTTTCTGTAATATTTCTTATACTAGTAAATCTATAAAAATTATCAATCTTAATGAACTATTGAATATTGTTTGATTCGGTTCATTAAATTAAACTTAAAAGTTTAAAATAAAAGATTTCAGTTATGTTTAATATTGGCAGTAACTAGATGGTATAACTTTCTTCCTGTATTTCATTATTGATCCATTCATTCAAATGATATCATATTATGTATAAGCACGTACAGTTGCTTCTGCAAAAACTTTTTTTAAATTTCGATAAACATAAAACACTATTTGTTAACCTACAAAACAATTAAATATAAAACAATAGCTTTAAAAATTAATTGTGATAACATATGCGATAAAATATACTGTTCAAAATGTCTGTGAGTGGGAGTATGTTTTTATTAAATTAACCGTTTCTAATTTTTGTTGATATGCAAAAAGTTATGGAAAAGATAAAATATTGACCAAAGCATTTAGTTAGTTGCTTATTTTATAATACACAGAAACCACGGATTTATATATTCTTAAGTATAAATGGTTTTTATTCTAAGCTTTTCGGTACTTTGTCAAAAATATCAATGACTTTTCTTTTCGTCGAATGAAATGGAAAAATAAATATGAAAAATCAACCAAGCTTAACTTTTACGATTCTTTTCATAGAAAACATAATTGGATAAATTTTCATTGAATTATTACAGTAAAAGTACATTTCCAACCATATATACACTATGATATACAAAGAGTACATTTTAGATTTAAAGACATGGAACTTTGCAGTAGTGTCTCCTATTTTATGTTATTATTACGAAGTCATAAAGAACACTTTATTGATTTACTTCTAAAGGATTTTTTTTATTTTAAGTTCAGCAAAAAATTAATTAGAGTTTACTTTTTTTAATTTGTTTTGCATGTTTTTACTTTTTGAATATCTCAACACGACACTTTCATTTTTTTAATAAGATTTTTAATTGCTGTAATTTTAAAATCCATTTGCATACGAATTAATGTTTTTACTCATTATGGTAAAAAAATGAATAGTGAACTACTAAGTGATTGCAAAATATTGTAGATAAAAAACAAAGAGAGGAATAAATTCGGAAGTTTAACTATACAAATTTCGCGCAACCTTACTTTAAAAACTTGTTGGATTCTTTTTGTTATTCAAATATTTATGAATGTTTACTGTAATAAATAGATATTAACTGATAAGAAAAATCACTCCACTATTTATCCTTCCAAATAAAAAAGGAACTCCTGCAATAAATATCGTGTGACATCACTCTATGTTATGTTTAATAAAAATCAGCTCTTTAAACACACGTCTATGAGGGTTTTTTTTTCTCTCCTTTTTCGGGTTCTTAGACAATAAATGCATCTCCAAACCTTTCAATTATCGGGGGTATAGTTTCGGTTAAGAAATAGTTATATATATATATATAGGGCTGTTCTTATTTTTCAAATGTTTGAAATGTTAGCAACATTGTGGATTTTCTGTTTCTTGGTGATAAAAGAAGACGACATACAAAGTTTGAACAAAATCGGTCAACATTACGAGGTCGCGCAACGAGGTCAAAGTTTTAAAAATTTAGTAAAAATATAGTTTTCTGCAAATTTCTTGAAAATGGTGGACGTTACAGACTTCAATAATAATTATTAATTTAAAGGAAATCTAATTTACTAGCAGACGTATGTTTGATGTTTAAAAAAAACAAAGTTTTCAGTAAAAACAATAAAAATGGAGTGTGTAATGTGAGCATATTTCATAGCTTTTTTGTATCAATTAACTTCACTCGCCTGTAGAAGATGACTTGTTCGCTTCAGAGTAAAATAGTAATTTTAAGTTTAGTAAACCTTAAGATGATAAATCCAAAAATGACCTTGGTTGCATTCTATCAATTCAGAATTCAGTACAATCTGAGTTTACATCATATGATTCGGAGCCTGTATTTACCTATAATAAATCGATTATGAAAAAAATAAATAATAATGTGTTTCTTAGATTTGGGTCAAGGTATCCTCTCAAAATTTTACTTTGTCTCTGACGCATTTATAATCCATTATACGAGGTATGATCAAAAAGTATCCGACTTTTGGTTTTATTGGTCAAACGAACACAGCTATGGGGGCGGGACTTGCTGTGTGGTTGGGAGCATGACTACTGCGCATGTTCATTTTTTTCTACAGCTCCAATACAAGTCAGTCGGCGTCAGGCCATTCATGATTGAACAGGTGCAAGTGAGTGTCGTCGGATTTTATTTTCTTTAAAATGTCAGAAAAAGTCGAACAGCGTTATTGCATAAAATTTTGTTTTAATCTTGGTGATTCGCAAGTGGAAACAATTCGCAAGATTAAAAAAGTGTTTTGGAAATGAAGCGATGGGCACCACACAGATAAAGGAGTGGTACAACCGCTTCAAAGATGGCCGCTTGTCAGTTGAAAGTGAACCACGCTCAGGGAGGCCCTCAACATCGAAAAACGATGCCATCATTGATCAAGTGAGGAACCTGGTGATGCAGAACCGCCGAATCACGATCAGAGAACTTGTAGACGAGGTGAATATTAGTTTTGGTTCCATTCAATCAATTTTTGCTGTTCGACTTTTTCTGACATTTTAAAGAAAATAAAATCCGACGACACTCACTTGCACCTGTTCAATCATGAATGGCCTGACGCCGACTGACTTGTATTGGAGCTGTAGAAAAAAATGAACATGCGCAGTATTCATGCTCCCAACCACACAGCAAGTCCCGCCCCCATAGCTGTGTTCGTTTGACCAATAAAACCAAAAGTCGGATACTTTTTGATCATACCTCGTATGCGTCATTTTGTACGCAAGATATGCTTTTTTAATGTACATATAACTCTCTACTTATTAAATTGACATGATTTAATATACCAAAATATTAAAGCTGGTTACCAAGCTTTCATTTGATATGTTTGGTGTTCTAAAAATCGCTATACTTTAAGAGATATAAGCAAATACGTACTCTCCCCCAAAAATTGATCTTTTGATATGAGAATATACGATTACCACTTGGTAACGCTGTTAGTGTTACCTGGATAGAAAGAGAAGGGAGAGAGTATTTTGCCTCACTTCTCTCCCTTCTTTTTTTCTTTCTCTTTCTATCCAGGTAACACTAACAGCAGTTACCAAATGGTAATCGTATATTCTCATATCAAAAGATCAATTTTTGGGGGAGAGTACGTATGTATTTGCTTATATCTCTTAAAGTATAGCGATTTTTAGAACACCAAACATATCAAATGAAAGCTTGGTAACCAGCTTTAATATTTTGGTATACTAAATCATGTCAATTTAATAAGTAGAGAGTTATATGTACATTAAAAAAAGCCTATCTCGCGTACAAAATGACGCATATAATGGATTATAAATGCGTCAGAGACAAAGTAAAATTTTGAGAGGATACCTTGACGCAAATCTAAGAAACACATTATTTTTTTTTTTTCATAATCGATTTCTTATAGGTCAATACAGGCTCTGAATCATATGATGTAAACTCAGATTGTACTGAATTCTGAATTGATAGAATGCAACCAAGGTCATTTTTGGATTTATCATCTAAAGTTTTACTAAACTTAAAAGTACTATTTTACTCTGAAGCGAACAAGTCATCTTCTACAGGCGAGTGAAGTTAATTGATACAAAAAAGCTATGAAATAAGCTAACAATACACACTCCATTTTTTCTTTGTTTTTACTGAAAACTTTGTTTTATTAAAAAACATCAAACATACGTCTGGTAGTAAATTAGATTTCCTTTAAATTAATAATTATTATTGAAGTCTGTAACGTCCACCATTTTGAAGAAATTTGCGGAAAACTATATTTTTACTAAATTTTTAAAACTTTGACCTCGTTGCGCGACCTCGTAATGTTGACCGATTTTGTTCAAACTTTGTATGTCGTCTTCTTTTATCACCAAGAAACAGAAAATCCACAATGTTGCTAACATTTCAAACATTTGAAAAATAAGAACAACCCTAATATATATATATATATATATAATATAATATATATATATATATAATATTATATATATATATATTAATAGAATATATTATTCTTCTAAAAAAAATACAATTACAGCAAAAAATTCTTTTTTATTGTAATTTTTACCATTTTCTATGGTATATCATGTGGAAAATAAAAAGTTATATCCATACTAGATTATTTATTTACTGAAAAATTCCACACATAGAGAAAGGTTTTTAATGATGACAAGGCTTTGCCATTAATCCCGAGTTAGTATCCCACTTGCTATATACACAAACGATAGCAGTTTTTTTTTCCTTCTGTTTATTATTTCTTAGACATTAAATATTTTTTTTCATAAAACCAAATTTAAAATTGCAGTTTCCTCGAGTTTTCCTACTACCATCTTTTATTGAGTTTATTGAATACAGTTCTATATAGAGTTTGGTGTTTAGGACACACGCCTAGAAACATAAATATGTGTTAATTTTTTAGTTTGATAATTTAAAAGATAGTTTAATCGGAGTTCCGTAAAAAGTTCAAATCCTCGAGCGTCTTTTTGACTTAGAAAAGGAGCGGAACTATCATTTGAAAATGTATTTTGGTTATAATTTTAAAACATGAAAGTAAAGAAACTCATCGACGAAATGTTAACGAAAAGTTGTTTGGCTTAAAGAGTGAATTTTATAATGCTAGATGTCGCTAGTCATATATGACATCACAACCTATTTCGAATCAGTAAAAAGGGATTTAGTTTGACTATTTATAATATATACAATCAACATTTTATAGTGCATACATGATAAAATTCCTTTTTATCTTTAGCGTTTGTCGTAGTAGTAGATCAGTATAATTGAGGAGAAAAACGAAAGGAGCTTGTTAACATGGTTCACAATACATTAAGAAGATTCTTTTTGTTGCAGGATGCTAATTTATCGTTCAGTATAAAACAGACCATTTATGAAAAGGTAGGTAATGGCCACAAAATAGCCAGGGAATAAAAAAGTAAATTCTTCAACAAAAGAAATTATGCGTTCTATTTTTATGTTCCATAATCAAAGCTGTTCCATATACGACGTCACTGGGCGTTTATTGTCGCTTCTCCTATTTTCTATACCTCAGGACTATTTAAGCATCATATTTTCGTCATTGTTTTTATATCATTTCTTTTTTTTAGACAAAAAACTCATGCTCTGGATGTGCCACTTTCCTTCTATGCTTAATGAATATCAATGATATATATTATATATATGTTATGTTTCTGCAACACTTTTCTTCAAAGATAGTAGTGGAGAAGAACTTTACCCCAAATGCTGATTTTTTGGAACAAATTTTTACATTTTAGATGCCTAAAAAATACTTGTTGTTGTTTGTAAACCAAACAAAAATATCATTCTGCATTGAACAGCTGACATACACACCTTTTTAAATACATGTAAGAAAGGCTAATAAGATCAAGCGATTCCACTATGGCTATATATAAAAACGATTAAAACTTTTATCATACACTATATAATATTGTTGTGGAATGGTATTTTATATATATATATATATTATATATATATATATATATTGCCTACTAATCCATTTTTCTCCATTATTAAATAATCTCGATGGTGAGCATCGTTCAGTAGCTATTTTCAATAGTTTTTTGTTACTTACGATATATTAAACGAAGTTTCCAAAACTCAACATGCGTAAAGCAATAACACGATAGCATATAAATATATACTGTGTTTGTATAAACGATAAACACTATATTGTGTCACCAGAGAAGGTGGAAATACCAGCCAATTGACAAAATTTGCCATTTTTCGTTCTCATTTTCTGGGAGTAGCATAAGTGATGAGTCATGATCATTTAAAAACAAAACGATAAAAATAAAAGGTTATTGCTCATCACCCTTTATGACACGTTAACCACTGTACTCATATTTATATAATTTCGCCAAAATATTCAGTAATAAAAATATAAGTTTTGCCAATGATATGTTTTTGTTCCAAAAAACAATTATTACATCTTTTTTCCGTTCTTGTTTTATGCAAAGTATCATAAGAAAGAGTAATTTTTGATATTTTGAAAGAATTTAATTTATGTTTGCTTATCAATTTTTTCAAAACTTAAGTTTATTTCTAGAGATTATAGTTTTATTTTATCACTTATTTATATGAAACCATTGCTTTACGTCATTTGAAGTACTTTGAATTGTGAGCATAAAGATATAAGACATATAGAGCTTATTGAATTCTTCAGAGGTATACGTCATACTGCCCAATATAATAAATATTTCTATATCTATGATCACTTACAATGCGTAGTACAATTACTGCTTTTTATATTGGGCCACAGTCCGACAGCTGAACGATGTTTCTCAGCTATTGAAGAGAATAACCTCTCTATATTTATACTCTGTGGCTGGGAGTAATAAATAAAGTATTATATCATATAGTTTGGTTTTGTTATATGACATAACCATAGAGATATATAGGCATAGCGAACTTATTGGATCTTAAGAGAAATACCTCTTGTTTCCAGAATACAGTTGAACGATGTTTCTCTACTATTGGAGGAAGAGAATACGTAATTGTGACCAGAATACAGCTGAACGATGTTTCTCTGCTAATTGAGGAATAAGCTCTCTATATCTTTATATCTCTATGGACATAACTTGATGAAAACAACTGACGTATCAAATATTAAACTATTTAAAATCAATTCACTTTCTTTGCTAGAGGTCGAATTAAAGTTCTTTTTTTGTGACAGGATATATATTTTAACCTATTCGCAGCGTGGATTGGGACAGTAAAACAATCTTGACAATATTTATGATGGAGATATGTCTTTCATATTTTCCGAAGCTGACGAAAATAACTGTGTCAATTTAATATTTACTATAGAGATTTGATGACTTTTTGTTTTTATCAATATCATAAACTTTTAAAAGGTTAGTATATTTTTATTACATACCAACAACTGCACTCTCTAAATGTCAACACCAAAACTTTACTATATTATTGAAATACGAATCCAAGTAGGTCTTTTTGTATTCATCATCAATGATTCACTATTTATATTCCTAAATAAAATTGAGATCTTGATAAAGATAAAACTTTTTCGATCATGAAATTCACGAATAAAATAAAGAAAATATGTGTGTGATTTAGTTTATTTAAAAGAATTAGAGATCTAACCGTTCAGCTAGGAAATATTAGCTGATCTAAAATATTTCAATACAGAATTTAAGTCATTGTAAAATACTTACAGTTATTTAAAAACTGTAAAAAGTAAAAAAATGGCATGACCAAAACCAGGACGAGATATAATATTGGACCCAAAATGGAGTCCTGCCTTACTCCATACTCCACGGCAACATCGTCAGATGTGGAACCGTTCCACATCACTCTCTGTATATCTCCATAGATATAGGAATCGAACCAGGTGAGTGTTGAACCAGATATTCATAGACTTGATAGCTTGGTAAGAAGTTTGTCTTTGGGTACTGTGTCGAAATATGCTAACAATATAAAAAAATACCTCCGATGACTAGTCTCTCCTCCCTTGCTCTCACCCAGTCAGTATGAGCCATAGCTAAAGCGATAGCGGTAGACCTCTCATGCTTAAAACCGCACTGCGTGTTAGGGAAAACTTAAATTTTGTTGAGGTAGTTTGTCCTCCTTAACAGTATTTTCCAGAATTTTTGACATTACAGGCAAGATAGAGATCGAACGGTACGACGCAGGATCCTTGATTGGCTTCCCTACACCGGGTGGACTATGCTAGTTTAAATCACGTGGAAACGTTTACGCTTGCAAGCGATTTAATTATCAAATGAGCTATCAGCGACGCTAAAACTTCCACCCCCAACTTGAATACGCTGACTGGGATTCCGTCAGTAACAATGGGTGAGCTTAAGATTCCTTATGTTCTTCTTCACCCTTGTTGCATTAGTAAAGGAGAAACAGAAGCTGCTACGTCGTTTTGGCTCATTTATAACCTTATTGGTCAGCGTTTGATCTCGCAGAGTACTTTTCAGTTTGAGAACATTGGACACGTAGAATTGGTATATTTTTTTTTCTATCATAAATGGAGCTTAATAATGAATGAAAGATATTGTTTTTTTTAGTTGGTATATATTCCCCACCTCATCGGAACTTTATCTGGTATCAGCCGGTAGAAGTCTACCTATTAGTTAATGCATGATATTAATTTCATACCTAAATGTAATGTTTTGTTGACGGTTTTGAAGGCACTATGATTTTGTTGACCAAATATTTGATTATTGTTTTATGCATGAAAATTATGAAATACTGTAAAAATCTAAATGTTTCTTTATTTGGTAAAAATAAGATTCACTTTTTCACTTATTTACTCATAAGGTTCAATAACTGTAGACGTGATCTCAATCAACTGATCATGTGGACAATCTTTCCTATGAGCATCGTTTGATATTCGAAACCCTTTTGGAGTATCTCAATCTTACATAGTAACGGAATAATATAAATTAATTATAGAGCATACAGACATATTAAATAATACTGCAGAAAACTTTAAAAGTAACAGAATAATTTTTGAATACACATTCATAATTTTGTTACATTATTTAAGTGATGATTATTAGAAAGTCTTGTTGTATACTTCAATAGACTTAACAAAACAAACATTCACATCAAGTAGCTATTAATTCAATCTGAAGTATTTTTACTACACATAACTTAATTTCATTCCATAATTGATTTCGCCATTCTACCGCTTTCTAAAGAATTATTATACTCTCGAGCTAAGGAAATAAAAAATGGGCGATATCTTGACTTCAAAAGAGCCTTATTAAACATTTACATAATATAAAGCTCAACAGTTTTTTTGGTAATCATGGACATCGTAATTATGACATATACAGGCTTGTTTTCTTGGAAGAAACTATTTCTCTAAAATAAAAAGTTTCATCGCTGTAATATTAAAATAAAATATAAATTTTAGGATTTAAAAAGTTGGTCGATAAATTTTCAAATTCATTACATACTCTAATAAATAGTATTTATACTTTTGTTCAATAGGAATGGTTGTGTCGGACGACTTGGGCGAAGACATCTGTTCCAACTCATCAAGACAGTTACTGACAACCTTCAGAAGGAACTCATCTGACTTACTGCAACTTCTGAATGCTTTTATGACTTATGGAAGACCTAAACTATATTTATAAACATGTAAATTAATATACAAAAATAAATATTAAATTACTTATCTACATGGTATAGTTTAACATTCCTTTACTTAAATCTTAAAGAAATAAACTTAATATCAATAATTTATTAGAGATACAAGGAAACAAAGAGTAAGTGGTATCATATTATATAAACAAATTCAGAGTGATACTAAGACTTATGAGTTATTATTAATATGAGTATTCAGGATTGACTAATCAGTTTGGGCCATATATATATAAAGACATAGAGGACTTATTGGTTTCTTCAGATGAATACGTTTTTGCATCCAATATAAACAAATCTTTCTATCTCTATGATCAGCTTACGATGCCGTAGTACAAATTACTTTGTTTATATTGGGCGCAGAATACAGCTGAACGATGTTTCTCTGCTATTGAAAGGAATATGCTCTCTGTACCTTTATATATATCTATGCTTTTGGCTAATGCATCAATAATATTATATTGTAAGCTTTTATCTAGTGTGTAAAAATTCGAAAAAAAGTGTTTGAATAGTTAATTAATTTGTCATTGTTGATATGCAAGTGTTTACTTTTAAATTGCACTATTTTATTTGCATTCTAAAGTGAAATATTTTCCTTTATTTATTTCAGATTATATATAACATACATAAATTTAAATTTTGGCACAATGTATTTGTGAGACACCTTGAAAATCAAATGACTAGACGAGCAATTCAGCCCGCACCAGCCGAGAGAGTTTGTCGTATTTCTTGTATGTCGCTTTATTCGCTTTTTCTGACATTTCTTGTTATGACACATAGAATAACATTTTACTCTTAAACTCTTTACATCTGATCAAGATGTTTACAAACACCTCATTTAAAATTATTTTTTTGTTGTTGGTTGTCCCTGATCTCTATGGATCTTAATATGTATATTTTCTTTATGGATTCTTCAGGGAAATACGTCATTGTGTCCAGAATACAGCTGAACGATGTTTCTCTGCTATTGGAGGGAATAAGCTCTCTATATATTTATATCTCTATGATCATATCTCAGATCCTGTTGAGCCAGGAGCAGTCCCTGAAAATGTACACTTTGCTACATTCGTTCGAAGAAAAACTATACCTTTCTAATATTTTTATACTTCATCCTCCAAAAAAGTCTTATTTTATTACAAATACATAAGTTTTTTTATAAAACCACTATTTACATAAGAGTTGTATAATATCAGGCCAATATCGACTCACACCAGTAATTTGATATTCAATACCATTAGTAGTATATTGAATTATTTTCTTTTTACTGTGATCCTTACGTGATAATTAATAGAGTCGTAATTATTATTCTACTTTTCCATTGTGGTCAGTGGTCAATCCAACAATCAATAAACATATGAAAGTGAAGCCGTACAAATATTAATTATTTAGTGGTTGTTCCTTCCTACAAGAGATAGAAAGCTCTCTCAGCTTGAGAATATGAGAATACATAAACAAGTAAAAACGTTCTGTTGAATTAAATGATTATAATTTAATTTATAATTTTATCTATAATTTTATTTTTATGACTCTATTCGATTTTATGAAAGTTTATGAAGATATTTGTCACTTGGTTTTATTTTCCGAAAGTTATCATTTAAGTTATGACAATTAATTAAGCACTAATAAGTAAAAAAAATGCATACCTTTTCGTCACTATTTTCGAAGAATAAAAAATTATTTTACTTTTTTGTTAGAATATCTTTTTATGCTATTTTTTGGAAATGCATATATTGATACAGACTGACATCTTGGATAGTAATAATTAGCAACTGAAAAATAGAGTTTAGTATTAAAAAGTATTAATACACTAATTTGACATTTATTTCAGGTTCAATTATAATCTAAACAAAATCGTGTCAAATTAGCCTTGTTGTGATTGCATCTTTAGGGGAAAAGCTAAAAGATGGTATTGGATACAATACAAAATAACAATCACTATCACCTGCGTCTAACTTCTTATACATCAATCATTATCACCTTTATCTCACCTCTCATATATAATCATAAGCGGCCTGCTCTTAGTGTCCAGTACACGCATCTATAATGTGTAAATAACGAAGAAGCCTCCCTGAATCAGAAGGCAGAATTAAACTGGTAGTCTTACTATCAACACTGGCGTATTCTTAATACATCAATGGCGTAGCATTAGGACAACACCACACAGGGCAAGCATAAGTCCAACAGGTGGTATGTACCTTTTCTAAGTCTTACTTATAATTTCAACAAATTTCATTTTTGTGCCGAAATGATTTGATAGAATCGCATCTCGTCTGCTATAAATACTCATTTTAGGGCTATAATTAGTCATTCAAACATATAATGTTTTTTATAAATATATCATAACAACTTATATTATCACATAGCTTTTAGAGTATTGTTTTTGTTGTAATTTTAGTAGTGATGTGTGTATTTAGTGATGTGTCTGACTTTTAAAAATCTTTGTAATGTATTGTAATTTGAAATATCTCCTTAGTAGGGTATTGGAAAAAAAGTTATTGAACCTAAATAAGTGACGATACCGTCGTAGCAATGCTTTTTATGTTAGTTAAGCAAATGCATGTGGTGTTAAATTCAGATTGCAAAATCTCATATTCCCCAAAACTGTAAAATTCTCAACATCAAAATGAACAAAACTCAAAGAAAAAGTCTCTAAAATGTTAATTTCCTCATTTAAATGATGACCTCACATCGAAACCTCAGGAGTGCATTTAAGAACCAAAAAAATGAAATGATAATAAAAAAAACTAAAAAGAAAAAAATAATCGTCCTGATCATACCTCTGAGATAACCGATCATCTCAGGCCATTGATCAAGGAACAATGAATAGCAAATCTTGAGCAATCAGGAGAAGTCTGAAAGGCCACTCCAGAGCAATTAGAGGAAGCCAGAAACGAATACAACTGAACTAACTAAAACATATTAATAATTACATATATTTTATTGTTTACAAATATATTTAAACATAAGCTTCATTTACTATAGTTGCATAGATTACCTGTTGTGTGGTCGTGGTTGGCACATACGTAAGTATGTAAATATGCCTATTGTGAAAAAAATCATATATTATTTCAAAAAATAAAAATAAAAGTTGGTGAAATTAACATCATCATCATTATTATTTTTATTTCAAATTATTCCTCGTCATGTACTTTCTTTGGAATACGCACGATTTAAATTTTTTTTTTCATGGACGCAGGGGCTTATATTTCACTATGTAGTATTGAAAAAAATACAATCACAAATATATGCATCAAATATCAAAAGGGGTAACGTCCGAATTGTATAACATTAAATAACAATAATCATATTAATAATAAAAAACATAACAGCAAGGATTTTAAATAAATTATTTGAATTTCATATATATATACAGTTCATAATTGTTGGAGTACTTTGGGATACAGTGAAGCGATGGACATCAATTCAAGGAGGTTGGCATCTTTAATTGTTCTTTTTTATAAATAACATAGTGAACTTTTGTTAAAACTGCATCATATCTTGGATTGCGCGAGAAGGTCATGAAGTCCTCCTCTGATGGCTGTTCATTGAAGTGACCCATGGTAATTTCTTGAACGGCCCGATATGTTTCAATTAAAAACGAGCATTTTCATAGTAAATGATATGTAGTTTCTATTTCTCTCTTTTAAAAGAAACAGTTACTACGGTCGTCTTTGAAAAATTTGCTGGCAACTTCCAGTGAACCAGTCAACTTTCTATATTTGAACCACTTTTCTGCCGATGTTAAAAATGATTTTAACAGCTTTAATGCACTCGCTGATATTTCTTTTTATTCCTCTTCACAAATGGAATTATAGTTGATATATACGATGCATTTCTTAAAACCCTCGTGGCTATAGTAGAAACTTTTATTCCAAAAGGTAAAAAACGGTCGTGGGGTATTTAGTGGGCTACCGAAGACACTAGTAAAATATTTAAAAGCGAGCTTGTTTAAAATTTCTTCAGAATAAATAACGTCACTTGCAATAAAGCGTTCACTGTTTAGGGATGGAGGTATTTAAACAATTTAAAACTGGCATCTCCCATGCTAAAGACAGTTCAAACTTTTTGAGCCAGGTTCTCGACCCTTCACAAAAAGCTGCTTTCATTCTCTCTATTGGTTTTTGTCCCAAAGTTTACGGATCCAAAGACAGTTTTGGGACATCCACATTTTTTAATATCATGAACGCCTAGTCCTCCAAGGTTTAACGGGGTATGTATTCTAAGACTGGAGATATTCTTTCTTCTGTTGAAGCCAAAAAAAGCTGTTTCCATTCTTGTAATATCCTCCAACGTTCTTTGGTGAAAGGGAGTATCACGGAACAAATGAATGATCCTAGGTACAATATAGGTGTTCCAGGCTTGGATCTGTCCCATACGTTTAAATGGAGGTGTTAAAAAATAAACTTGACGCCTTGACGTTGGCTAAATTTTTATTCAAGTTCATCTCAGTGCTATTTGGGCCAACCCAAGATCAAGTATATTCATGTCTTTAGATGTTTCAAAGTTGGCCATGATTTAACTAAAATATCACCGTATGGGCTTATTAAGTCTGATTTTTCAATATTTACACTGAGTCCCGAACAATTTTTGTAGCGTTCTAGAATTTTAAAAGTTGATTTAACTGATAAAAGAGTTTGGAGTGGGCCGCCCGAATATGTCACCGTTAGATCGTCCGCGTAACATAAACATTTTAAAATATATTCAGGGGATTTAAAACCGCGAATTCCCGTATCAGATTGGATATTCTGAATCAGGCTATCAATACACAAGACAAACAAGATTCCCGCCACTGGATCTCCTCGGCGAACACCCCGCTTGTTAAAAAAATATGTACTTCGATTGCCATATTCTATAAGAGTCCTGGTTTTACAAATGGAAGCGCTTACCATTCTTATAATTAGGTCACCGAACCCTTTTTTATATAATGTTTCGATGATGAATTTATGCGATATGGAGTCAAAAGCTTTGGCAAAATCGATTGACATCAGGGAAGTGGTACTGTCGGAGTCTAAAAGTGTTGTAGTGTAAAAGGAACCGAATCCATATGCTTCTCTTCTAAAAATCCATACTGGGCTCCATGTAAAACTTTTTTTAAGACCTTTTTAATTCGATTAACTTAAATGTATTTATGATAAAATGGCTTTTCACAAATAATATTAGCAGATACATAATGACATTCGAAAGGAACAATAAAAACATGGAATCTCTGCTCATATTTTTATATATTTTAATTACATGCAATAGTAAAATCGTTCAATATGCCCAAAATTGGATCCAATTAGTTCATGCTTACTTAAGAGTGCTTAAGTATAATCCTATGTTTTTATTTCAAGAAAGCAATGAGATAAACTTGACGATTTTTTTCTTTTCCACAAACAATAAAACGCATATATGATAAACCTAATACGTAAAATGAAATATGTACAAAAGCAGAGAGCATTGTTAAGAGCTTTTTTAAAATTATTCTCTTGACATGACATAATATTTCACTTCCCAATATTTTTTGATAGTCCACGGTATGTAAGTGCATGCCAATTTTTATGTAATCTATACAATTGAAATACTTATTGAAATATACACACATAATATAACATCTCTGTATTTCAAGAAGAAATTCGTTTATTACGTATGCAGTTATCTTAAGTATAACGAAAAATTCTCAAGAATTATGACAAGAGGCAATGAACGATTTTCTTTGACTTCGGGAATGTCTTTAAGATGTATTTTAATGGTCTTGTTTTTGTAGCTCCTTCTTACATGTTGATTATTTCTGAATATTATATTTCCTTAATACTCGTATACTTTTCTGGCTAACTTGCTGAGTGAAGAATAAAATATATATATATATATATACCTATATATATCCAACTATCATGTTCAATACTCTTGCTGTAGTTGATGCACAAAATTATTACAAGATTTACTCATCCTCCAAATTCACCTGACTGACCGCAGCTTTGTTACTTTGGTTCTTGACAAAAGATGTGGACCTCATATCAATATGAATAAATATACAAATGACCATCTTTAAATAAATAAGATTAAAAGGAAAAATCTAAAGATAAGGATTATCGATTCTCTTCAAAGATTATTCAATTTATACTTAATCTTAACTGATGCAGAAAGTGTTGCTGGGATTGATTACACAGGCCAACAAAAATCAACAAAAAAAAATCCTTCTGTCTTTCTCATGTATGATCTAGACAGAAAGAAAGAGACAGTCGGTACTAGAATAAGAGGGTTTTTCGCAACTTTAAAAGATGGTGGTCGAAACCTTGGAAGAACATCAAATCAAACAATAATAATGATGGGTAATTACTATTTTATTTCTTTTCTTCCTATTTTTATACTTACAAAGTTAGAAAAAATAGTACATTTATGTAATATTCCACTGTTAATAAATAAATATTCAAGTATAAAAATATTGAATATTAATGAGTAAATAAAATACATAACAAAACATTTAAGTTCAAAAATTTCCATAAAACGAAAAAAACATGGAACTGTTTTTGTGATAAGTGAATCCACCTCAGCAATGCGAATAGTTGTCTTTAGACTATTCATGGTTGAGTCAATAATTATTATAGCTAAATTGGGATTTCTTACTAGATGTTTATGTTTTTGTTTACAAAAAGGCAAAATTTAGAGGAAAGTGAAGACTTTTTTAAATTAGATATTAAAGTAGCGCATACATAATTTCCTTTTCATAAACAAATTTTAGTGGCTATTTTGTTTCGATTAAACTAAAGTAGTAAGAGTGTGTAAAGTTAAAAACTACTCTTTCCTATACACTATAATGGAATTATCTTATAGAAATAACGATTAAACTTCCAACAAAATCTTAATCAAAAAGATATTGGTTCCATGATATTGAATCTTTAAAAAAATTACATAAAAATATTTTTTTAGATATCCGAAGAACGATTTTCGAACTCCTAAAAGTTAATTCGAATCAAAAATTTTGATCCTTCATTGGAATAAAGAATTCATTCATACAATATTGTTTAACATATTTAATGTTTAATCTAAATACTCAATACCCATACTCAACATACAAACACTTTTTTGTGATATCACTTTATTCATTAGCCCATGACCTGATCTTTTAGAACATAATCAAGGTCCTTAGTACACTCATACCAAAGTTGAGATTTAAAAATGCACCAATTACAGGCTCCCATAACACTGGCCAACAGCCAAATTAGGTCGGACTAATTTTCCGTAATTCTTATAGAGTTTTATCCACTGATTCCGAATATGGTATTCATTTTTCAAAGTTAGTGATAAATTCAGAGCTAAATGGATTTCAATTTTTTCAGCACTTTTTCGATTCAGAGCCATTATTGACATACAAGGACTGAAGTATAGACAAAATAAATAGCAATGATTTGATAGAGCTTAGATCAAAGTACTCATTTCAATTTTTACTTCGTCTCTGGCACATTTAAACTTTAAAATATATGTCATTTTGTACGAAAAATGAAGGGTTTTTCTTAGAGACTCACTGTTCCTCACTGCTCCTCACTCAAAGGTCTTACATGATTAAAAATTGATATGAATATGAAGAAAAAATATCAAGCTTTAATTTGATATGCTTAATATTCCATAAAATGCCTTATTTTAATCAAAATTAGCAAATGAATATTTTTTAAATCCTCTCCATTTTGCCCTTTTTTAGAGAAATTCATAAGTCACCCAGTGAGATAGAAACAGAGAGAGAAACTGACGTCACAACGTATGTAAACAATAAAGAGTAATTTTCCTTCTTTCATTGGAATTTGAGTGTTTTTTCCCGGAAATCTTCCGAGGATCCAGGATTCCTAATGAGTGGCCTGCCGGCTGTGCCGTCGTACACAACATTTGTGAGAAGAATTCATCGTGACACAGCCTCGGATCAAGCATGGAGCAAGGAGTGGAAGCTTAGGAGGACATGACTCCCCAGAGGGTGCTTAGCCTATTCTCTTTGCATCAAAGAGGATGATGAGTCGGAGACAGACAGACAGACCCTCAAGGACATTACCCCCCTCCTCCTCTCTCTTCCTTAAGGCTGGTTGGCTGGCTCATTCCGTCTGCTCAAAGAAGATGACGTGTCGGGCACCCCGGAGGGAGGGAGGAATGGACTCCCGTGAGAGAGAGAGAGAGAGTCATTGCCTTTGTCCTGTCTACCTACTAGCCTATTCTATCGGGGAGTCTCCTTTTCAAGTGAATCCATCGTTTTTTGCAGCAGAAAAATGAATTACTTACGTTTTCGTTTGCAAAATTCACCTTTTATTAACTATGCAAAAGATACAGCGGGACGACCTCCCTTCCAGTCACCCACCCACGTCCTTCAAACTCATAGCCGCCGCCCCGAGGGCCCAAGAGTGTACTTCCAAGATAAAAACAAGACATCCAACAACACAATCCTTTCAACAGCCACAAATCACAATGATACACATAATTCATTTATGAAACGCGCAGTTGTCTGCCCACCGATCCGTCGCCGTCCTTTATTCCGGGGGGGGGGGGGTCCACCTGCCCTACATCCTCTCATACTGAAACAGAGCACCATTTCAACAGTAGCCGCCGGGCATGCCATGAAGATACCACACAAGCGACCCTGCATGGACCTGGGGAGAGACTCCCATCCCCCACACACTCTAGAAGGCGGACCAAACACCACCACGCCCTCGCCTGCATTGGCCTCACTCTTCACGTCACTCTAAATCCATTCTTGGGAACTAAGCAAAGACTTTCCAACACTCTCAGGTGGAAGCCATCTCCCCCATGGGGCCTGAGTCCTCTACGGAGCGCTATGGCATCCGCTCCACCAAGGACGACCTCCTCCAGATGATTTAAAAGTGGACAGGGACATCGCAAAGGCCGAGTCACAAATCGTCAATCTAACCCTTCCCAATAAGCATTCCATTTACATTATGCCCTCCGGGAACAACGCCTGGGCACCCGACGGGCCATCTGCTAGAGACAGACATCAAGCAACTTTAAGAACAGAAGCTGGAGAACTAGAAGATGCATTCCTACGCTGTAATTGTGACAGGATTTTGGAAAGTTCTTTACACTACGTGTTGTCCACCCAGCCGCCCGCAGGACCTAGCCTTAGCCACGGAGCTGAAATGAGCTAGTCTTTAAAGAAATAGCAATCGTACAAGAACTGTTACAATTATCTTCAAATCATTGGGACAGCAAATTTAAAACCTGATTGTCGCTCATTGAACTTGTTTGATATGTAAGGTGCATGAAAATAAAAAGGAATTAATTACATTGTAAACATTCTTTTAACTTATAGATTGTTGCCTAGATTTCAACAACTTATTTAGTGGTTTTGCACTGCTGAATCCCAAATGCCTTCGGATCTGGATGGCAGTATGGTGAAGATTTGATCAAATTATACCCCAAAGTTTCTACTAAATAATTATCAATGTTAAAAATAATTATTAAATCGTATGAAGCATTAAAAATGATTTTTGATAGAACTTTTACATTTGTATACTTTGTTTGTCATGATAGCCCTCATTTGCTTTCCTTTTAGATGTTCTAATCGGTTGTTATTAATTTTTAATATGTGCTGAAAGGCTTATCAGGCGGGGAATTTTTTTAAACTAAAATGCTCAATGATGTCAAAGTACGTAATTCCTCTTCTACGTTTTATATGTACATATATTATGTGATGTAAATTTTTTGAGCCTGAATAAAAAAACAATAAATTACTCAGTAAACTATTTATTTTTTAATTCTTGATAGTGGCTTAGATTTCAACAACTTATTTAGAAGTTTTGCACTGCTTAATCAGGAAATGATATCCGTTTATCTTCATCAGGTCAGGTTTTAATGCTAAATTGATTTTAAAGAGCCATTTTGTGACAAAAATTCATAACATTTTTGTTTATTATCAGCTGACTTTTCATGTGTATCGTCCTATATTTTTAAAATAAGAAAAAATGATATTTCAACAACATATATTAATTATCTGATTGTATATTTTAAACTGAATTATGTCCATTAAAAATTATAAATACGTGTAAATTGCATGTTGCCATTTTTTAGCACCGGGATAAAATAAGTATGATAATAATTTAGTTGAGTTAAATAATTAAGTGTTCCTATAAAATATAAGAATAGATAATATTTTTGAATCGAACTAGATCATTTAATTCCTTTTGGGAAAATGGATGTGGAGTATCATCTTCAAAAACCATTTCTTCTTCTTCAGGTTCTTCAAAACTTGAGGCATCTTCGTCACTAATGTTAGGAAGTTCTTCGAAGATAGGCACTGGAATTTCTTCACTGTGGGCTACAGGACGGCGTGCTGATAGAACATCAGGATATTTGAGGCTGTCCCGCTTCTTTCTGTTCATCCCACTCAAATCAATAGCGCAAAAGTAGCAGTCTGTGATATGGTTTGTTGGCTCCTTACAAACCATGGGAATTCCAAAGTTCAGACTTTTCTTGCCATTTGTCCATCGACGTAGAGTTTCGGTGCATGCCCGCTGTATCTTTTGCATAGTTAATAAAAGGTGAATTTTGCAAACGAAAACGTAAGTAATTCATTTTTCTGCTGCAAAAAACGATGGATTCACTTGAAAAGGAGACTCCCCGATAGAATAGGCTAGTAGGTAGACAGGACAAAGGCAATGACTCTCTCTCTCTCTCACGGGAGTCCATTCCTCCCTCCCTCCGGGGTGCCCGACACGTCATCTTCTTTGAGCAGACGGAATGAGCCAGCCAACCAGCCTTAAGGAAGAGAGAGGAGGGGGGGGTAATGTCCTTGAGGGTCTGTCTGTCTGTCTCCGACTCATCATCCTCTTTGATGCAAAGAGAATAGGCTAAGCACCCTCTGGGGAGTCATGTCCTCCTAAGCTTCCACTCCTTGCTCCATGCTTGATCCGAGGCTGTGTCACGATGAATTCTTCTCACAAATGTTGTGTACGACGGCACAGCCGGCAGGCCACTCATTAGGAATCCTGGATCCTCGGAAGATTTCCGGGAAAAAAAACACTCAAATTCCAATGAAAGAAGGAAAATTACTCTTTATTGTTTACATACGTTGTGACGTCAGTTTCTCTCTCTGTTTCTATCTCACTGGGTGACTTATGAATTTCTCTAAAAAAGGGCAAAATGGAGAGGATTTAAAAAATATTCATTTGCTAATTTTGATTAAAATAAGGCATTTTATGGAATATTAAGCATATCAAATTAAAGCTTGATATTTTTTCTTCATATTCATATCAATTTTTAATCATGTAAGACCTTTGAGTGAGGAGCAGTGAGGAACAGTGAGTCTCTAAGAAAAACCCTTCATTTTTCGTACAAAATGACATATATTTTAAAGTTTAAATGTGCCAGAGACGAAGTAAAAATTGAAATGAGTACTTTGATCTAAGCTCTATCAAATCATTGCTATTTATTTTGTCTATACTTCAGTCCTTGTATGTCAATAATGGCTCTGAATCGAAAAAGTGCTGAAAAATTGAAATCCATTTAGCTCTGAATTTATCACTAACTTTGAAAAATGAATACCATATTCGGAATCAGTGGATAAAACTCTATAAGAATTAGTGAAAATTAGTCCGACCTAAATTTTCTGTTGGCCAGTGTTATGGA
>CP045896.1:18948715-18984072 GCA_013387185.1 Caligus rogercresseyi | reverse complement strand
AAAAAGTGTTTGTATGTTGATGTATGGGTATATTGAGTATTTAGATTAAACAATTACATATATGTTACAACAATATTGTATGAATGAATTCTTATTCCAATGAAGGATCAAATTTTGATTCGAATTAACTGTTAGGAGTTCGAAATCGTTCTTCGGATATCTAAAAAAATATTTTATGTAATTTTTTAAAGATTCAATATCATTGGAAACAATATCTTTTGATTAAGATTTTGTTGGAAGTTTAATCGTTAATTTCTATAAGATAATTCCATTATAGTGTATAGGAAAGAGTAGTTTTTAACTTTACACAATCTTACTATATTTAGTTTAATCGAAACAAAAATAGCCACTAAAATTTGTTTATGAAAAGAGAAATTATGTATGCGCTACTTTAATATCTAATTTAAAAAAGTCTTCACTTTCCTCTAAATTTTGCCTTTTTGTAAACAAAAACCATAAACATAGTAGAAATCCCAATTAGCTATAATAATTATTGACTCAACCATGAATAGTCTAAAGACAACTATTCGCATTGCTGAGGTGGATTCACTTATCACAAACAGTTCCATGTTTTTTTCGTTTTATGGAAATTTTTGAACTTAATGTTTTGTTATGTATTTATTTACTCATATAATCTTCAATATTTTATACTTGAATATTTATTTATAACAGTGGAATATTACATAATGTACTATTTTTTCTAACTTTGTAAGTATAAAAAATAGGAGAAAAGAAATAAAATAGTAATTACCCATCATTATTATTGTTTGATTTGATGTTCTTCCAAAGGTTTCGACCCCATCTTTTAAAGTGCGAAAAAACCCTCTTATTCTAGTAACCGACTGTCTCTTTCTTTCTGTCTAGATCATACATGAGAAAGACAGAAGGATTTTTCCCTATTTCATTTTCACTTAAATTTGAATCCCTTCATTTATTTTCAATATTGACTCCTTATTTGAATGAGTTTGAAGGATACGTGAGACGCCTTACATTCCTTGTGCTCTGGAATTCAATCAAAGTTATGTTTTTTATTTTTTCCTATATCCCTATCATTGCATTGTACATACAGATGCCAATGGGACTTTTCAGCTTGAAAGCTAGCCGAGAAAAGGAATATACTAATCAGAAGAAATCCGTGCCTACCAACGCTGTGTCGCTGCTGTTAGCCCTTCAAAGGTCCGAACCCTCTCATAGCTATAAAGAGAGGCATGCACCTTATCAAGTGCTCGGAGGGTGGCAAAGACAATTGCAGGGTGTTTAGATCTTTTAGTTCCTTAAACATAATCTATCTATAAAAGTTATGTATCTATATTTTTCATTAATATTTTATTATCGTAATATTATTTGTTTGTATTTTAAGATGAATATTTTTCATCAGCTAAAGCTATATTTGCTCCAAAATAAAAACCTTTACATACATGATAGATGGATATGTCCGTATCAACTGATTGGGAATAGTTCAATATGAAGTTGCATAAGAAAATATTGATTTTTTAAATTTTCATATACTAATATTCTATAATTGGAGTTGTTTATTCGGCCTTTCCGGTCTCCATTGACCGTGCTAACCGAGGACCATTTTTTTATTTTCCTCCGAAAAAAGAATTATAATTTCTTGTTGATGTTTCACATGTATATGGATACAAGACTTGAACACATTTTAAATATGTAAATAAAAGTTCACCATTCATTTTCTCTTTATTGTTTTACAACCATACCCATTAATATCCATGCTTATATCTCTTTCTCCCATGAAAATAAGAATAAAGAAAAACTACAATACTAGAAATAAACATTAATATATAGTTTCTTAGTAGAAATATGGGAAACATTTAGGTTTTAAATTGTAAAGTTTTGTACTTGAAATTCTTTAATACTTCTTTAATTGTTTACTTTTACTTAGTCGCGTTAAAAAGTTTCTTAGAATAAAAAATGAGCTCTCTGTGTATTTTTGTTCAACTCACTTGTTTGGTCATAATACAGGTCCATGACAATTTCTAGCCAATTCGTTCTGTAAGGAGCCATTTTTAAATTAATCAATAAAGTTTTAATTTCGTAAATCGAGCTATAATGCCTAAGTAAATTATTATTTTCTTTACAAAATAGTTAAACAGTTTCATTCATAAATTGTTAATATGTTTTTTTTTTCAACAAATAAAATTCAATTATATTGGAAGGTCGAAATTATTTTTAAGTTTCTTAATTGAATGGGAATATACTTTTTGTAGGAATAAAAACATTAACTTTTATAAATAACTGAAGTGTACAAAATTCAATTGTTTTTTAAATGATGATCTCATTTAAAATGAATGAATGATAAAAGGAATATAAATTTAAAAAAATAATGTTGATAAACACTTGTTTGGCCATAAGAATGTGCCTTGCCATTTTTCTAGCCATTGACCCTTTAATGAGGGCCAATAAATAGTTTTCAGTTTAAATAATAAGATTTAAAATTTGTTTATTTCTTGTTGCTTACAAAACAGTATGTTCTATTGAGAAATTTATTGTCGAATCATTTGTTTGAGGTTTGCTTTATATTAAGGGGGGTCTACACCAATTGTCAAGCCAGTTGCAGTTAATTGGCTATGCAGGGGTTAAACTTTTCTTTTGTGAATTGAGAGCTTTAATACTCACATAATGCAATTTACTCATCAGGTAAAACAATAAAATGTATGTCCAAATATTTATTTCCATCATTATATATTTAAATAAATAAATAAAATCTACATATTGGTTGGTCAATAGATGAATTGACTTGTGTTTAAATAGACCCTGCTCTGCTCAAATAATTGATCATATGATGTGATGAGAGTCTCTTGTTGACAAACAGTTAAACTGGCATGAACTTCAAATACAAAAAGAACAAGTGTTTATCGACTTATACTGTGTCAATCTTTATCATTATTTCTTGTTACTAAGGGTATATGTGAGTACCAAAATGTTCGTAAGTGTATGTACTCTAGGGAATAAGTTTATATCGATAATTAGATCTTTGTTAACTTTATTCCAACTATTAACTATGTAATAATATTTCTAAAATATAAAGTTTATTTAGTTAAAGTACTTACTTTTGAAACCATATAAACGACAAAATTCAAGGATTACATCGTTTATTGTACAATTCTCTCGTTGTAATATGTAGGACATAGTTTAGTCATATGATGCTAAATAATTTCCTCCTAATTATTTTGTTTTGATATAGATATGTCATGCACTTTATTTTTTTGATTTTACAAAAAAATAAATGGATTTTAGTCGTTTTTTCTTGATAATTTGCAAACTCATAAGTGATTTAATACTTTATAAATGATTTTGAATATTTATTCACTCTTCTTTTAGCTTAAGCATTAGTCGATAGGCTTCAATGCTAATGACAATTGGTATTGGTTGATACTTATATAATATTAATATTCATTGCAATCTGGAGGAATGGTCTGCTCTAACTGTTCAGATATATGATTGAGATGATATCAAGAAGAAATGAAAGAGAAAACTACGGCCTAGGAGCAAATGGACCAGAAAGATCAACAAAGATAAATAGGAAAGTGATGGCTCATGGAGAAAATAGCCCAAATATATTTTTGCCCTCCTCTAAGAACGACAGCAATAAGGAAATCATTTATCTATAATTGAAAAATAAAATTATTTTATGCCATTAGCTACTAAAATATATTAAATATAGTTTTTCTCTGATACTTAGTTGCTATTCCACTCAAATATTTACCTGCCCGTGCATTTGGACCAGTTTTTTCCATGAGTCATCATTTTCTTTTCTATCTTGGGCCATTTCTTCCAAGACCATTTTCCCATTTCTTCTAGAAACCGTTTGAGATCGATATGAGTGGGATAAGATATGCTTAACTAGTTTAAAGACAGTCAGACTGACTTAAAAATAGCATCCAACGATAGTATCCGTCAAATCTTGTCCTTGGTCGTATTTGAATAATATATATTTTTTCATAGATATATTTAGATTTTCCGCCAGCATTTGCTTGAGGAATCTTGAGAAACATCAAGAACAATGTGATTTTTGCTTTTATGATTGAAGATGATGTAGTTGATAACACTTTATTTTCTCGTTAATAGATAAAACAAAAAATAAAATATCAAACACTTCAGGCATCTTGATAAAAAGCACAAGAAAACTTTTCCTTAGATGAGTAGGGGATATAAAACATTAAAGTTGGAAAAAGGGGAGAATCAACAAATATGTTTTGATAATTCTTTTTCTTTATGTATTGAAAAATCAGTTTTTATCAAACATAGTTGTAATCTGTAGATTCCATATTGGAATGTCAAAAAAACATTTTGAGTTATGACTTTGAATTTGAACGTAGGTCTCTTCAGCATTGTTTTTAGGATTTTCATCCTGATTGAATAGACGCATTTTCAAGGTAAACAATATTTGTGTTGGATATAGCCTATATATTTAACTCATAATCTCTCAAAAACAAAAAAATTAGTGTTACTTTGAATCACATATTATAGGTTATAACAAGTGGCTTACAAGGCAAAAAGATTGTCAAAACATAGTTGAAATGACTTATAATTTATTTCAAAGATTGCTATTGTTATTATCACCATGTAATAATTTTAAGCTCTCAAACACTTGGAGTAACTAAAGATTAAACATAATATAATTAAAAATATTCTATAATGAAGAAGATTTTTTTTGATTCAGACAACATTCTAGTTTTATCCAATTTATTTTTTAAGACCTTAAATATACCAGACATGGATTATTCTTGGAATGTATATAAAAATATCTATACCCCAGTCTTGAAATTCCTAAAATCATAAAAATAGCAAAAAGATTTCACAGTTAATTAAATTCTACGCATAAAAAAATGATATTCGACTAAGATAAAACTACAATGATTCGTTTTTCAATTTTTTTTATTTTTCATATCGATGAAAAAGGAAAACTGAGTATCGTTGCGAGATGAGGTGGTGCATATGGGAGTATTTGATCAGTTCAGCTGCGTAGTTACATCCTACTATATGTTCGTCAATCAAATCCTTTTCCTCAAGGAATTTGACAATATTCACCTTGTAGTAGTTTTTTTTCTTCTTCCTAATATTTTTTCTTTTGTTATCTAAAAAAATACCAAATAAAATGCAACAACAACCGGTAACAATAAAATATATAAAACATATTTAGACAGTTGTGTTTTAGAAAAAAAATAATTAAAAATAATTGAGCATTTTCAATCATTATTTGGTTCTATTTTTAATATTTGCCTGTAGCTTAATGTCGCAAAAACAGACGAACGCTCAATTTAGTCGCTGTGGCACATTTCGAAATCCCATACAGGAAGTATCATTTTAAATTGTCCTTCTCAAAAGCCGATACGTAGTTTAATTCTAAGTAATCTTTGGTAATTATTAGAGAGCGAAATGTGTGGTTATTGTGTGAGTTAAAATACCACTCAATATCTTGCCATTGCAGACACAATAATAAATTTATAAAAGCGTGGTCTACCTACACAATCTAAAGTTCATCCTCATTTGCCTCTTTTGAATCCAACAAAAGTAATGATCAAAATATGGAATACTAGAATCAATGCCTAATTGTAATACAACATCCCTCAGTGTCTCCTCTAGATTTATTGTTTCAGTGTATCAATCCGTTTTAAACTGAGTTTTGTGAAGCTTTTATTTTCTCTTTTTCTATCCTCCTTCCTTGCACCACCTCCAGGATTTAAAACAACAAACGGCAATGTCCTTTACACTTATTTTATTTTCAAAGTTTTTTTCCGATATTGGAAATCTATTACTTTTTATTGTAAATATTATGGAATATTACTGTGCAATTGAAATGATTGCAGGGATTCATTTTCGTTATTTGAATTTCACAAATATACATGTATAAGAGCGAGAGAGAGAGAAGGAGAAAACGATACGAATTTATTGAAAATTTAGAAATAAAAGAGATATAAAAAATAATGGACAATATTCTGTATGCAACTCTTTACTCAAAAATTCAAATTCTTAACGAGGACAATATATTATATTGTATATCAATAAAATATATCATATTGGTAAAAATACTTAAAAAAGACAAAAAATGAAGTTTTATTTAAACGGACAAACATAAAATAGTGCTCCAATAGTTCAAGTCCATCGTTCTTGGAGGTCGTTATTTTCTCATTGGGAAACGAGGAAATAAATAATGGATAGAAAGACTGTATTTTATCGAATATGCGCTCTGCATCTCAAAACTTTATTCTTAGGCCTCTAGGTACTCCTCCTTTTTGTGTGAAAATGCAACCTCGTCCCACTTCTTTTAAAAGATCATTTTACCTATGAGTTTTTCAAGCCAAGGATCCCTTCAACCCTAGAAACAGTCATAAGTTGTCGTGGACCATACCCGGACTGTAAGGAGCGTGATTGTGTATATCGACAACCTTCCTGGCGGGTTTTCTAGTTGAAGGAAAGTCCTCTATTGAGTTTGGACTTCCTCGATCACGTAGCCGGCGTTGACTGTCCTTCCCTTGGAATGATGTTTGGATAGAATTAACATGATTTGTCTTTATAATCCTATAAATCCAGAATATTAAAGAGATAAAAGGTGCGAAAGACAAAAAAAATAAGACATAATATTAATATGAAACATTTTCGTTTTGTTTCTTGCTACTTGGTTCGATATATTTGTTTCTGTGTAGATATTAATAAGCATTTTATCCTTAAGTACTTTTTCATAAGTCTTTTTATTATGATCTTTAAAAAGTTATATGTTATTTTTTATTTAACAAATCAAATTTGGTGTTAATTAAATCATTGTTATTTCAAGCAAATGACCCAATTTTGAGAAAAACCGCTTGAAAGATGTTATCTTGCGGTAAGCACTTGTATTTTTTATTATAATGCCTAAATATGTGCACAATGGGGACTTAAAGACAAAATTAATTATTGTCGATCCCCCAAATTTAGGATGATTCAATTCAATATTTATTCATTTATATCATATAAAAAAGTAACTAACAATATAATGTACGCACAGATTTATACTCCAAAAAATGCATTTAATACTCCACAGATTTTATCTCTATAAAATTTAATTGTTTTATATAAATGGACTTTGTTTAACATCTAAGCAGATTTTTACAATTGTATACGTACAAAGATATTTAATATTCTGATTAAGAAAGTCTAGAAGGACAAAAAAGAAATATACTCTTAAATTAAAGTAAATACTACATTATCTCTTCAGCATGATGAGCTCAACGTTTGTTTTCCATGTTTTAAATTGAAGGGCTCTTTGGGCATACATGGGCACATACCAACATCATTCCCCCCCCCCCCCCCCCTCACAACTACAAATACATTTCAATTAGAGACTGAAAGAAAAAAGAAATCCTTGATTTAATTAAAGGAGACAAACAATGTGTGCCTATAAGGAGAATTGTAGTACATATATATATATATATGGCATTCTCCAAATAATTTATAGTCATTTACATATAATTATTGAGCATGAACCAAGGATAGTAGATTTTGTTTTGTAGGTTAGTTATACCTATAATATACCGAAGAAATGACGTTAGATTGTACAAGACTGTATATCATGCCTTTTTCAGCTGTCCATCTCTAAAATGACAAGACAATTACTTAAGTTAAATCAGAAGAATTTAAGCAAAAAATATGTCACGCCAATACTTCTATTCGGAACAACCTCCAATCCTAACAACGACAACTCTAAAGCTATTGAGTTTGTTCTCTGTAGCATCCGGGCCATGATTGCAGAAAAACTTTCGACGGCTCGACCCCTGGATCAAAGCACCTTAAGATCTATTTTAATGTCCTCTTCGACCCGTTACTCGGCTCTCACCGTCAGGATCCTGGATCTCTCAGGGACGAGTTGGAGCTACGCTGGAGACACTCTACGCTTCTACCCAAACGGCTCAAAGGCGAGCCTACAGTTTCTGAGACGCCTATTAAGACTATATAATGGTTTCCGAAGAATCAGAAAAGAAAGCTTCATCGATTTTTAATCATACATTTAAAATTTTAATATTAAACTTTTATTAACTTTATTAATTTTGCATTCAGTTTTTGTTCTTAAAGTTTTATTTAATTGTGTATGTTTTTTCTTAAAAATTATTTACGTGATATATATAGGTTTATTGTTGTAACTACTTTTGATTAGCTGTAGATATCATTTTGGATTCATTCTGTTTTGACTTTAATTTAGATTTTTAATGTAAAACTATAAAATTTAATTATATTTATATACAATAACTCAAATCGAATAAAGTCAATAAAAAAAGAACAAAGACGTTAAACACATTTATAGACATTCTAATCTTAAATATAACTTCGTAGAATAAAAACTACAGTTATAAAATATAAAAACAACAATTAAAACCAAAAGCAATAAAGAGACACGTCATATATTTTTTTAAACAAATTTCATCATAAAAAATATTATTTTATTATTAAAATCTGACTATTTTTTACAAATGAAATAGGAAACTTTATGGGAAGAAATTGAGCTGTTATGCAGAAAGGTTTGTTGAATTGTTATGTGTGAGTATGCAGACAAAAAATAGTCATTTTTTTCATAATATTCTTTAAAAAATATAGGACCACAATGAAGCTAACCCCAATGAATCATTGCGCAAGCATTGAAGGGTGCTTTATTTAAATAGGTTTATGATTAGGTAAAAACCGCCAAATGGAAATGTTTTTCGGAAATATGACTTACAATTAAGTTACAAATTAAATGATCGATAAGCTATCAGCTAATATATATTTTTACAATGAAAATGTTTTATACTTGGTCAATATGTATAATCATAACACTGTGATTTGCTTTAGTTTCATGAAAAAGTATAGCAGTAACAGCCCTTGAGTTAATTATTTATTAAGAACTGTCATTTTTATTTAAAAAATCTTTTAACTCTATCTTGAAGTCTATATAAAGTGTGTCCTTTAGTTAGTAGAGTGCTCTACAAAGAAAGAAAATCTCATGGTATCATTTTTTAGAAAAGAGGTACTATCTTTAAAAAAGCCGTGGCCATCTTATACTTCATTAGACGAAAACTCCCTTAGAATGATTGGAATTTAATTATTTCTGTACCAAAATATTTCGGAGATACAGAGCTTTTATTTGAGTATAAACAGTACAACAACAAAAATAAAATGTTGACGCTTTGTCGTGTACTTCAAAATGGCGCCCCTGTTGGGCTGCAAGTTTTTTAGCCAATTTTTATTTTGAAGGTAGTTAAAGTTATAGTTTTCCAAAGCCAAAAAAAAAATTTAGAGTCTCAAAGGGATAACCGACAAACACGCTATTAACTATAGGTATATGGAATATTTTAATATTAATCTTCATATTTGTATACTATACATTACATTCCCAACCTTAATTTGTCGGTTTATCTTTTTATCTAGTACTGAATCTCGTTCCTCTTACGGTACAACCAAAAAAGATCATTTTTAAATTATAATTTAGGTGTCGGGTTTTCCATATTTGCTTCCCTTCGACAATGTTATTTATAGTATAAAATAATATTAATATAAAAAATATTCAAGATACCACTAGTTAATAGCCTGTTTGTATTTAGACTTATCGAGGAATATTAATCAACCTCAATGAAAAGATATTGGGTAATTTAATGTCACAATGCTTACTTATATTCTCATAGATGCAGTTTCATATAGGCAAAAACGAAGGAAATTAATTTCAAAGGTTTTGATTTCCTCTATAACAATTACTTTAACAATTTTTGGGATTTCAAAAAATCTTCTCCCGTGACCTCCATGTAAGAAGACAACTCTTGTCACATATATCACCCCTTTTCTGCTCACTGCTCAACTTCCATTTACCTTCTCAATATTTTTTGAAAAATACTATTTGTCAATATTAATGGATTTTTATTCACCCTTACGACAAGTTTCCTTTTTCAAATAACCAGGATGTGATTTGATTTCATAAGTAGGGAAAGGTTCTACGGGTTTTTAAATATGACCTTGCGGCACATACCCTTAAAAAATGTATGTTGAAAGGGTAAAAAATATCTAATGTTGTCACGTATTAGAAGAAAGCAAAATTCATGACACATTGCCCACTTTTTATGAAATACTTTTGTTCAAATGGGTAAAGCGTTGTTTAATGGAGTACTTAATTTGTTATTGTGTTTTAATGACATGTTTACTTTTTTGATTAGATATGGATATAATGATTTTTATATCCTAAAAGTCGTTTTTAATCCACTAGAATTCATTCTCGATGTGTTGATCAGAGCCCTCCGTCACCTCATAGGGGTTAAACCTACGCACGTAACATTAAAAACCAAGCATACTTCCATTAACCTAGCTTGCATTCTTATTTTCCTATTTTCTAAACAATCAATTTTATCAACACTGGATATTAAAGTCTATAAATATGACCATTAAAATCAATTACTACTCTTAAGGGTTTTGTAGTTTAATGTTTGTTTTATAGGCATATATAAATAGTCCTTCCCCTTCACCTTCCCAAAAATAAAAATAGATTTTTAATATAAGTGTATTTTTTTACTTACACATTTATATTTCATTGTTTGAGCATTTTTTGCATATTTGGTTCGATAGAATTGCATCCATGTGGATATGAATAAGCATTAGAGCGTGTAAATTAGTTTATCGAACCTAGGATTTTATCAAAGAGATAACCAAAACAGACTATCAAAACATTTAGAGTTGAACACGCCTTATTGCACTGAGTTATTACACTCCTTTATTAGTTTATTACATGTTTGAAAACACTTTTTGATACAAACTGAAATTAGTTTAAATCTGATCAAATATGTTAAATATTGGAACAACTTGATCTTGTTTTATATTTATTAACTCTGCCCCCGTTTTCATTTGATATCGATGATGTTGATGTCAAAAAAGTTTTGCCTTTATTCTAGGGGAAAAGATAAGTAGTATACTACATCTTTTTCCTTATGATAAAGATAATTTTTTTAAACGTATCTTTGTGTCTATTTTATAAATTGTGGGTTTAATCTAAAAATTCATTTTATTATTTATATAAAACGAAGTATAATATTTGATAATATTTTTAATAAGATTGTATGATTTTTATGTTGTTAAAATCATCAAACCTTTTTGTACAAAATAATGATTTTTTGGCCTTGGCAAAATAAAGATGATATTCAGAATTTAGGGAAGCTTAATTTTGTAAATTGAGTAAAATCAAAATATAAGAACTGGCATACTGCCATAAGCCTTTGACTTGAGCCTTATATTGGGTTATTTAGGATCAATGTACGCCTTTGCGTAGATAATATCTTAAATTAAAATAGTAAATGAGCAAATTAATCCGGATCTGCATAATTTTTTTAAGGGTACTATTTTCAATGTTTCTTAGGTGTTCAGAAAATAATTATTTGAGGCCTATAAAGTCATATTTTGAGTTATGAGACATCGATATATAGACTATGGGCAGATGTATTCACAAAAAAAAAAAAAAATGACCTTTTTCCGTAGCACGAGTAAATTTATTCTAGTAATCTAAACCAAAGCATTGCCTAATCAAGTAGAACGGTCCCACGTGTGAAATGGAGGAAGATGTGAGAAGAAGCCAACATCGAGGCGTGGCCAATACCCTTCATTTTGTCAAGGAATGCCTCAACAAAGGTCAAAGGAATGTGTTTGAGAGAGTTGAGAATGAATATGATAAGTTCAATCCAAAAGAAGCTTGTGGGAAATAATAATAATAATAATGGGGGAAAACTGCTAAAATATATAAACAGATAAACATATGGACATGCAATTGTGGTTATCTATCTTGTACAGCGAAATCTAAGTGCTTGTACAAAATATTAAAACTTTTTAATTTAGCAAAAATGAAGGCTACTATAGTGATAGGTAAGGAAATGTTCTCCCTTTACCCCCCCCCCCCACCCATTCTTTTATGATTTAAAGAAGGGAAAAGAATAAGAGTGTACTCATGATGATGTTTTTAAATTATTCTTTCATTATGTTAATTTTTCACATTTTAATTTTCTCCTTAAAAATTTGTCACGTGAAACTAAATTGAACTTTCTTTATTTATTTAAATGTAGGGAGTTCTTTTCATCACTCTAAGGTTGATGATATATATCCATGACGTTCATTATATCCATACATTTTTTGTAGATGCCTTCGTAACTAGTTTCACAGCTCTCTCCACTGATTGTGAATGACTAGGATAATGATTTATTTTTAAAGGATATTTTTTTTAAAGTTCTCCTTAGTTTTTTTAAAATTAAATAAAGATTTGAAACATTTTACAAGTATTTGTTATTCTTTCCCTTTATTATTCATAACCAACAAATAATGTACCTACAACGTCAAAGGTTGAAGCAAAAAAAAACACAAGTAAGGAAAAAGAACACTAAAAATTTCTGCTTCTTCAGCCTCTTAGTAAAAGCAAAATGTATCTGCAAGTGATAATAAATCTTTATAATGCTGGTGTTTTAAGAGAGAAATACTGGTATGAGTGTGTGTTTGTGTATATGTGGGTAGTGTACATATGAAAGAAAAGTAGTAGTTCTGGCAAACATTAATAGCCCAACAGATAATATTGCGTAGAACTTGTTTGTTTAACTGACATGTTTTTGAGTACCATATGTGTGTTGTCTTATATATGTTTTTACTATGAAAGTATATATATTTCTTGTTCTTGCTTTAGGATCCTTTTAAATATTAACCTCTACCTTGTGACTCACAGAGAAAATCCCCTTTCAACGTAAAAGCAAAAAGTATTATAAACCAAAATATTGAACCTATAAAATATGTCTTTATTTAGTTTTGAATTAGAGTTTTTATTACTTTCCCGACTATTAAAACATAAAACTGATACGAGAATAGATTTCTCTATTTTGTTTATAAATTTATTAAAAAATAATTTGTTGAGAATCAAGGGGTTTAAATATTGGTTTAAAATGTATGCAATGAATGGACTTGTTGATCGACATATCTTATATGAAAACTAACCTTGTAATATGCCTGGTTGGTTCATCACATTAGTTCTGTCACTTTGTGAGATATTTCTCAAAGAATGTTTGTCCTTTATCTCCAGAATGAAAATAATTTATTTGTATCATTTATAATTTTTTTTGGTGCCTAAATGGTTCGATACAATTGCATCCGACAGGATATAAATAAGCATTATAGAATTAAAATTAGTCTATCGAACCTAGGATCTTATCAAGGAGGTAGACCAAAAGTGACCATCCCCTCTCGGGATTCGTACCTTCGCCCCCAACATTGAGAGTTGAACACGCCTTAACACGCAAGGCTATCGCACCCCTTTGTCATATATAAATTTTTACCGATCAATATTATCTAGAATGGGATACTGTAGTTACCTTCCCCAGAGGAGGTATTGTTACCTCCGCCGAAGGAGGTATTGTTTTCACTGGCGTTTGTTGGTTTGTTTGTCAGCAGGATAACTCAAAAAGTGCAGAACGGATTCAAATGAAACTTTGTGGAGTTGTTGAAAATGCCAAAAGGAACAAGTGATTAAATTTTGGTATCTCTAAGTGCTTTTTTAATATGCAAAATGAGCAAAATACTACTACTAATAATAATGAAATGGGGAATCTATTCAGGGAGTAGGAAAGAACAAACGCTAAAAAAATATTCATTGACGTATTATTGTTCATTTATCAGCTCAGGACTATGTTAACCCAGTGACGTAGCTTAAACTTCTTCCGTCTTCCCATCTCTGAGTGCTTTTTTAATATGCAAAATGAGCTAACAGAGAGTTAACAATGATTAGAGATAGAAAATCGGGCGTGTGAAAGGGAGAATGTTTGAATGGGAATGTTGTGGGGATCGGCGGAGGTACACACTCTCTGAGTGTATACATGCCTCTAGTTTTCACTGGCGTTGGTTTGTTGGTTGGTTTGTTTGTCAGCAGGATTACTCAAAAAGTACGGAACGGATTCAGATGAAACTTTGTGGAGTTGTTGGAAATGCCAAAAGACACAAGTGATTAATTTTGGCATCTCTGAGTGCAGAATTAAGATGCAAAATGAACTAAATACTAATAAATATTTCAAGTTAGCCTACTTTGCCAATAGATGTCGCTGTGCTGTGAAATTGGGTGCCGGGAGCGTCTTCCTATCGGAATTTCCGTCGAGGGGAACCCTCCCCCGTCCTCTACGCCGCCCAGTCGTGAAAACCCCGCCTCGGAAGGCTCATAAGGACCCCGTGACGGCGGAGGTTTTCACTCTCTGAGTGTATATATGCCTCTAGTTTGAACTACTTTGACTCATTCGTTTCATCCAAAATAATAACATAGTTCTCAAGAACATTTTTATTCTTACTAAAACATTGACACCATAGTCTTTTGGACAAGTTAACCGTTTATATTTATTTAGCCCCTGATGGAAAGACAAAAGCCAAGCAAGCATTCTTGATTTTCGTTACTACGTTTTCACTTCAAGGTGTATATTTTAGAAAGTATGTAACCTTATATATCGTAATTCTGCTGGGTATATTGCTTTTAATGGTGCCATTATATTTTGTTGAAGCGGTTTTTGTTTCATGAAAAATAATTCTTCTTTTCTGTGCTAAGCCCCGTGTATCTCAAAGTAATTAGCCTATTTTCAATTGAAAATAATTTAGACCGGTTAGGATTTTTGTTCTTTCATTATTAATTTTTAGGCCACAGTTACTTTCAAAGTTTATAATAATATGATAGGTTTCTTTTAAGTAACTCTGGAGGTCATCTCCAGTTCTAGAATACTTATTTGTAATAGCGTCAACGTATGCTTCCATTTTGTTTTCTATTTTGATGGACTTGTCCACCGCCTCTGTTTATATAAAACCAAAGCTTGTCCTTTCCGTACTTCAAGCGAGTATTGCACATGTCAATTGTATTCATTCTCATGACGTTCCAACCCGAACCGTAGTTAACATTGTTTTAATAATGTGTCAAGAGCCCAACCAAAATCTATTGATATGACTGCAAATTTTGAATATAATTATTAATAATATATAAAAGAAAGATATAATCATTTATTCTTAAGTATTTTAAAATAATCTTTTACATTGAAAAATATTATTAAACATTGAACTTCGTAAAGTAACACTTATAATATGTATTTTTTCAACAACGACCTTTCAAATACAAAGCTTTGGTCAACAATTACTGATTGTACAATAGTTTTAACAAAATTATATTTATTTTATATACATTCTATCGTCTAGTTCAAACTTTACAGTTCATAGGCGCTGGAGCTTTTTATCGTCTTTGTAGAAGTGGGGATAACGAACATCGTGTGTATATATATATATATATATATAGTGAATAGATTCATTTAGTTCTTTCCGTGGAAGCCACAATTGTTTTTATTATATTATTATTTTGTAAACAATTTTCTAACAAACTTTAATCCTTTTAAGCGTTGGATCTATAGAAGTAACATACTTTTGACAGTCGTGGGTATTTTTGTTATGTAATAAAAATGAAACTTTTATTTATAGTTTTTTTGGGCTCATAAATAAGAAATATTTGTTGTTCCTTCCTGAAATACAGGCTGATCCATATCTTCCCCCTATTATGTTGTTGTCGTTGTAAATAGAAGAATATATGCAACTGCTTTCTTATTCCATCCTACATATTTAATGTTCATTTTATTATGTAAAACAAGACCAATGAGCTGAATCTTGATAGGAAGTCATACAGAATGAAATGAATATTGGTTGAGCAATGCCCGATTTTACATTTAATTGATCAAGAATTATATACTCTGGTGTTGAGAGCTCACATGTTTTGCATCCAGTTAAACTAGTTATATTAGATTTATCGTACTGCCATATAAGTAATAACTTTTTTTCTTGAAGAAAATACATGTTAAATGAAATCTGATAATAAAAAATCTAAAGAAACCTTTAGATCCAGGGAAACCCGCTCACGTTGCCGTCTCCACAAGATAACATTACATGTATTTATGTTAATTGTATCGTTTCATATGGATATTTCTATAGGGGTTCTTCCATTCAATTTATATGTATATTATATTACTAAAATAATGATATAATCAACACACAAGAGCAAAAAAATAGACCTTTCATCTTTTTTCTTACTGCAGGAGCTAATTCTTATTCAGCGTTTTTAAGTTTTTTATTAAGTTTTTTTAGTAATTTAATTAGAGTACACAAGAAAGAAAAGTTTATTTACATTTATTTATATTTTATAGATTTGATCAATTCCTTAATGAATCACGTCGTTTTTTGTGCAAATGAACAACAATATTATCCATTTGTAGAGGTCTGAATAAAGTACAGCTCACTCTTCTTAGGTATAAATAATAATTGAAATGAAATCGAGAAAATAACTCCTAGTTTTTTATGCTTGTGAAGTACAAATCAAAAGGGCTTCAAAACAACAACTTCCATTTTGAAATATTAAGTTATGCCTAAAGTTTGCTTGGAACTGCAGGAAGATACGCGGCCTTTTTACTCAAAATCCCATCGTTGGACGGTTCATCATGGACATTCGTGGATGAATTGATAAAATATTACCCGACTCAAAGTCATCGCTTTTACCAAATTTTGAGGAAAATAATCAAGAATTGTAAGAAATTTGCATGATTTAACTTGTTTTTCATGTGTTTTACAGCTTATTCTTTTAATACTTGTTAATTAGATTTTTTTTGTTTGTTCAAGTGCAATACTAAATTTTAAACTATAATGTTTATTTTTGTATTTTATACGTATTAGCATCGTTTTTATATACCTGTGCTGTATATATGTGAACAGTTTAATTATAATAATAATGCCTTTGTAACTCAACAATTATGCTGCTGGAATAATAATAAAATACAATGACAAGCTCTTTTGTCATGAGAAGTGATAAGATTGAAAATTATCTATTTAGGCTCTAAAAAAATCCACTGAACATGTTAAAATGTGTGTGTAAAACATCATTAAATAATGTCTGTTGCTTCGTATTATAATCTCATTTACATGAATATCTTATATGATTTAAGATTTTCTGAGGTGGTGAATTGATACAGAGAGAAAGCTTGAGGTACTTTGTAAAAAAAAACATCCACTATCCATTATAATATATGATAATATAATTAAGAAATAGTTCATTGTCAAATTAATTCCTTTAAGAAACTTTATCACTCCCTCCTAGTAACTCTCATGAGCAGACCATTTCGTGAGAGAAAGAGAACATCAATAGATTTCAGCCAAAATATAGCTGATGATAAGAAGTAATTTCAGCTATATTTTGACTGAATTTGTTTCTTCGATTCTGTAAAGTAGATATCGTTCTAATAAAATAATAAAAGTACATATATATAACTCTGAATCCATTGGGTATTAAACAAATACATGAGTAAATATTGTATTGATTCAGTGATGCTTATTCGTATAAATTAGATAAAAATACTCTATATGCTTCAGTGTGTACGTTGGACTTTTAACTTTCTTAATGTTATATCGTTCCTTAGAGTCCGTAGTTTTAAGACAAGGAAACTATGTATCCAAGATAGGATACTTATTTGATAGATCTATTCATGACGTTCTCTTCGTGAAAGTCAAGATGGTTTTATTTATTTTGAAATGGTAGTTTAACGATTTTAAACAAATTTTAATCATTTGTAAGCCTTGGGTCTTAAATAGTTGCATTATTTTAACAGACATTCACACAATTAATTCCCAATTTAAACTCATTGAGATATTTTTCATGATGTGTACTAATATGAACTCTTTAATTCTATATATTAAAAAGGAATGAAAATCACTCTTACAAATATTAAATCAACATAAAAAGTTGGACTAATTGTATACGTATATAAGTAATCAAAGTTTTCTGTCTATTGTCTTATTCAATTTCTTTGCAATTTCGAGTTATTGGGTTGGGTTGTTGGTAATCTACCTTTATTATTGATTAAACATATATATTTATCTACATAATAAGGTTTGTAAATAAACGTCAAATAATATAATCATTTATTTCTCATTTCACTTTTTCCAAATGTAAAATGTTTGTTTACATTCTCATTTCCTAACATTTGGCATGTGGTTATGTTATGATGGCTCAAGGGAATGCATGAAATATGTTCTCGCCCTAAAGGTGAAGGCATCATATCAAAAAAACCTATATGGTGAGAGCCTTCAAAAGCATAAAAAGATAGGGACATAATTATATTTTGAGGATTCCTTGTGTTTTACAATTATTATGATATAAAATGACCTTATTTGTTGGATGTTATTTGCGAAAACAACAATATATCCATTTATGAATTGAACTGAATCAAATAAGAAATGTAAAATACTATGAGATATTTGAATTTTTATCAAAGGAATAGTTTCATAATAATAACTAAAAATATAAATAAGAAGATGTTCATGTTTCTTATCAATATACATATATTAAACTATTAAAGAATACAAGACCATCTATGAAGATAACGTCCTTCCAGAACTGTCAAATTTCTAACAATTTAGTTGAATTTTGTTAATATTAGAAATAATGTTTATATAAACCAAAGCAAAAATAAACCAACGTTTTCAGACATAAATAAGTTCATTTAAAAAAATTGAAATTATTTACTAGTATATTGATAATTTGTATAATTATTTGATAAAAAAATAACAAGAATATGATTGTTATTGGCCCCTATCAATGAGCAGATTCATTATATAGTTATTAGTTGTTCTATTAAATTCAGGAGCTCCAGAATACCTTTACAATAATATTTTGAGTCGTTGATAATATTAAGTTATTAAAATAATATTTTTTCTATTTTGTTTTTTCAAAGTATATAATTCAATGTTTATATATGTAGGTAAACATTATATTCAGCAGTTGTACAACTTGAGATTAAACACGAGTTTATTGTTCAATAATAAAAATACAAACAAATTAATTCAGAATGTGTATAATAAAATTACAGCTAAAAAAACAATCTCCTTGAATTTTTATCCCTGTTTGTTTTGCCAAATGAATCCCAAAAAGATTGATAAGATATTATTCTACATTTCAACCAATACGTGGATCCAACCATTTAAATTTGTTCAAGCTTAATATGTTATTGAAAGGAAATGGAGAATGATGCATAAATGAAGAAAGGGTTTAATAGAGACAATGAAATTAAATCATTAAAGTTGAAAAATATTCTGGTTCAAAATCAACGCCATCTCTTGTATTTTTACGCACTTTTAATATATATATTTATAAAATACCTATCATCAAACATAAAACAAACATTCAATATACAAAATATATATGAAAGTTTTCATAAGATATCTTTTTCAACAACAAAAAAGTAAGAATTGTCAATACTTAAGACTTAATTCTGTTGAATGTCTAATTTATAATATAATTATTATTAAAAAAATTACATAAAGAGCTTGTTCTTGATTTTGTTCAAGATGGTGTGTTCCCAGGAGGTTCCAAAACACTGAGAGTGGAATTTCAACGGACCTTAAAAGCAAAATATAACTATTTATTATTGAGATAGTTATCTAAATGTATAAAACGTTCCGAATATTAGTAAAGATGCTTATAATATTAAGATTAATATTAACCGGAAGGGCATATGCTTTCTGTATAAGGGCTTTATAGGAATAAAATATAAAGAAGGCAAAAACAAATGCAATTATAAGATAAATGGAACACATAAACAAAAAAAAGGTACAATAAATCCTAGCCTTACTCCATGACACCGGTATTGATGTGTCTCTCATGGCACCAACCTTTATAACACGTCAGCATATTCATTCCTCGTACTTTAATTTGTTCCAAAGTGATAGAAAAAATAAAGTTATTCACAATATCCATTGAGGCCAAAATTTCAGCATTTAAGAAGTCTCATGTTCACAAGCAATTAATGAAATATGCATAGATTTTAACATAGGGAAATAAATATTTAAAAAGTTGATGACATGGAGTATTATTAGTTGTCTAAACCTAATGGGAACTATCGATAATAATATTTTTTGTAAAGTCTCATTAAAAACTTTACAATCTAGAAAATAAGTAATATCATTTTTCTTCTTCTTATGAGGTTCGTGAAGTTTTCTTTTTTGTATATTCATTGTACTATAAACTTATATAAAAAGTATTAAAAAACGTATTAAGAATTGGCTCTCTAAGGGAACACACTTTTTAACTTTTTCCTCTTTCCCAGGGTAATTTGCACTCAAATGCGGAAAATACCTTCACGTAAGAGAGTAACCAAAATTTTATATTGTACATTAAATTCAAATTTTAAAAATATTAAATTTACATTTTAAACAGTGGTAAAGTAGTCAGATATATTTCATACATTTCAAAGTATGTCCCATGAAAAATCTAAACTTTTTAAAACTCTTTTTACTTTAGGAGCGGGAAACCGAGTTTTTATACATATAGTATTATATTTTAGTTCAGAAAGAATTTTCATAAAAAATTAAACGCCATGATAAATAAGTAAGCGTGTTCGAATCTCAAAATTAAGGGAGAAGGTTATATTTCAGATAGGGGAATGTTAACTTTGCTCCACCCCATTGAAAAGATCATAGGGTTTAACGACTTTCATAGGAAAAAGTAACAAAAAAAGTTTAAAGTTGAGAAAAATTACTTAATTTTTTTTAATTGGTCGTGTTTTATGTCATTCCAATAAAATCAGTTATGCATTAAGTACTGGGCCTAATAGTTGATTCCTTTGAATACACTGAAAACAGGAAGAACGATAAATATATAAATTAATAAGTCTAGTGTATGCAAGCGGTCGGCTGGTTTCACAAAGTTCTGCTTACCTCCTTAGTGGCTCTGATATCGAGAACTTGGTGATCTATAAGGGTAGTCTCGTCTCATAAAGAAAGTCAACTATAATAACATTATGATATAGCATTTGTATTTTATACAAATTGTATTAGAGCTATATGTAACATGAAATAACGCACAGACCATTTTAAGTTAATTACTCGAATGCTTAGTTTTAATTCTTTAATTCATATCCATACCGATGATATGCTTATCAAATCAAACCGATAAAAACTCTATTATTATATCAATTATTGCTAATGTGTTTAATTCTTGCTTTCTATAATTTAAAATCATCCAATATATTTTTTTTTTTCTTTACTTAGATATACAAGTATTTGAATAAATACACTTGCTAATAACTATTATATCTTTACATATAACTTATTTGTTATTATACATTTTTTCTAATAGAAACTTCTATTTCTAACAAATGGTTGTTGGAGAAATGATTATATGAGTGGATTCTTTCAAACAGATGAAGTAATGTTACAAGTTGTTATTAAGCATCTTTTAGCAATTTGCTATTGCGTTGTGAATTATTTGAAGTTCAATTTGTTTTAATTAAGGACATTTTTTCCAAATAATATGGAAGGTTTAACTTTACAATAAACATCTTTTTGGTTTTTTATTATTTACAAATTAAAATTTAATTGAAAAATAGAAAAAAAATACCGAAGCAAATCAATTATTTATTCGACACTTACGACTTTTTTAATGACCAAATGAACTTAATAAGTTGAAAGCTGAAATATTGTTAAAAATTGGCAATGATCTAAGAAATCAAAAAGGTTTTTATGTAACCTGATAAACTCATAAGTAGGAGATATTTAAAGTAAGTGCTGTGCATAGGAAAGCCAAGCAATATACACAAAATATTATTTCTACATCATTTGCTGTATGAGAAGCCATCAATTTACTAATATACATATATGTAAAAGTCATTTAAAAAATTACATTTCACACTCAATCTTCATTTAATTTGCAGTTTATATCAAACATACAACTCCCCATTACTGTAATATGTACTAACGCATCCATATACTCATGCTATTTTCTAGTATAGAGTGTGATAAAGATATCTATTTCGTTTTCGATCTTTGAGAAGTTCAAAACATACACTTATGTAACAAACATTAATCTACTGTTTATAACTTTAAATAAATTGTTTAAATCTATATATTTATTCACCAATCTCTGTTCGTCTGTATGTCTGCACGCTATCTCCTCCATATTTATGGTCAGATTTGAACTTTGAAGGTACTTATGGAATCCTTGGGTCAGACGGACCTAATAAAACTATTTGCAAAGTGAGAGGACCAGAAATGAGGAGAAAAAAATTCAGACCTTGTCTGATTTGAACCACCTACTTTTCAAGGTAAAGAGAGGAAAAAAGGAAAAAAAGGAGGAGGAGGAGTTAGAGAAATAGAAAAAGAAAAAGCATCTCATGTGACTTAAAACATATTCTTTGTACAAAGTCCTTTTATGAGGAATGTTTGTACAAAACAGAAAATTATTTTCTCTCTCCTCTCTTATATTCTTTAAGGTCTGTTTCACTCACAAACTAGCTCCAAAACCTACCCATACCCAAAGGGCGAACATATAGGCGCCGTAGGCGCCAAAATATTGAGTTATATTTATTGTTTGTTATGATTTGCTCCTAAACCGCCATTCTGCGAAGAAGGAGTATTAAGAATACCTTTCCTGAAAGGATCAGCATAACTGGACTAGCCATCAGAGGTTAATACGAAGCCAGCAGAGTTATCGATGGTTAAATGTTTCTTGCACTTTATCGTCTGGCATCTCAACGTGTTCATTGAAGAGAGGAGGTTGGGACTTTCGATGCTGAGACTTGATGGAAGAAGGAGCCTTTTGACGCTGATTCCGATTTGCCTTCCACAACCGATAGGAAGTGGGAGCCTTAGGAGCTTTTGGAATAACTCCGTCTTATGAAATGCTCATGAAATGAACCATAGAGACCCTTGGTTGGGATTTGATGTATCAAGGCTCCTGATCAAACCTTAATGTGATCCTGACGTCTCTTTTCTCCTTTCATATGTCCATAATAGAATGTTATCACACAAATCTCATTTATAGGCGTTTTGCTTTGTGGAATACTAGACTTTATTAACTAGTAATGTTCAGTATAAAGTAATGAATAGAATGAAATATAAATGTAAAAGGATCTTACTCCTGCCAATACTGTTCTTTTTGTTTGTTTTAATCAGAAATTTGTACTTTTAATTTTTATATAATTGGGATGGCTCTCATTAAATTTTCAGAACCTTTTGTCAATCCTCAGACAATGCTTCTGATAGTATTTAAATCTATTTTGATATATGCTCTTTTTATGATAATCTTAGTTCGAACACAATAAATAATTCTTCCCCTCTTGGTTATCTTTTTATTCATTATTCATATTATATTCAATAAAATACTTTTTACATTATTGACCAAGTTGACTTTACTTCTTAATGAAAGATATACAAGAGTATTAAATATAGTTCAATAAATTTAAAAAGATGACTAAAAACATTAAATCTAAAGATATGATATGTAATATTTGCACTAGAATGACCGCGAAGGTGTACCTCCCTCCACGGATCGGAGAATCATCAGTGATATCATCCTGTGTCTGCATTATTTTAATTAAGAATTTGAGCAACCCAAGGATACAAATTAAAATAAAAAAGAAACAATAACGGAGTTGGATGAATTATAAATTAATAATGTATTTTATTCATCTGAAAAAATTATGATATTTTTTATTGCTCATAAGACGATTTTTTATCAAATTTGATGTGTAGCAATGAACAAAAAAATATTTATGATTTTTTTTTACCTGAAGCATTATAGTAAAAAATAATTTCCTCTGCTTTTTATATGTAATCTTTGGAAATTGCTATATTTATTGATCATCCTTTAACAGACGAACTAAATAATGAAAAATTAGTTTTTCTGAGTTCATTATTTAGTTCTTCAAAACACTACACCTAGATTGATTTATCTATAGTGAACATAGGTTCAAATAAATAATGTATTTTTATCGTTATTACATTATACATTATCGTTCTACATGTATTTTAGACACAATTTCAGCACAACAAAATGTTTTGTAGCAATTAATCTATTTTCAATACCTATTTCATTATCTTCATATGTGAAGGTGAAGGTTCAAATAATGATTTATGAGAACTCATATTTCATTTGGATCCATAATATTAACCTTCAAGGATCCAAAAATCCATGTTGTAGAATATTCAAGGAACAAATAACTAATAACGCATATTTTTAATATATTTTGGTAAATCCTTTTTGACAAATATATATATCATTTGATACATGTGATTTTATAAACTAATAATGAAAGAAGAGGAAGTTTGAGCGATTCAAAAATCATACATATTTCATAATATTCATGAACATATAAAGCTTCATCCGCTGATCTGCGGCAGTACATACATACAACGGTTGAAGCTACATTAATGATTCATCAAAACTCTGATTTCTTATACCACAAAGAGAAGGTAGCTGTCCAGGCATCAATGCTCCCCCACAGAACCCTTCAGATGAAGTGCTTCTTTATCAAGCTTTTCCAAGCGCTCTGGCGTCCGTCCCTAGGTTTTGATCCGAGTCCAATATGAAGATGAGCTGTAGATAGGGATCATAGGGGTATTCGAAGCGGAACTTTAGCACGAATGTAAAGTCGTCCTCACTCAAGTTCATTTCCAATAAATGATGCAATCACGGTTCATTACAGTTTTCAGTCCATATAATTTCTTTTGTTTTCTTAAATAAAGTCATCCGACACGGATCAACCGGCTTGCCCCGGAGCCTTGATACACTAATTCAAGCTAAAGGGTTCCCATATGAGCACTTCATAAGACAGAGTTATCCCAAAAGGCTCCCACTTATTATCGGTTGAGAAAGTCAAATAGGAATTTGGTGTGGGGGTTCTTATAGAAGGCAGAAAGGTTGAAAAATGTCGTTATAAAAGTAACATTGAGATTCTTGGAATGTTTGGGAGAGGCACGGAATAAATAGAAAAAGTGCTTATATCTATATCAGTTTGTATAAGGACGGCATTTACAGAAGAGGAGTGGCTGCACAATTCCAAGTTGTTCTTCTCATTAGATCTGCTAATATTTATTTATTTCCGGTGATGCATTAGCTGGAGTCGGTTGTGGAGGCCAAGGGAAGTCACATTAAATTAACACCTGCATGAGTCAATCTTCTTTCATATTGAATAAATAATTTCCATCACCTTAAAATTACAAAAATATTTAACATTTTGTAAACTTTCAGAGAGTTAATTTTATGCGCGTATCCATTATTCTATTATCTGACATATTTCACGATATAAGAATAATAAAATGAATAAAGCTGAAGTCAACCTTTTAAAATAAGGCAATGTGTGAATATAAAATAGTGAACCAAAATATTTTTATAAACTATTTTATTTTGTTCAAAAGAAATGTGCACAACTGCAAAATAATATGCACTCGCATAATTTATAACTGATAAAAAGGTAAATTTCAGATTTCAATTAGTTTTATTTAAAACTAGAAGCACTCAGAGAGTACAAACCTCCGCCGATCCCCACCAAATGAATCACTTGGCCTTTTTGTCACTTCCACCCTCTACGCACTGTCCTTTATTTACACTCTAGAGGTACATGGAAAGAAAAAGAAACTGACGTCATCAAAGAGGAGAGCACAGCACAGCGACATCTATTGGCAGAGTAGGCTAACTTGAAATATTTATTAGTATTTAGCTCATTTTGCATCTTAAAGAAGCACTCAGAGATGCCAAAATTTAATCAATTGTTCCTTTTGGCATTTCCAACAACTCCACAAAGTTTCATCCGAATCTGTTACGCACTTTTTGAGTTATCCTGCTGACAAACAAACAAACAAACAAACCAACCAACAAACAACGCCAGTGAAAACAATACCTCCTTCGGCGGAGGTAATTATGATAAAATAAAATAGTTATCTTAGGGCATTTTTTACAAAGGTTGAACTTCTATCTGTTATGAAAAATCGATAGGTGTTGATGATGCACTTGGCACTCATATATGATTATACGTTTAAGGGCCTTTGAATGGAAGGATATTAAACATTATGTCAGAAAGCTATTTTTCCTATGAAAAAATATCGATTATTCAGCCAAAATATTAATAAATCCCGAATAATCCATAGCTCTGAGGTTTGGTAACCTAAAAATATTAAATAAAAGTTCAAAAGTTATGGTGCAGGTTTTTGCGTGTCCCTGCTGCATCGATTGTTCACAATAATTCAATAGAACCTAACAAAATGGGTTCCAACACCACCAAACTAAATAAAATCGAGGAAAGAATTAGTTTGTATTCTTATTAAAGGAAATTGTTTGCATTTATATTATAAGTATATCCTTGACATTAAATTATATAAATGATATTAACAAATTTTTTTTTATCATATAGATAAATAAATATCCCAAAAATATTTAAAGGAGAAAATATTTATTTACACAAGTTGATGCCATAATCACATCATATAAATCAACCAAGACACTTGGCAAGGATGCAAATTTGTATAACCAACAAACTCAAAACAATTTTTTTCAACTCTTTTAATTTATGGAAAGACTAATCGTTTAAGCTAAGGCTTTAGCAGTCGTTGATGGTCAATAATTGAAATAATGCCCGATGTTTAATTTTTATTTATTCCACTGTTCATAAAAATATATACAAGCACAAAAAAAAACAGAATGCAGATAAATGATGATAATGCGTAAAAACATAATTAAACATTTTAGTTTAAAATTTTAACATCAAATATGAACAAACACTAAAATACAATTATAATAAAATAACTTGACAAAATAAACAAAACATAATAAACGATAAGCCTTTCTATTTTAAATCCTTGAATTGCGTAAAAGTTTTTTTATAATTTTCCCATAAGGCAGGGAACACGAGGATAAATTTATGTGCTGTTGTAAGGATGGAAAATATTTTGTGATGTTGTTGTATATATTAAACAAATATTTTACGTTTTATAAAATATAATTTGCTATTATTTTTATCAATAATTGGATGTGCGACTGACGACAGTTCATGCAAAACATAGCCGATTTTAAGAATCATTAGCCATTACCATGTTTATATATGTTTTTTGAATTTGAAATATAGATAACTCGCTTCGCCTAGTCTGGTCAAGAAAAAAAAAACCTCAGTACATTTTGCTGTAGATGTAGTGAAGCAGAAAAAGGATTATTTTCACTTTGCTAGTGAAAAGTTTGAGCTCGAATGCATCATCTCCCTGGATTCGGGCGAATAATTTGGGAGAAAAATATTTTTTAAAGCCCATAAATTTTGACAAATTTAGCGATCGGTAAATGGTTTCATTCTGCAAGATCCTTGGGTAATGAACAGAAGCGAACATCATAGACGATCTCAGATGTAATCGATACGATGGCACCATAAGTCATTTTTTGCATGATCCCCCTCTGAAATTTTTTATTTTAGATGAGTTGCAATAAAGTCTATCTAACTAGTGCCAAAATTAAATTTATAAATTAAGGAACCCTAATCAAAAAAATTACTTTTTTATACCGATTATATTCAAAGCTATTTCGCAATCATGTCTTAAACTTTACTTTTTAATTTTACATCAGTCATAAAAACAATTCTTATCATCAAGGAAATTTGGGTCCCACAAAAGGGGGCTTTGATTAGCTTCTCTTCTGATCAGTACTTAAATTCATGAGCTCACAAAGTAGTTGTTCTTACTTGCAAAATCTTGTTAGGATAATTATTTCATTCGTTACGGAGAAAGCTCATTTCTGGGTTCGTAAATGAAAATATAACATTAGAAAATAGTTTCATTAACTCAGTAAAGCAACAATTGCTATGAAAAAGTTTTTTTCTTAAGCGGATGCAACTTGATAACCCATTTATTTCCAAATTAAAAAATGGATATCTAAACTATCGATGTAAAAACCTTTTTATTTTAATCTATCTTTGAAGTTTCAGATCTTAGAAGATAGAAAACATGTAAAATATATTAAGTATATATTTATACAAACCCTTGGTAAATTATCCTGTTTTAAGATTAGTAAAATGCTTATCTGATTTGTTGTTTATATTTGAAAATGTCGAATTATGATTATATTATTTTCTTTTATTAATAAATAATAAATCACAAATAGAACATATTTTTGTCATTGTCTGAGGGACTTCTTGTAATCGCCCCTAAAATAAAAGCAACTACAAAGCAAACTTAGAGAAATATGAATATATGATAAGACAATTATTTATCATATTTTTTATTATTATTTTGCATTTATTCTAATCCAACATTACTTACAGTTCAATAAATTTATTTTTTTATGAATTTATGATTTTTTACATATATAATATTTTAAGAAAATAAAGTCAGAGCTTCTAGATTATATAATGTATTCTTTTTGTTATGGTTTTTGATTATAGTGGCGTGGAGAAAGAGGGTAGACATTATACAAACAATATCATTAACATAAGGAATCACTGATCATTCGTGCGTAATTTTCTACGCCAACATTTTGTTAGGTTCTATATTAATGAACTCGGAGAACTTATTATTATGTATTATTGTTATGTTTTTCGACATTAAAAAAAAAATTCTTTTTCCATGCAAGCTGTTTTAACGTTTGTAACAAGTACAAGCTATTAAAATATATATTAAAAATGGTTGTAGGAAAATTGCCCGAAAGAAAATTGCCCGAAGGAAAATTGCCCGAAGGAAAATTGCCCAAACAGAAAATTGCCCGAAAGGAAAATTGCCCGAATATATATAATTTGTTTTAAACCCCAAAGAATTAATATTCCCAAAGTAGCTAGTTAGGCAATAGAATAGTTACCTGAGGTGATTAAATTTGAAAAACTACATTTTTAATGTAAGAAATTAAGTAGTTTTATATTATAACATTTGATTTTATTTTCTCAACTCTTCAAAAAGTACAATGTTCTATAATCGTAAAATATAATATACATATGTTTAAAACAGTTTTAAATTATAGGCCAGAGACTTCAAATAATCTTTTTTGTCATCAATACTGTAATAATTGTTAACAATGTTTAATATACGAGAATTTATTTGAGCATACTTTTTATTTTTCCTGAAAACATCACCTCTACGAATTTGAACAATTTTGGACATAGACATTTTCTCTTTTTTTTGTAGAGTCGCTATCAGTTTCCAGATATTTGGATGATTACATCCAACGGTTTTATTGAGTGCATTGTGGTATCCTTCTACACAGTTGTTTGTTCTAGGTTCTCCAGATAATACTCTTTCATAGACATTCCACAAATGAATTGGGTATCTTGGTGGATGCCTTCTCCTATTATTAATTCTTCCTCTTAGAATTCCAATATAATTGGACTCAAAATACGAAATAAATTCTATTGGAATAGATTCATTTTCTGTGAGTTCTTAAAAAATTTCAACAACATTGTCAAGAGATACAAATGCAAGCGAAGAAAACATTTAAATTTGAAGACTAAAATCTCCTTCAGAATGGTACCGATTTTTGTACCTAAGTTCAATATTTTTTTTGTATAAACTCTGTGAAAAATGAAAAAAGCAACCATGAAGTGAAGTTTCCGGAAACACATCTTGTAAACTATTAATGAAAGCCATTTCATAATCAATAGAAATAGAAATTGGTTGCTCAACAACAATTTCTTTAATTTTTTGAAATAATAGTCTATAAGTAGTTTCTGACTTGTTTGGTAGAAAAATAAATAATCTGGGTACAGCGATGGATGTTTCAATGTATATGTGAACAGTTACAATTTGGTAAAAAAATCAGGGGTTATCTTGAATGTACCATCAATGGCCCATTTCCTATTATTCGTCAAATCTTGAAGGCCTGAATTCGTCCCAAATATGAGGATTCGACTTTGATCCTCCTCTCCAGAGTCATATAAAAGAAAATTATCTTCAGAATTTTCTAGAGTTTTGAATCGGGGTGGAATTGAGAATCCAATGCGAGATTGAGGAAATGTTGGGAATTTTTCATTGATGGTCTTCCATCCTCTAACACTTCTTGCAATATTCGATAATGTTGGCAATTGCGCAATTGTAGCTTCATCGCTGTTTGAAATAGCTGTCGAAATTGTTGATCGGGTTGTTTGTTGAGGGTTCTTTAGAGATGCTTCCTTAAGTTCTCTTCGAAAATTTATGGAGTCCACTTCTGCCTTCGTCGATTCATGGCAATGTTCATTCACATATTTAACAATTTCAACTTCAGTTTAAGATTTGGTGTGAATTTTTGCTCTACAGTTCTTTGCCTTCTTTTCGCAACACTCCCAATAAATAGTTCTACTATTTTGCCGATTTTTGTAATACCTATGTTGATATTCATCAACTAGGATCAATCGATTTCTTTCACTTTTTATAAATTTCGCCATATCTTACTTCGATAGCAAACTGATATATACTGACTAAAATTCTCCTATAGAAACAAAATATAAAAAAAGACAAGTTAAACGCATTAATGCAGATTTGCGTATGCAATCATTAATAAAGAAAAATCCTTTGTTGAGATGCCACCGTAGATGGAAGCTAGTAATTTCACCATAATAGATTTACAGTTGAGTATTGGGACTCTTATACAAAAATATACAACGTATTTTCCGGAGTATAAGTAGCAGGGTTTTTTTCGTAGCTTGGCCAGGGGTATGACTTATACTCCAGTGCAACTTATATGTGAAGTTTTTCTGCCTCTCTATCAAATAAATTTCCCCCAAAAATGTTACAAAATGATTGAATGCACTATAAAACGTTCCTTAGACAATTTCCATATATGTAGGTATTTTCAAGTTCAACTTATACTCCGGTGTGACTCATATATGCCTTTTCCTCCTTCCTTCTTCATTTTTTGGCCTGTCCGACTTATACTACGGAACAACTGATAATCTGGAAAATACGGTACTTAAATATTATCAGTTATTGTGACCAAATTCTGGACATAAATGAACATAATAGGCCGTGTTTACAAATTGTAGTAACGTAAAGTTTAAACTTTAAATTAAATTTAAGAAGTAATATTTATTTTGTGGTAAAAAATATATTTAATTGCTGACAAAATTAAATATATTTGATATTAATAACTTTCTATTTTTGTAACCAAATGAAATTAATTATGTCTGATTATATCTACTACGTATAAATTTTGATTTAAAATTCAAAGACAAAAGAAAAATGGATACACTCCCCTTTGTATAGAATAGGCGATATATTTTGTGTTTATTACGACCTAATATATATTTATTTGTTAGCTTAGTTCATCATAAAGTAAGAACTATTTTGATGCAAGAAATAAATTCCTTTGTAAGTATTTAAATCCTACTGCGTATGAAATTCAGAGGCGAAACAAAAAATGGATGCAACAGACAAAGATGCACTCCCCTGCGTATTGAATAAGCGATCTATTCTGTCTTTATAACGGCCAGAGACTTATTGTTTGTATTGTATGTTTTTTTGTTTATATATATATTCTTTGTTCTGTTATAAACTGTAACTTAATATAATCAATTTGACAAATTATCAATTATGATATAAATTTAAGCCAAGCAGGTACTATCAATCAAAAGGCTCCTAACACAAATTTATACCCCTTTTTGAGTTGAGTTCGGACCTCAAAACGTGAGGCTTAAAAATACTGGGTCTAACAAAGAAATTACGGTGATTTTTTCTTGTAAAATTATCTTTATCCATTAACGTAATATCTATCAAGAGCAAAAGAGCTATTATTCCAGAAATCGACCTCAAAATTTTGAGATATAAATTTGTGTTCTAAGGGGCTAACATGACTAATTCAAGCAACGGTTTTAATCATTCATTTTTAGCTTAAATTAAGACATGGATACAATTACATTTTGAGACCCGGCGGAACAAAAAATTTGGGTTTTGAGGGGCTAACATGAATTATTTTAGCATACGAGGTAGAAATTATCACGTTTTGAGGTCCAGCAGCACCCCAAAAACCCTAACATTTTGGGTATAAACTTGAGTTCTTAGGGGACTTATATAAGGCTTTGGGCATTTTGGGATTTAAAAAATACTAAAAAAATTCTGACAATTTTCCATTCGGGCAATTTTCCTTCGGGCAATTTTCCATTCGGGCAATTTTCCTTCGGGCAATTTTCCTTCGGGCAATTTTCTTTCGGGCAATTTTCCGCCTACCATTTAAAAACCATTACTAGGTATTGTAAATCATAAATGATTCAAATATTAACCTCAAAAATTTGGTTATTACCCTCGAAATAAATGTTCTTCTCTGATACTGTTGATCATATCTTAGGCTATTATAAACAAGACAGAAAAAGGAAAATAGTGAGCCAAAATGAATTAAGGCATATTTGCTACAAAAATCACAATAAGGTTTATCAAATCCTAGGTTCGATAGACTAATTATAATGCTATAATGCTTATTTATATCCTATCGGATGCAATTCTATCGAACCATATAGACAAAAATAAAAAAAGGTTTATCAAAATAATAAAGTTCATTTCTTGAGTTTGTCAATCCGTTTTTAAAGTTTCTGTTCATCATTGTCGTTATTGCAAGAAAAATGTGAAAACTTATTGATATTCGTTTATAAATTAGGATAATATATTGAATAAATAATTAATTTAACAAATCTGAATAAAGATAAAGAACAGCTTTCATAGATATATTTTTATGAAAAAAAGATGTAAATTTTTAATGATTAGCGTGATATTTCAAAAATATTCCACATATTCTTTAATGATTCTATTCGGTTTGTAGCCCTCCTTGTTAAAAAATAACTGATATTAGTTATTTGTATTATATTTTTATAATATTTGCAAAAGATGAAAGAGAAATACTATTAGAAAAAAACTTATAATGATTCTTGAGAGATCTATGAAAATAACCTTTTGTGTATTTGAATTTAATGGAAATCGTTAATTAAACCATTATTGATAATCATAAATTCACAAAAAGGAAAAAAGCACTTTAGAAAAAAAAAATATTTTTTTGTTCTCGTTTGGTAGTTACACGTAATATTTTTATGTTATTGTGATTATATTTCCCAAGTTAAAATAACAAGGCATTAATAAAGTAGGTTGTGTGAATTTGTTTGTTGGAATGATTTGTCATATATGAACATAAATAGGAATAGTAACTACCAGGAAATAATATATTTCTGTGAGGTAGATACGCCCAAGGTCTGTATATAAGGTCTGGACAATACAAAACAAACATGTAATCCTAGCAGTATAACTACTCAATGATGTCACTGGAGAACGAAATATATTTATATAATTTATGTTTATGTATATATTTATTTTATTAATTTATTTATCACACACACATACATATATATATATATATTTATAGATAGATAGAGAGATTGGTATATATATCAGTACAATCTGAGTTTACATCATATGATTCAGAGCCTGTATTGACCTATAAGAAATCGATTATGAAAAAATAAATAATAATTTGTTTCTTAGATTTGCGTCAAGGTATCCTCTCAAAATTTTACTTTATCTCTGACGCATACATAATCCATTATATGCGTAATTTTGTACGCAAGATAGGCTTTTTTAATGTGCATATAACTCTCTACTTATTAAATTGAAATGATTTAGTATACCAAAATATTAAAGCTGGTTAACCAAGCTTTCATTTGATATATTTTGTGTTCTAAAAATCGCTATACTTTAAGAGATATAAGCAAATACGTACTCTCCCCCAAAAAATGATCTTTTGATATGAGAATATACGATTACCATTTGGTAACGGCAGTTAGTGTAACCTGGATAGGAAGAAAAAAGAAGGGAGAGGAGTGAGGACAAAATACTCCCTCCTTCTCTTTCTCTTTCTATCCAGGTAACACTAACAGAGTTACCAGATGGTAATCGTATATTCTCATATCAAAAGATCATTTTTTGGGGAGAGTACGTATTTGCTTATATCTCTTAAAGTATAGCGATTTTTAGAACACAAAATATATCAAATGAAAGCTTGGTTAACCAGCTTTAATATTTTGGTATACTAAATCATGTCAATTTAATAAGTAGAGAGTTATATGCACATTAAAAAAGCCTATCTCGCGTACAAAATGACGCATATAATGGATTATAAATGCGTCAGAGATAAAGTAAAATTTTGAGAGGATACCTTGACGCACATCTAAGAAACACATTATGATTTATTTTTTTCATAATCGATTTCTTATAGGTCAATACAGGCTCTGAATCATATGATGTAAACTCAGATTGTACTGAATTCTGAATTGATAGAATGCAACCAAGGTCATTTTTGGATTTATCATCTAAAGTTTTACTAAACTTAAAAGTACTATTTTACTCTGAAGCGAACAAGTCATCTTCTACAGGCGAGTGAAGTTAATTGATACAAAAAAGCTATGAAATAAGCTAACAATACTCACTCCCTTTCTTGCTTTGTTTTTACTGAAAACTTTGTTTTATTAAAAAACATCAAACATACGTCTGGTAGTAAATTAGATTTCCTTTAAATTAATAATAATTATTGAAGTCTGTAACGTCCACCATTTTGAAGAAATTTGCGGAAAACTATATTTTTACTAAATTTTTAAAACTTTGACCTCGTTGCGCGACCTCGTAATGTTGACCGATTTTGTTCAAACTTTGTATGTCGTCTTCTTTTATCACCAAGAAACAGAAAATGCTCAAAGTCGCTAACATTTCAAACATTTGAAAAATAAGAACAACCCTAATATATATATATATATATATATATATATATATATGATCGTTCTCCAGTGACGTCATTGAGTAGTCACACTACTGCATGTTTGTTTTTGTATTGCCCAGACCTTATTATACAGACCTTGGATACGCCAGCCTATATACCTACTGGATACTCAACAGAGTGGGAAAATGTTCATTCATGATTATTTTTAGTGATCCAAAATGGCTATTCCACTTGTTAAGTATTTTTTTGTGGAACAAGAAAAGGAAAACTGGCAATAAATAATACAAAGAATACAAGTAACTATACATGGCAGGGTGACGCTTTACCTAAGTAGGTACTTCCTTTTAAGTAAATATTTATTCTTTGGTGAAACGTGGTGTATTTCAACGTCAATTATATTTCTCGAAATTGATATCAAACAAGAGCTCTCTTTTAGGTCCAAACTTTGAGTTATACAAAGGAGGCAGGGCTGCTTCACATTGAGATAATCCGCCTCCAAACTATCACCCACTCTCAATAGCATCCACCCCAACTTTGAAGCAGTAGGCCCTTATATACTCAGCAGGTATATTGAATTTCATTCATTATAATAGTATTAATTTTGATAAATATATGTAGTATATATTTAGGTATCCATTGCAATGTCTATTGTAATGTTTTCGTGAAATTGTTAGGCATTTTAATTTAAAATGAATATAAAAGACTTAAACATAAAAAATAATATATATAGACATAAATAATAAATAGTAGAATTTGGATGTCCTGCTTTCGTATTGATTTCCAGGCGCGCAAAATTGCCTTTCCATGTAGTTTCTAGTATATCCTGAGTAATGTCACCCTATCATATAATCAATAAAAA
>CP045896.1:18935645-18948615 GCA_013387185.1 Caligus rogercresseyi | reverse complement strand
AATAGTCTGGATGGAAAAAAAAATCACACCAATAATTTATTGATGTCATCGCGGGTGGGATTTTCAAATTAAATAAATTCTAAAAAAGTCGTCATAGGGTCTCATTGCCATTTTTTCCGTTTTGTATTCCTTAAGGCTGGGTATTTAAACACCATAAAAAGAAGAAATCACACAAATAATTTCAGTGATGTCATCGCATGGTGACATTTTCATATTAAAAATCAGTTCCTTCAAACAGGTTGTCAATGGGTCTTCATTGGCATTTTTTCCGTTTTTGTATTCCATACGGCTGGGTATTTAAACATCGCACAAAGAAGAAAATCACACTAATAAATTTCAGTGAAATCATCGCATGTGACTTTTCATATTAAAATCATTCCTTAAAATAGTTGACATTGGGTATTCATTGCCATTTTTTCCGTTTTTTATACTAACGCTGAGTATGTAATTATCGTAAAAATAAAAAAATAACACGATTAATTTCAGTGATGTCATCGCATGTGACTTGTCATTTTAAAATCAGTTTCTTAAAAGTTATCATGGGGTTTCATTGCCATTTTTTCCGTTTTGTATTCCTTAACACTGGGTATTTCAACATCGTAAAAAAAAATCACACGAATAATTTCAGTGATGTCATCGCTGTGACTTTTCAAATTAAAAATAAGTTCCTTCAACAGTGGTCATTGGGGATTCTTTGCCATTTTTTCCGTTTTGTATTCCTTAAGGCTGGGTATTTAAACATCGTAAAATGAAGTTGGTGGAAAGATACATCTCCCTCCTAGACCGAATCAATTATTAATAAACATTTATAATTTTATGAAAAATTGAATCCAAGTTTTATTTTTTTAAAAGCATTTCTCGTGTTTTAAAACTTTATATATTGACCATTTGTCCCCTACCACTTTTCTATTTACAAATTTTTTGTATGAATGAATATAATTTATAACTATTAATAATAATAATAAAACATCGTAAAATGAAGAAATCACACGAATAATTTCAGTGATGTCATTGCTTTTCTTTTCATATTAAAATCAGTTCCTTCAACAGTTGTCATTGGGTCTTCCTGCCATTTTTTTTCCGTTTTATATTCCTTAAGGCTGGGTATTTAAATATCACACAAAGAAGGAATCACACGAATAATTCAGGGAAATCATCGCATGTGACTTTTCATATTCAAACCAGTCCCTTAAAAAGTTGTCATAGCTCCTTCATTGCCATTTTTTCCGTTTTAGTATTCCTTAAGGCTGGGTATTTAAACATCGTAAAAAGAAGATGAATAATTTTAGTGAAGTCATCACATGTGATTTTTCATATTCAAATCAGTTCCTTAAAAAGTTGTCCTTGGCTTCATTGGCCATTTTCTCCGTTTTTTTGTTCCTTAAGGCTGGGAATTTAAACATCATAAAAAGAAGTTATTTTTTAAGTCGTTTCATAGAGTGCCTATGTTATTTTCTTATGAGAAGTAGTTCCTTAAAAAGTCGTCATTTCATCGTCATTGCCATTTTTTTCCGTTTGTATTCCTTAAGGCTGGGTATTAACATCCCACTCTATCTTTTGATTAGCACGATGTTGTAATATAAAAAGGTGTTGTTATTTTCCACAAAACTTAAATTGGGGGGACATACAGGGACAGAAAGAAAATAATTTTAAGTAATCATGTAGAAAACGAATTTTTCGGGAAACACTCAATAAAACAAAAACACGTCTTAGTACCTCAGTCTTATTCACAGAAATTTGGGCAAAATCTAATTGCAAATTTTAAAAAATCAACAAAAAACGTTTTGGTGAAAAAAAAAAGCATATCGATGACGAATTTTCCAGGAGTTGTCAACCCCATTAAAACACTCTCTGAGCTCTCAAAACTATTCACTGAAAATTTCGTCAAGATCTATGACCCGTTCGGGAGATACAGGGAAACGAACGAACGAACGAACGGATTCTTTTTTTATTAGTATAGATAAAATCATGAAGTGAGTGGGTATCAAACTTAAAGTTATAAATACTCAAACAATATATAAATTTGGATAACTGAAGATCAGTCTTAGAATAAAAATAAAATATAAATCAATACATATATGTAGAGTTCAGGAATCAGAGCGGCAGAGATTATTGCGGATACAAGACATTTCATGGCAGTACGAAAAAGCCCGCAGTAATTCTTCACTCTCTAAACTTAGTTCCACCAAGTCTTAAAATTTGGAAACTTCCTATCAGAACCACTTTTGGCCGCCCTCTACAAAAAAAAACAATACCATACGTATTTTTGAATGAATCTACATTTTGATACTGAGGGAACGAAGAATCAGTCAGTTCATTTGCTAACATAATTATAGACTGGCTTGTAACCAAATAAAGGATTGCGAATGCCGTGAGCGTTAAGGCTAAAGCTTTAAAGTAAAGTAGCGCATCGGGCCAGATAGCTTGGAAAGATTTTCATTGAGTCTCTTTTTTCTTTTTGTCCAGCAGATTTCGCTTTGGATTTAAAAAGTATGACGTCATCCCAGGTAGTTTTCGATTTCATTCATCACATCCATTTAAATAATTGCATTCACTACAACTATTTTTTAACTTATTTTCACAACGATAATTAATATTTCGATGTATAAGGCAACTGTATTAGAAAACATTTGAGTTTACTTCAATGTTCTAAAGATAATTTAGGAGTAAGGTTTCATGTGGAGTATCGAGCGCAAAGTTCCGCAGAGCAATAAAAATAATCGACACGACAATGTCAATTGAGTCAATGTTTAATTCTACGTCACTAATACGTATCAAGGGCACTATTATATCCCAACATTCCTACATATTTATTTACTTAGCTGCATCACATCAACGCCTCTAGCGGATAAATAAAACGAAAGGAAGCCAATAAATAGTCAAAAATAAGAACAAAAAGCTCTTGATGCACCACTTTCCTTTAAAGCTTTAGTTAATGCGTTTCCAACTCTCAATGTTGGGGCGCAGGTTCGAATCTCGAGAGGGGATGTTCATTTTTGGTCTACCTCTTTTTTTTTTTTTTTGCCTATGTGGTTCGATAGAATTGCATCCGAAGATATAAATAAGCGTTATAGCATTAAAATTATTCTACCGAACCTAATTCATTAGATCCTAGGTTCGATAGACTAATTTTATGCTATAATGCTTATTTATATCCAGTCAGATACAATTGTATGAGCCATATAGGCACGAAAAAAATGTAATACAAGAGTAACAGCAATAATAGCGTCTGCCGCTTATGATTAATTATGTAAAATAGAATCAAATAAGAGGAGAGGATACCTGAAGTTTTATTAACATAAATTATAAAGTTTCATATTTAGATTTGAAAAATGTATATGAAGAAAAGTAAAGGAACAAAAGTAATTATAATAAATCGGCTAAGTTGTTTAAATTAACTAATTAATTATTTTCAAAAAAATTCTTCTTCATTAAGAATATTTCAAATTATATTATGTTTAATCTTTATTTACTACAAGTGTTTGAGAGCTTAATTTTTTTTTTTTAATATATTAAACTGTTCACATATATACAGCACATGTATATAAAAACGATGCTAATACGTATAAAATACAAAAATAAACATTATAGTTTAAAATTTAGCATCGATCTTGAACAAACAATAAAATTTTATCTAATTAACAAGTATTAAAAGAATAAGCTGTAAAAAACAATAAAAATCATGCAAATTTCTTAAAGTTCTTGATTATTTTCCTTAAAATTTGGTAAAAGCGATGACTTTGCGTCGGGTAATATTTTATCAATTCAGCCGCGAATGTCCATGATGAACCGTCCAACGATGGGATTTTGAGTGAAAAGGCAGCGTATCTACCTGCAGCTCCAAGCAGGATCCCTCTGATCTCTCCCGGTCTTATTGGTTCGTATTTTGAAAGTTTTTTTGCTATCAAGGCCTTTGCGTTTAAAAGGGCAAAATCTAGCGCCTTCGTTTTGTCAGAGGTCTTCCTCCCTCTTGAGGAGAGCCCAAACAAATTATGGTTCTCAAGCTGGATGACGACCTGTCGTCTAGGCCACCAACATTGAGGAAGCAAAACATTTTCAGTTGTACAATGGCTGGGCAATCAACGAATGCGTGACTTGTATGATTATATAGCATTCCGCAGTCTTTACAGGGCCTGTAGAATTTTATGAGTCCTGCCGAAATTTGAAATTGTGCAGTGAACTTTCTTCCATCACAAATGTTATTTAGTGAGGATAAATCCTTTTATTCATATGTGGGTGTAGTGAATATTTTTTTGTTAAAAAAGCACACACTTCTTCTTTATCACATTCAAAACCCATTGACATTTTTAAATGCCATGGGCATGGAGTGTTTAATCCTCTTGTCTTTCTTTGGAGAGGAAACAAGAACCTTCCATCAACAAAAAGAGACCCAGAGCCTATATCATGCAACGAGAGCACACTTTTGTCCAGTGCCATTTTTTCCATGGCAGCAGGATCTCCAAGTTTTTGAAGAAGGCTTTTTTGTGGCAATTCCGCCGGATGATATCCACCACTGAGTCGTCAAGGAAATTGGGAGTACATTTCCATAAGATTCGCTGGGCTGCCCCCCAGAATGGGGATATATTTGACGTTATGTTATTGGTCAGGTCCGACCCAAATAACAGCTGTGTATACAGAGGACCACTAGAAGCCAGTCTTCTCCACTCCACTGTAGGATGCTTTGTGAGGCTAATGAAGATTTTAATATAAATTTTTGGAATTATTTTTCTCAATAGAGAAATCCCTCCACCAAGAGCTGCTCTCGGACGTTTAATGGCTTCAATATACGATTTATGAAAAAGGCTCCCAAGCCAAGAGTCTTCTTCTCGTATACAAAGTTCTGCTAGAAAGGGAGATGCTGTGGCTTTATACAGGACTAGGGGAACAATTCTCGAATTGTACAGGTCTATTCTCTTTTGAAGAATCAAACCTCTCCATTCGTTTATGTTTTTATGTACTTGAGCATTTAACTTCGTCCAATTTGAAGAATCTACTCCAGTTCCACACCAAGTCATTCCCAGTATACTTATTTTCCTTTTAACCTCCGATTTACCGACCCTAAAGTTAGGTGTCGGATCCCAACGGCCTAATGGGAGGATAGAGGTCTTACTTTGGTTTATCATTAAACCAGCTCGTTGGCCAAACTTTTCAAATGGTTAAGGAGAACTTCAATTCTTTTGAGCAATTGGAGCTCTGAATTGGCTTCGATATAGAGAGTGACGTCATCCGCATAGAGGTCCAGGATATGCGTATCTCCTTGAATGGAAATCCAAATCCTTTATATTTTCGGAGAATGGTGGACACCAGGTCTTCTATAGCAGCAATGAATAGCAGTGGGGCCGAGGGGCAGCCCTGTCGGCAGCTTTTCTTCAATTCAATTAATGAACTTTGTAGGCCGTTTAAATTTTATTTAATTATCTGTATACATTGATTAGAAGTTAGGGCTACATTAAGGGATCTATTATCATCTATATAACATTAAATATAAATAAATGGATTAAAGTATATATGCATATATAGTTCATTAAAATAACAAGAAAAAGTAATAATATATTTTGCCTAAAAAATGAATTGTCTTTTTGTTGGTTGGTCGTCAATGGACGCCATTGTTAATAGATTGTTTTGCCTCAAAATTGGAATGAACATTCGTTTTGACCCAGCACGTATTCTCATGAGGGTTTTGCTCATCAAACTGACGAGCAAAGGCCAATTTGTCACTTTAGCTATGAATAGCTTTTTCTTTATATTTGAATGCCCCTGGATATGTTGTTCCATATAAAAGTATGTAAATGAAATGAAAGGAATGTGATTTTCATGTAAAAAGTTATAAGCCCATAGTAGTAATATATTTTTGATGACGTCAGCGGAAATAATAACTTCCCCCTATGACTCAATAACAATCCCTGACAAGCGAAAGTTAACTTTCTAGCAATATAGGCATACCATTTATCCCTAAGTCCAAGTGACCTCTGATAGTCAAATTATAAAAAAGCCAGAATGATATAATATATATTTTTTAGTTTCCTTTTCTTGAAGTTAAACAATGATAAATAACCTTAGGATCCCATCTACAAAGGATGATTCTTGGACTTATGGAGCCCAAGAAATCCGATATTTCCCTTCCCGTTCTCCACTCTACAAGGACATCATCAAAAGACCTTTTAAAAATTCAAGGATTTTAAACAATTAATGTTTTAATACGTTTTTTGGAGTTTTTAAATGTTTTATCAGTTTAATTTTTTTTTTTTAGATAATATTTGTTCATTTGTGATAGTTAAATTTTAAACTAAAATGATTATTCATGATTAATTCGCATTAGCATCACTTATATATATTTCCTTTGTTATATACCTATATATATTTATATGAACTGTGTCATAAAAAATCTTTTGTCTTTAAATAACGCCAGTTTCGTTAGGCTTAAAATTGAGGGTAATAGTGTAAAGGCCCTGCGTCCTTGGTGAGTTTTAGGATGTTTAGAATGAAAGCATCCTTATTATTGTAGGCTTAGTAAACATACACACACACACACACACAAACACATATCTTATAAAGGAATGCTTAAAAGCCTTCATTTTTTGTATATTTTTATTTATTTGTTGTTTTTGTTACTGCCTTTATTGTTAGGTATTGCGTTGGAGCTGTTGGTGTTGTTTTTATATATATGTTTTTTCTCCTATTCTGAGCATACCATAATCATAATCAAATATGTGCACACACATATTGAAAATCCTCTTAAAGCATTTCGAGTCTATACACTTGGAAATATGTGTGTTTGCTCTATACAAAGCATATATTTCTAAGTCAAGAAACTTATATAACAAAAAAATAATTGTGTTCACATATTTCACCAAAATGATTGCCTCAAGATTTCATATTGATAAACTTTAAAAAATAAAAACCAGACTTATATAATATATATATATATATATATTAATAATTCTAATTTCACAATTTCGGATTTGAGAGTTGAGCTCTCCTTAGGATTTTAGCGGCCCCTCCTCAAAAAGATATATGTTTATAAAATAATTGAATTCGTAGAAAATAAATAAAACTATAATTTGTCAATTTGTTTTGTACATATAATATATATATATATATATTGTATACATATATATGAGAGTGATTCTTATTTCACGTAACACACATCAGGAAGTGTCTCCTCAATTGACCCAAAAGTTATGTATTATTTTTTTCGCCATGCTATTTTCAAACAATTTGGTGCAAAATATAGGTATGTAAATTTGTATGTAAGGATCTTTTATGTGCAACGAATATAGGGAACACACTCGTAATAAAAGAATAAGACAATAGCATATTGACTCCCTTTAACTCAATGACCCCCTTTCTCCCCATCATTGTATCTATATCCATTTTCTATCTCTTCCTGTGGTGATGATCATTATTAATACTTTTTGTATTCACTGAGGCTTTCTGTCATTTGTGAGGAATAGGGTGGATGAAACACATCCTTTTTTTTTCAACCAAGAGAGAATAAAAAACCAAAATAATATTGTCCCCCTCAAGTTATACGTCAAGATATGTTCAGATAAGAATCCAATCATGGTGTTCATTATCTTGTTCACCCTCTTTCCAGGGGCTAGCATTATGTAATAGCTTCCTTCTTGCCCATAATTCGAATCAAATGTCAGAGATAAGAAAAAGTCTTCCTCCTTCTTTTTCTCATATTGACAAAAAATTTATTGCTGGCCGGTTTTGATAAACATATCCCTTGAATTGACTTTCTTTTTATCTTTGTTATATACTTCGACTTGAATTATTTATATAAAGTGGAATACGACTAAAAGAATGCTCAACCTAAGCCGACATGTACACACAAAATGAAAAAATGTACAATATCATAGATTTTGAAATATTTATTACAATGTTTACATATATCAACGAACACCTAACTTGTATTTTGGATTGTGGAGATCAATAAATAGTTGTTGAATTAATAATAATATTATTATTAAAGAATATTATCGTTACTTTAAATAAGAGGTGAATCGTTAGAAGAATGAACAAAAATGGGCGGGTGTTTTATTTTATATTATAGGTGAAGATGTCGAGTGATTCAAGTTTTAGAAGAAAACATCATTTAAATTTAAAAAAAATGTTTGTGCAGGGGCCATTCTTACAAAATACATGGGTCGAGGTAGAAATGTGTAGTATTTTTGTAGACTATTTCGTGAAATTATGATCCTTAGCCGAATGCTCCGCTATAATGTCATTTACATATTTGCAAGAATACGGGGTGAAGCCATAAGGGAGTCCTCCTTCAAGATCCACGGTTTCAAAGGAGACTAATATGGTGGGTTGATCAGGAGAATATTATATCATACACATTGATTTCTGAATCTTGAGCCTTTACAGATGAGAGTCGAAAGGTAAGGAGGACTTCTTCATTTGCTTGTTGAGGAAGAGCAATCTCTGAGAGACTTCCTCTTCGAGATTTACGAGTCCAAGAGTCGTATAGAAGGAGGTTCATGATTGAAGTCTCCTTAATCATCCAAGAACCGCAAGATGGGAATGATGGTAGGGTAGATATGTGAAGAAGAATGGGTAGGAATAAGTCATGAGGAATCTCTTCCTTTCACGATCCAGGAGCTCAAAGGTTCCATTCCTATGCTTTAAGTCCCTCTTTTTCGACTCCGAGCCCGTTAATGGTCTTTCTCCTTTTGTGTCTCGCTCTATATGTTTCTCTCTCTCTTTATCGATCTCTTCTTTCATCTCTCTAACTCTCCATCTTTGTTTTTCTTTTACGCTCCAATTCAGTCATAAAATAATCAAAATATACCAAAAATCCCTAAAATATGGATGAGGTGTACAAAAGTAGAACCGAGCCTATATATATATTATATGTGTGTGTGTGTGTGTTTGTGGGTGTGAGAGAGAGAGTTAATGAAATAACTATTTAGTTTGTTTATTTTTTCCATTAAATTCATTTTGCATTGCATGTCATGCCAGATTTGCATCTATAATAATTTGAAAATTATTTGTGAAACTAATGATTAAAAAAGTTTTTGTATTTTTTGTATGTAATTTCTGGCGAGTAATTTTTGTGAAAATCTTCTGTAAATAAATGCAAATACAGATTTTCTTGCATAACACTGGGCAACAGCCAATTTAGGCCGGACTAATTTTCACTAATTCTTATAGAGTTGTATCCACTGATTTGAATATGGTATTCATTTTTCAAAGTTAGTAATAAATTCAGAGCTAAATGGATTTCAAATTTTTCAGCACTTTTTCGATTCAGAGCCATTATTGACATACAAGGACTGAAGTATAGAAAAATAAAAAGCAATGATTTGATAGAGCTGAGATCAAAGTACTCATTTCAATTTTTACTTTGTCTCTGGCACATTTAGACTTTAAAATATATGTCATTTTGTACGAAAAATGAAGGGTTTTACTTAGAAACTCACTGTTCCTCACTAAAAGGTTATTAAATTCACATGAATATGAAGAAAAAATTCAAGCTTTAATTTGATATGCTTGGTGTTCCATAAAATGCCTTATTTTAATCAAAATTAGCAAATGAATATTTTTTAAATCCTCTCCATTTTGCCCTTTTTTGAGAAATTCATAAGTCACCCAGTGAGATAGAACAGAGAGAGAAAACTGACGTCGAAACGTAGTTAAACAATAAAGAGGAATTTTACCCCTTTCATTGGAATTGGTTTCTCTCTCTGTTTCTATCTCATATGGTGACTTATGAATTTCTCTAAAAAGGGCAAAATGGAGAGGATTTAAAAAATATTCATTTGCTAATTTTGATAAGAAATTTGATTAAGTTCTGGTGAGGTGGGTCCAATCTAGGAACTAAACAAACAAAGAAATAAGTAGATTCATCCCATGAGAAGCTAATTTAACTTTCACTTTTGTATGTAAAGGTTCATCTCCCGTCAACTTATAATATGTTATTCGTTCAATTGTATTAATATATCGCTCTCATTGTTTGCAAATGCATAGACCTATAAAATAAAACACTACGAAATTATTTCATATTTTTATTATTTGTGTCTTTTATACATATACCGAGATTTAATATTACATATTATTCTTTAATGTGCCGAAGCTGTGCAAATATTATTTTTGAACAACTGCTTGGGACAGAGAGGAAAAGCAATTATTAGATGTTAAATTTTTTCCTAAGAGCAATTAAGGAAGAAAATGGCTTTCTTTTATGAGTGTTTTCATCGATAACATTTATTACTTATTACAGTTAGATTGTCACTTACATTGCTTTGTCGATACACATTCTTTTATGTATACTTTACTTACATTTAAACATTCATTTGTTCATTTTGTTCCAAACTCGAAATAATCTGTTGCAAAACCTTTAGTAATATGTAAGCTATTTAACTCGACATTAATGCCAATTATAATAATATTTCTCTCACGCTTAGAGGCAACTAAAAAAATTTATCAAATAGTGCTGTAAACTACAAAATGCCTAAGATTAGGCTTTTAAGACCTTTAGCAACTTCTTTCATGGAGCAAAAGCATGACTTCCAGTAGCTTGACAGGAAAATCCTCTCTTTAAAGTTGATAGCACTTGAGTTTTAAATAACCTATTGATTAACAAAAACGCTCCACATCGTAATAGGGTGATTCAAAAATCTATTCAAAATCTACACACTCAAACTATATTGCTAATCTTTAAGCTGCAGGTTCTTTTCAAAAGACTTTCTTGATTATTTCAATTATGGTTAATATTTATTTACTTTAATAATAGTTTTATCTATATAATAGACAAGCAATGAAAATAGTTTGCACAATAAATAACTCTAACCACTTAAATAATTAAATGAATACCAAAAATAAAACTTAAAATAAAATTATGCAATATGATCTACATATATAAGAACTTTGTTGAGGCCTTATATTTTCTTATTTATAATAATAATAATAATAAAATTAAGCTACATTGATGTTTGATACAGTAATTAAATTTCAAGGAGATATGCTCCCATTAAAAACAATATAATATATATACAATATATATATATATATATATATACGAGTATATATAATATATATATATATATATATATATATATATATATATCTATATATATATGTATATATATATATATATATATATATATAGGGTTGTTCTTATTTTTCAAATGTTTGAAATGTTAGCAACATTGTGGATTTTCTGTTTCTTGGTGATAAAAGAAGACGACATACAAAGTTTGAACAAAATCGGTCAACATTACGAGGTCGCGCAACGAGGTCAAAGTTTTAAAAATTTATCATCAAAAAGTCATCTTCTACAGGCGAGTGAAGTTAATTGATACAAAAAAGCTATGAATATGCTAAAATACAGACTCCATTTTTTTTCTTTGTTTTTACTGAAAACTTTGTTTTAAATAAAAAAACATCAAGATACGTCTGATAGTAAATTAGATTTCCTTTAAATTGATAATTATTATTGAAGTCTGTAACGCCCACCATTTTGAAGAAATTTGCGGAAAACTATATTTTTACTAAATTTCTAAAACTTTGACCTCGTTGCGCGACCTCGTAATGTTGACCGATTTGTTCAACTTTGTATGTCGTCTTCTTTTATCACCAGAAACAGAAAATTCTCAATGTTGCTAACATTTCAAACATTTGAAAAATAAGAACAACCCTATCTATATATATATATATATATATATATAATATTGTGATTGTTAAGATTTCTTACAATGTTATTTCTTTCATCCCATTGTATACTAATTGTTGGACTGACGTCACAACTAATAGGTTATTGTGTTCGTTTCTATTCGATAAATTTTAATTTTAATCCAGCGAGTATACGAATAATCACTCAATTTCTTGATTTAGCACGTAGCTTTTATACAGATATTATAATAAACCACAGATACCACCAGTTTTTGAATCGACTTTGTGGATTATGGCAAAGTGCGAGAATCTTTTAACTCTTTTGGAGCCTACAACAGTGCTGGACCAGATGGACTTAAACCAATTGTACTGCAGCAGCATGGAGAAAAACATCCTTCGTACATTGTAGAACTCTATAAGGTAATTCTTAGCCCTGGCTATACCCCAAGTTCTTTGAGGGAAATGAAGGTTACATTTTGCCCAAGCCTGGCAAAGATGACTATAGCTCAGCAAAATCCTTCAGAGCAATAACCCTTTCAATTTCTTTCTCAAATGTCTTGAAAGAATTGTTCAGATGAAATTAGAAGAAATTATTCCAACGTTATATTCCCAACATGCCTACACTAAGGGGTTATTATCCGAGACGGCTCTGTCACAGGTAACGGATACTATCGAAAATGCTATATTTCAACAACAATGTACACTAGCAGTCAGCTTTGATTGCACTGGTGCATTTGATTACATCCAATACCAATCAGCAAACAATGCAATGGAAAAACTAGGAGTACCCAATAGTATTATATCATGTATAGATATCTTCTCAACACTCAGAAAGTCAAAGCGGATCTTAAAGGCCAACACGTGGTTAGTCCACAAGGAGGTGTACTTTCACACCGTTTATGGAACATGATCATGGATACCTTTCTGACCAAATTTAAAACAGGACCCATCAAGGCAGTAGGCTACGCGGATGATATCATCTTATTAGCAAACGAAATCATCCTCATACTCTTATCAATAGAATGCAATCAGCATAAATACAGTGGGGAAACGAATGGTCTAACCTTTCTGCTACTAAATCCAATGCATTGTTTTCTCAAAGCCTACCAGGCTCAGATCCAAACATTTTTCCACGATTAAAAATGGATGGTAAGAAATGGTGTTCTCAACGCAAATGAGGTACTTGGCATTTTATTGACCAAGGCCTTACTTGGACGGGCCCCTGAAAGAAAAGCAGCCAAATTTAGTCCTACTATGGAATTGGCTAAGGCATTCATAGGCCAGAAATGGGGCCTTAACGCTGACAAAGTTCTGTGGCTATATGAAGCAATGGTCAGACCATTATAGC
>CP045896.1:18828578-18935545 GCA_013387185.1 Caligus rogercresseyi | reverse complement strand
ATTTTTTTCTTTGTTTTTACTGAAAACTTGTTTTATAAAAACACATCAAGGATACGTCTGATAGTAAATTAGATTTCCTTTAAATTGATTATTATTATTGAAGTCTGTAACGCCCACCATTTTGAAGAAATTGCGGAAAACTATATTTTTACTAAATTTCTAAAACTTTGACCTCGTTGCGCGACCTCGTAATGTTGACCGATTTTGTTCAAACTTTGTTATGTCGTCTTTTTTTATCACCCAGAAACAGAAATCTCAATGTTGCTAACATTTCAAACATTTGAAAATAGAAACAACCCTATATATATATATATATATCATATAATTGTGATTGTTAAGATTTTCTTACAATGTTATTCTTCATCCCATTGTATACTGTTGTTGACGTGACGTCACAACTAATATTAGTTTATTGTGTTCGTTTCTTTCGATAAATTTTAATTTTAATCCAGCGAAGTATACGAATAATCACTCAATTTCTTGATTAGCACGTAGCTTTTATATCAGATATTTAAATAATAAACACAGATACCACCAGTTTTGAAATCGACTTTGTGGATTATGGCAAAGTGCGAGAATCTTTGTAACTCTTTTGGAGCCTACAAAAGTGCTGGACCAGATGGACTTAAACCAATTGTACTGCAGCAGCATGGAGAAAAACATCCTTCAGTACATTGTAGAACTCTATAAGGTATTCTTAGCCCTGGCTATACCCCAAGTTCTTTGAGGGAAATGAAGGTTACATTTTTGCCCAAGCCTGGCAAAGATGACTATAGCTCAGCAAAATCCTTCAGAGCAATAACCCTTTCCAATTTCTTTCTCAAATGTCTTGAAAGAATTGTTCAGATGAAAATAGAAGAAATTATTCCAACGTTATATTCCCAACATGCCTACACTAAGGGTTTATATCCGAGACGGCTCTGTCACAGGTAACGGATACTATCGAAAATGCTATATTTCAACAACAATGTACACTAGCAGTCAGCTTTGATTGCACTGGTGCATTTGATTACATCCAATACCATCAGCAAACAATGCAATGGAAAAAACTAGGAGTACCTAATAGTATTATATCATGGTATAGATATCTTCTCAACACTCAGAAAGTCAAAGCGGATCTTAAAGGCCAACGTGGTAGTCCACAAGGAGGTGTACTTTCACCCATTATATGGAACATGATCATGGATACCCTTCTGACCAAATTTAAAACAGGACCCATCAAGGCAGTAGGCTACGCGGATGATATCATCTTATTAGCAAACGGAAATCATCCTCATACTCTTATCAATATAATGCAATCAGCAATAAATACAGTTCTAGACTGGGGAAAACGAATGGTCTAACCTTTAATGCTACTAAATCCAATGCAATTGTTTTCTCAAAAGCCTACAAGTTCAGATCCAAACATTTTCCACGATTAAAAATGGATGGTAAAGAAATGGTGTTCTCAACGCAAATGAGGTACTTGGGCATTTTATTTGACCAAGGACTTACTTGGACGGGCCACCTGAAGAAAAAGCAGCCAAATGTAGTCGACTATGGAATATGGCTAAGGCAGTCATAGGACAGAAATGGGGCTTAACGTCTGACAAAGTTCTGTGGCTATATGAAGCAATGGTCAGACCAATTATAGCCTATGGATGCTTAATATGGGTCCATTCCATTAATAACAAGAAAAGTACCATAAAGATACTAAACTCCATACAAAGAAAATCACTTTTATCAATGTGCCACACACTAAGATCAACTCCAACAGCCGGAATGGAATCTGTTCTTGGCATAATTCCCCTTGACCTTTTCATACAAGGACAAGCAACAAAATCACGATGGAGAACTAGGCATTCCTTAAAAGATACCTGGGATGGTATTGGCAACCTTCCAAAACGCCGTGGTCACCGCTTCTCCTGCGATAAAATACTTAAGGAAGCGAAAATTAATAATCAAAGTGATTATAAAAGGCAACCTTATTTGGATGGACAATTCTCCAATTGAAAATCCTGATATGATAATTTACACTGATGGATCCAAAGATGAAAGGGTAATACTGGTGCTGGATGGGCAATCACTATTGGCGATCTCTGCATTCATCACTCAATGGTATCTTAGAATAGAGAAGCATCATTATTTCAAGCTGAGGTTTTTGCCGTCGAAGATCTCGAAAATTGGAAAAAACATGGAAAAAAGTTTTAATTCGGTCTGATTCCCAATTCACAATTGCTGCTCTTCTCAATCCACTTACCTCAAGTGCTGAAGTCAGGGAGTGTAAGAAATCATATGCAGAGGAAAGAACGAAGAAAACATATATATTGAATGGTGCAGAGGACACAATGACATCACAGGAAATGAATTTGTAGACTGCCTTGCAAAAAGTGGCGCACAAAGCAACAACCGAAAATTTGTTGGTGTGCCCCCAAGTTATATCAAGAAACAATAAATGATTATTTTTATAAACGATGGTATGAACGATATAAAGATAGTCTTCACATGAAACACACACATCTTATGTTAAAAAACCCAAGATCAAAGGTTGTCAAACTTCACCGTGAAGACCTGAAACAACTTATTCAAGCCTACACAGGACACGGACCATTTCTCTCCCACCTAAGCAAATGGAAGAAAACAAGTGCAACCTGTGATCTTTGCAAGGAAGAACCACAGACTGCAGACCACCTGATCAACAGATGCCCTGCTCTGTCCCTTGAAAGGCATGAAGTGTCTCAAGAAGAAGACGCGGACATCCAAATTCTAAAAAAATTAAATGCAAAAAATTAAAAATATTATTGTAAATAATTTCAGTATTTAAGAAGGAATTCATTTTGCTGTTGTAACACAGATACCCCATTGTGTGGTTGTGTTCTTTACCTAAGTGTCTATTGTTTGTATGCACTATTGTAATCGGCAATAAATTTTTAAGTAACTAAAAAAAAAAAAAAAGTGAGAGTGATAGCTCATTGTGATAAGGCGTGCTCAACTCTCAAATTTTCAGGGCGCAGGTTCGACTTCCGATAGAGAAAAGTCAATCTCATTGATAAGTGGTTTCATAGACCTCTTTAAACTATAATTCATTTTTATATTCAGATATACAATTTTATCGATAAAGTAGAAAAAACAATTACCTATGCCACATATGACCTCATGTTAAATAAATCCAAATAGAAAGATTGGATAACTAAAAAATCATTAGCCAGTTACAATATAAGTACTAATTTAGATCTGGATAGTCAATACGAAATACACACAGAATAATTAATAGACCGAAGTAGTCATTCATGAATTGGCCGATGATTTATATATAATTATCTGTATTAAGAAATTAAGTAATCCATTATCATTACAAATGCAATGGTATTGAATCTAAATCAACCGATTAATTCATGATATATTCATCAGAAGTAACAAATTGAGAAATTAAATGTTTCTATTATGCCAATAGTCAAAAATGAAAAATACCTTTTTTTATTACTATTGACTATTTCGAGAAAATTTCCTGCAAAGGCCAGGGTGAAATCATTGGCAAAAGCCTCAATTTTCAATTCATTTTTTTTTCCAACTTTCATACCTTTGATATATCTACTCTGACTTATTTATTTTTTAAAGAGTTTACGGATAAAATAATACGGAAGAAGAATTCGAGTCACCTTGATAGCAGCCTATATTTATTTTAAAGCCTTTTTTGTTTTTCAGATACGAAGTATATAGACTATCTTGACAGACGGATATTAGTTTGATTAATTTTTTGATAAAAATAGAAAAATTAAACTTTTTTAATACCAAGTATGTGAAATGCTGCCAAGCGTCTTTTAAATCGACACTCACTGCAACAACCTCGAACGAGTGTGTCTTGGGTACTGCTATGGCATCCTTTATATTAAGTACATCATCAGTCACATAACTACCAAACTCTTTATAGTGAAGTAGTGTTGGGCACAATATTGAATTTCAGATCAACATCCATCAAACTTGTTTCTTCGTTAAAGTTCGCCTTCATATTGTTAATGCTGTAGTAATAAAAAAATCTCTAACTTGATCCGAAGCATCTTAAAATCCCTCATAGGTAAAGCAAAGTTATGTATTTAAAGTAAAGTTTTAGACTTCCAATTTTGGTTAATTTGAAGATCATCGTTGTTTGGGCCATATATCGATATTATCTTAATCATTTTATCCGCCCATCTCAAAGTTTTACATGCAATAGTTCCCTCTCAAATCTCTCTCTCTCTTTATGCAGATCGGCCTTGATTTTTCTTAACAATTAATATTATCCCTTTTGCTTAATAGTTGGAAGGCTTAGTCAACGCGGGAACTTGAATAACGTGATAACTTGTAGAAACATCGTGTTCAAATTATTTTTCCTTTAGTCTCGTATCATATAAAGAAAGAATGTTGGGTGTAAAGAGATAAAATGACCCAGATCTATTTTTTTACAGGAGAAATGGAATTCATATTTAGATAAATTATTTTTATTGTCTACCATCATGATACGTTTTTTTAGGGAGAGGGATCTTGGATCGGTTAACTGTTGGGTTTAAATCCGATAAAAAAGCAACAAAATTGAGAATTTAAAAAATATTGTGTCATGAATGGAGCAATTTTCAATATGATGTATTAGAATCGACTTGGCGTTGGCGTGTGAGTTTTTGCTGACCTAATAGTGCATATTTGGCTTGTCTATAAATATGCGTTACCCTTTTGCTAAACATGTTTTTTATATGTTTAAAGAATTTTTCATATTTTTCTCCGTAAGTTTTATCATTATTTTATATGAAATATATTTAGACACCAAGATGATTAGATATTTCTAAATAGCTAGAAAAGATTGATTACACAGGGCAACAAATAAAAAAAATTAAAAGTTTCTTGGGATATATCAACTGATTTGAATACCTAATGGGTCCCTGATAACTGAATTCAAACCGTTTTGCTCAATCAGGTCATAATTTTTTGAAATTTTAAGTTTTTTTTTTTCGATTTTCAACTTTTAGACAAAATCACAACTTTTTGTTTATTGAGCCACAAAAATGGTATGGGTGTTTTTGGAAATGGCATGTTCATATTAGTGGGGGCTGAGACTAAAGTTGAAAAAATAATCAGAGAGGCCCAAAAAATTACATTTATTTTTGGTGAAATTACCAAATTTTGCATATTTTTCAGTATACATATTATTTATATTACAACTTCTAAAGTAAAACAAAATTATTTTTTAAGCTTTTTTATTTTTTACTATACAAAAAAACGTATTCAAATTGAAAATGCATGGAATGCTAATTACTAGCAGTATAAAACTTCTCCCTAAAGATCTCCTCTTGTGCTGCAAATTAGGATAGTCAAGAGCTATGCTCCAGCAATAGTCAGCCATCGTGTGGCTATCCCATATTTCTCAGTACCTCTTCTACATGTCCCTCATGTCCTGGTAAAACCTCTCACCCTGTTCATCACTAACACTTCCAAGATTTTCAGGAAATTTCTCCAGGTGACAGAAAAGGAAATTAAGTTTGATGATCATATATGCATTTAGCTGCTTTTAGCTCACAAACATACTGTTTACAAGCTTCACATAATTACTTGACTTGTTGTTTCCAAGAAAATTTTCCACAACCAAGACAAAGGAACTCCAAGCATTATACACAATCTGGTTCTAATAAAAACAAACAGATGATTCATTAGCTTTCGGATCTGAGGATCATCACAAATTCCAGCCATCTTTTTTACTCAGTCCAGGGAAAGCATCACAAATGTAGTAAAAACAGTATCCATCTTTGTCTAGGGCTTTGACAAATTGCTTCATTAATCCAAGTTTAATGTGAAAAGGAGGGAAAAGGACCTTTGATCTCTCCACCAGTGGCTCAACAATAACATTTTTCTCTCCAACAGTCATATGAGTCCTCTTTGGCCACTCCTTCCTCACCCAGTGTTCCTCCCTTGCCCTATTATCCCAGTGAAAGAGAAAGTAAGGGATTTCGGTTTCTTTTAGTTTGGTGACATGGGCAACTGGAATGAATCCATATTTATTTCCATTATGGGGCAGAACAACTTTGAGACTGTATTTATAACTGTCAATGAAAAGTCTCCACTCTTGATAATTGTAGTTACTTATACCTAACTTATCCAGGAGACCAGGAATATCATTAAAGTCATCTTTCTCAGAGAAGAAAGGAACAAACTCTGAATCTCTTGTTCTGTAGAAGGATTTTGTTGTATCACTTTAAGGCAGATTATTCTCACTTTATTTAGAGGCCATAAGTTCTGCATATTTTTTGAGCAAGTTTAAGTCTCTCGAAAGGTCATTTAATTCACCTTGAATGTTGTACCTTCAAAGTGTATATCATCATCATTGTGTGAACTATCACATTGCAACTGCTCAGTCGCACTCTCATCATCTGTAACATCTGGAAGTGACTAGAACACTGGAATGGGAACATCTTCACTGTGGGGCACTGGTCTGATAGCAGAATCCAAGTTTAAATACTTTAGACTCTTTCTGTTTTTTTATTTATACCTATACGGTTTATAGCGCAACAATGGCAATCCTCTGAGTGTTTTTTTGGTTCTCTCCACACCATAGGTACACAAAAACTTGAGTTCTTCTTCTTGCCTTTTGACCATTCTCTAAGTTGTGTAATGCAAGTAACATACACAATGGGAGGGGCCCACTCTTTTATCATTCTTTAGGAGACACAATTTTAAATATTAGAAGCAATTTTGCAAAAACTGTTTAAGAAAATATATGTTGATTTATCTTTCATTTATCCTCTCAAAACCTATCTCTGCCCCCACTAACATGAGTATGCCATTTCAAAAAACATCCATACGAATTTTATAGCTCTATTAAAAAAGTTACAAAATCGCCCGAAATCGGTCAAAATATTTTTGGCTTTTTTGGGCCTCTCTGAAAAAAATTCAACTTAAACTAGTCTCCGCCCCCACTAATATGACCATGCCATTTCCAAAACACCCATACCATTTTTTGTAGCTCAATAAACAAAAAAGTTGTGATTTTGTCTAAAAGTTGAAAATCGAAAACAAAAAACTTAAAATTTCAAAAAATTCTGACCTGATTGAGCAAAATGGTTTTTAATTTAGTTATCAGGGACCCATTAGGTATTCAAATCAGTTGATATATCCCAAGAAACTTTTTCACTGTTCCCCAGTGTTATATACATGCATACATTTATTAATTTGAGGCATGATAAATTTTATAGGTGCTAAATGAAATCCTGATAGATATATTCTGGAATTGACTAAATGAATATATGGCAAGCTAAAATAGGGATAGTATCAATAATATATATTAGCTAAGAAACAATACATTTTCATTAAGTATTTTATTCTACAAAAAATATGTTCACTATTTTTTTTCATAGATGCATTGATAATAAAAAAATCCCAGAAAAGATATCACGTCCTCTTTGTCAAAGCGCAACAACCTAATAGCAGAACTAATATTGTTAAAATCATTTAAAAGGTTTATTTCTCATTCAAGTATCTCGGGATTGTCATAGATTCCAAACTTAAGTGGAACGAGCATTTGAAACACATAACTGCAAAAGCAAAAAGAAGTCTCTTCTCATTAAAGACGTTCATCGGTCAAGACTGGGGATTCAGTCCACTCAGGTCTAAGTTGATCTATGAGACCTATGTCAGATCGGTTGTGAGTTACGGAGTAAGGTTGCACTTGGGTTCATCCCGCCACACTTATATTTAATTGAACGTACCTGTTTATCAAGAATGAGTAATAAAATGGACAACCCTCTAAAATGGTTCAGTCATACAAACAGTGATCATCTATATTTTCTGGATGGCTACATAGCAAAAATTGTATCCCTACCCCTAGACCTAGCACCCAGCTCGCCGAGGAGTCCAAAGCTAAGAAGACACCAATGAAATGCTTAAAAATATTTGATATTTTCTTTAAATTCAACTTATCCAAAAATAAAGATCTTAGCTCCTAAGTAAACTTTCACCGGCTGATACAGGATTGGGTTCCTGTGGGGGTGGGTTTTACCTAGGAGTTAAACAAACAAACAAATGTTTATTTCAAACACATTACTTTTTTGGGAGGGGCTCATATCAAAGTAACTGAATTTGGTATCAGCAACCGTAGTACGTTTGTGGAAATACCATGCATGCATTGTTTATTTATTTATTCATAGACTACGACCTGAAACCGGGTCACTAAAAAACTTAAATTAGCCAACAAAGCATTATTTATTTTCATTGGTTGGAATATAATACCGTCTAATATGGACGTAGATTTAATGAGGATGTATAGAAGTTGATTCGACGATCTTTATTGCTTTCCCGGATACACTCACCAAACAAAACAAACTTAATAATTATTGCTTTCAAAACAAGTACTTTAAGACTCCAATAAGTAGTAATACTTAATTGTTGACAACAAAGTATAAAAAACATTTTCTTTCAAGTCCAAAAGACAAATAACTTTCTGACTTATTGTTAATATTGGAAGATTGGATATTATACGGCAATGAGACAAAAAGGAATTCCTTAAACTACAAATCAATACAATATCTCATTGAAATTCTGAGTATCCGTATTCTACATACTTTTATATATACATCTACATGCATACATATGTATATACCTACATATGTACATACACAAAAACAAACAGTTTCCAAATAAAAAATAAAGATAAATGAAATGATCTTTAGATTAATGATGGTGTCTGGATTTAAGGAAGATATGCTTGCAAATACGCTATATTTTCTGATTTGTATGCATTAATTAATGGAATAATTAAATCCTTGCTCCAAAAAACATAATTTTCCATACAAAAAATTACCCTTACATCCTAAGACAATGTAACACACACACACATATATATATATATATATATATATATATATATATATATATATATATATATGAACGAACGAAAATATTTTTAAATATTGAAGAGCAATAACTTTTACAAACAAAAATGTGTTGATACTCAAAATAAAACGTCAAATTAATAAGTGTTAGGTATAGGTGAATTTTGGTAGGAATAAATCATTCCATAATATATGAAGTTAAAACCTAAATAAAATCTAACTCAAGGAAAACATGAATCTTCAACCGTTTTTGTGTTATTTTTATTAATTTACATAGATTCATGGATAAAATTGTAAAACTTGACTTCAAATATAGAAAAATCTCTGCTGATGAATAAATTTAAAACTGATATTTTTTTATGTTCGAATATGTTTTATTAAAAAATCTATTATTTTCTTAACCCATTAAAACCGAAAGTTAAATAATGATTGTAGAACGATGAAAATTTTATGGCTATTTTATCTTGACACATTTTGTTTCGATAGAATTGCATCCGACAGGATATAAATCAGCATTATAGCATTAAAATTAGTCTATCGGACCTAGGATCTTATCAATGAGGTAGACCATGAAAAATGACCATCCCCTCTCGGAATTCGAACCTGCGCCCCCAACATTGAGAGTTGAACACGCCTTAACACGCACGGCTATCGAGCTCCCTACCAATTTCGATAAATAATTCAGTTTCGAAGTATTTTGCTCCTTTGAATCGATTTTTAACCAAAATATTTATAGTAATGTATTGCCAGATATTCGATGAAATCAGGTGAAGTAATATTTGTTCCTTGTTGTTTCAGCAATTGGCATGTATGTTGACTGTGACACTAATTACATAAAAAACTATTGGCCACCATCACTTTCGTTGTCCTTCATGAGGGAAATACTGGTGAATAAATTGCCGAAATAGATCTTGAGTCCATCTTATGGTGGAATCTTTGCCGTTTTGATCAAATATATCGCTGTCAATTTATGTAACATAATTTTTCTGGATGTAATTTTTGCCACCATAACGATTGAAAAAATGTCAGTATCCACATTTGGAGCATAATTCCGACATTTGAATCCAACCGGAATGGATTTACATTGGGTAAACTGTTTTGTATAATCCTTTCCAAAATGAGGGATCATGTTTTCGTCTACAGATAGATGTTCTTTCAAACTTCCATGGTGAAACAAACTTCTGGTCTAATTTTTGAAGCATGGTCATTTGTAGAAATACAGTTTTGCAAATGAAAAAAAGCTGGAGAAAGTCTTGTGGATTCTTTGCTGTCATATCCTTTTCCGATGGAGATTTTTTGGATAAAAATTGTGATGTTTGAACGTTTTTCAGATGTTTTCTCCAAATAATAGATGATTTATGCTTTTGTTTCTTCCAAGGCTGCACTTTCTAATTTTCAAAAAGATTAAAATGAGCAGGGGCCTTCAATAAAAGTTAACTTATTCATTCTGAAATACCTTCAGCCTCGTCATCTGACCTATCACTATCTCCGTCGGAGAGTTGCCTAGGTTTCTGGAAGGCCAATAAAGACTTCCACAAACTCATCCATGTCTTTCAGAAACAAAATATCTCCTCAGTAGTCTATCTAAAAGTAGTTATTTACAAAATAATAAGAATAATAACTTCTTATTATAAAACAATATTACTTATAAGAACACAGTACTACAAATCGTAATAGAGACTTGTTTGCATTTTCCTTTGAAAAATATGTCTATAGAGCCTGAGCGTCGATTTTTCGACGTTAGAAAATAAAATAATTATTTCTAGAAATTAAGATGCCAAATTCGATATAATATGTAAATAACATTTAAAGAATAATGCTTAATAAATAATTTAGTCACCCATATTACTTATTGAAAGTAATGACAACAAAGAAAAATATCAAAGAAGACAATACCTCGGAGTGGAGAATTTTTGAGGTACGTCAGTCGCTGTAAAACTCTTTGTCTAGACTGACAAAATAATGGCACGAAGAAAAACAATGGATTTTTACCAAGTAAAATACACTTAAAACGATATCCATATTCATACAGTGTCATTTTTGCATATGTTACAACTTTTTTGTTTACTTTTATAACATGTCGAAAAATCGACACTCAGGTTCTAATGGGTTAAAATCTCAATTTCTTGTTTTAATGCACAATGATTAGTTTGATAAAACATTATCAAGAATATGTGGAGTAATCGGCTAATTATCCAATTTTGCTAGAGCATCGCCCCACTCACATAAACATTAGACCTCCCAGGACGAAACCACTTTTTTTAGTTCTTTTACATAGTCCCAGCGATTCTGGTTCGTTTTTTGATGCTGAAAACGAATATCTTCTTTAAAAATCTCTAGCATTGTTAGAAATCGGACGTCACTGGGGTTGAATGTGGCGCTCACTTCCACTTTCTAGATCTATAGAGATTTATCGGCAAAAATGGCCATACACAGTATTCTGCGCCACAGATATGCGTTATTATTATCACGAGTACATGCTCTGGCACACATCAAATGGTTTTCCGTCCAATAAAATACCGGTATTTGTCTAATTGTACTCTATTATGTAAATTAGGCCATGGAATTATGAGATTTACGCGCATTCTTAGCAGTTTTTCTTTGATACAATTTTATTGGGAACCTTTTTTCATCAAAATTTGTTTTTATTTATAAACACGTGACCTAAACACCGTATCAGAATCAATTTTCACTCTTTGATCTATCAGTCAAGTGTCTTTTAAATAAAATGGAAACTCGGAAACCGAAGAATCGCCTGAGCGAGGCACTGGGTATTGGCGATAATCTAGAAATTTTCAAACCAGGTCCATTCCAGTTAACTGAAGAGGTACCTTCATCTTTGGTCTTTGGGTAGACCGGACGCGAAGCTAGCTGCCCGTAGCACCGCCGATTCCCTACTTTGTCTCTGGGCAATGTCTTACTTGCCACTCATGGTGAGGAAAAATTTAATTAAGAAGCTCCATCACCTCCATGATCTATTTGGTGGGGTAGTGGATTCACTGCGACGGAAGCGGAAAAACGCCGAGGAGAAGAAGGAGCTCTTTCTCGAGGAATTGCAAACTCGTTCCGATGTCAGTGCCAAAAGTGCTTTAGAAATCATCGAAGCCGACAAAACTCTTTCCGCAGAAGAGAAAGTAGAAGATCAATATTTCCTTGTTGCCATTCGAGAAACCGTCCCCATTCTCTTGGTTCAACTTATGATGACGTCTCTGTTAAAATAAAATGTTATCACCTATGGGATTTTATTTCACCAGTTCCTTGTTGGAATGGAGGAGGAGCTGGAGTGGACGAACAAAGTAAGCGAAATTCACCACGGACGGTGGATGGCCGCAGCAATGTACGTCCTCAAGATGACCATCTGTGGAGAAGATCGCGTCCAGATGGGTCGAAGGCAGGCCAAAGGACTTTTAGATATGGCCAACTTCATCATCTACCTCTACAGGCAGTACTGGTTTGCCGCTCCTACCGCCGCTAATGCACTGTTCCTCACGCTCTCTCTTTGGAACGACCTACAGAAGTTGTCTGCCCGAGATCCTCCTCTTTCTGCTAAACTTAAACCCATCCTCGACCACAACACTTGGTACCTCACTGGTCGGAATGTCTTCTACGTACTGTTTTCCGACCTTGTTGACGATGTTTCCAAAAGAAAGATTGCCGACGCAATGGTTATGCCGGAGAACACAGTTTGTGAGGTTCCTTCGGGTAAACCAAACCTACTGAAGATTTCTCCTGAGAGCAATCTTGAAGACTTCGTTGACAGTGAAACTTGGAATCTTAGTGGGGTAAACATTCTTTTGATAATTGAAATAGGATATTATTAATTTACCAAAGAAAAACAAGAATTTGTTATACCAAATGCCACCACCTATATCTCATTGAGTATTTCTCCCTTCAGCTTACAAACATCTATCCAACCTTCTTGAAGCTTCCGGTCGCATAATAGGCTTCTGATTCAACATTAATTGATTTAAGCGGTATTGTCACCTCTCTTCAAGTTATCAATGACGCGGCAGAGAGGGCAGTCAAGTTCGGGTCTGACTTTACAAAATTGCTGACCAAGAGCGAGAAACAGCCTCAGAACATTCTTCAGGCTGTTGAACTTTTACATCGTGCATTTCCACGCACAACCCGCAAGTGTTTCAATCGTGTCAACGCTACCAGCTCTGTGATTGAGCTGATGGTATCGTCTGGTTATGACGCCCGTTAGATTCATTTACGAAATGCATAGTTCAATCCATAATTCTTTGATTGTCAAATATGAACATTTTAAAGGTTATTGGTGTCAATTATCGATAAAACTTTAATATAAGTGAAAATTTTATGTAAATACATTGAAAAGTACCCGTCAGAGTAGTGCGCGGAATATTATTTTTGCATAAAAAAGTGCACCCCAGAAAAAAAGAAAGAAAAAAGTGCGTCACTTGCTAAGAATGCGCGTAAATCTCATAATTCCATGGCCTAATTTACATAATAGAGTACAATTGGGGCAAATACCAGTATTTTATTGGACGGAAAACCATTTGATGTGTGCCAGAGAATGTACCGTGATGATAATAACGCATATTTGTGGCGCAGAATCCTGTATATGGCCATTTTTGCCAATAAATCTCTTTAGATCCAGAAACCGAAAGTGAGCGCCACATTCAACCCCAGTGACGTCCGATTTCTAACAATGCTAGAGATTTTAACCCATTACTTCCATTGCGTACTTTAAAGTACGCGTTATAACCTGATTTTGTGGTATTATGCTGTTCAAATACTTTATCTTAGAAGCTTATTTTTTAAATAAAATAGATAGATATACGTGTTAATAACATTCATTATTTTATTTCATTGTACCGAAAATTGATTCAGTTTGTTATAAATAGTCAAAGAATAAAGTCAATATTTCAAAATAAAAAATCTGTGCTCCCATTAAGTTCAACCATTAAAAAACGTAAGTATTGTCACATTTTTTATATTTTTTCTTTAATTACTTAAGATATAGTTCCAAACTTTTTTCTCAATGAAAAAAAAATGTCATAATTGTAGTTTTTGTGTTCAAAATTATATTGTAGATTTTGAACGTACTTTAAAGTACGCGATGGAAAATGACCTGAAAATTTGTGTTTGTTTATTATACATATTATATCGTTATAATTTTTTTGGGGGTACATTCAGAACTTCTGGACTTAGCACAATTGAAATTTTGGATCTACTTGAAGTCTACCCTCCAAACAATCCAACGGATATTGTGATTTTCCTTCCTCTTGAGACAAACGATTTAAGTGATGAGGACGATAAAGTGGAAGAAATTGGTGGAGTCGTCGATGTAAATTCGGTTCCTAAGAAAATTCTTTGTCAGACAGCAGAACTGCAAAGTTAATGAAGATGATGAAGACGAAGAATCTGATGATGATGACGAACCATTTAATTCTACTGGAACTATAAAAAGAAGAAAGAAAGACATAATAAATCCTCAAAATCTTTGAAGGACCAATTACTTTGTGTTAAAAACTCAGATAGGATACAATCCACACAAAAAAAATCAGATTGGTTCGAAGATTAAATTCGATTCAAACCTTCATTCAAATCTTGAAAATATTCCCGTAGACTTAGATGAGCTAAAGAATCCTTTTGATTATCATAAGCTTTTCATTACGGACGAAATATGTGATAAGATATTAGATGAAACGAAAAAAGTGGCAATGAAAAACAATGACATCGATTTTGCTCTCTCTATAGACATCAATATGATTAGGGCAAGTCATGCTTGAGCCTTTTTGAGTGGCTATATGACAGCATCTTCCAAAATAATGTATTGGGAAACGAGGGAAGATACATGCAACAACTTTGGAAAAAATGTATCTCCAGATCGAACCATGAAAAACTAATACGATACAATTCGAAAGTATTCCAAATCCTAAAAATCCATTTTGGAAAATACAACCTTTGATGGACGGCATTAATCAAACTGCAAAAATGTATGTTCAAAGAACTGAGCATATTTCGATCGATGAGTCAATGGTGAAATTTTTTGGACCTCATCCCCTCAAACAATTTTTGCGTGAAAAAACAGTACGCTTCGGTTTCAAGATCTGGTGTGCATGTACTCCATTTGGAGAGCTCCTCTATTGTCTTCCCTATAGGGGAAATACAAAGATTACACCAAGAGGACTTGGACAGGGTCCAGATGTGGTCGTTGAAATGGTAGAGCAACTTGATCTAAAACAAGGCCATAAGATTGTTTGTGATAATATATTTACTTCTTACCTTATGGATTATTTGGGATCTAAAGGCCTTGGAATAGTTGGAACAATGAGGCAATAAAAATCTGAATCTACCAACACAAAAATCAATGAACAAGGCGAACAAAAGTTTTATGAAATATGTTTATATTGACAACTATTTGTGCGTTACAGCGTGGAAAGATTCAGGGTCAGTTTTCATAGGGTCAAACTTTTTGGATTCAGAGCTAATTGGATATGTGAACAAATACAATCGAGAACAACCAGACCCGGCTGCAGGCCAAGGCTTTTTTTTGGGGGGGGGGGCTACAGTTGTTATGGGGGGGCACAGTTGGCACATTCATAAAAGATTGGGCCCACGTCACTCGGTGGGCGGGCCTGGCCCCCCTCAGGCCCGCCCATCCCGCCGGGCCTGAGAGCAACGGAAGAAGATACCCACAGCATGCCCTAATTCATCTATCGTTTAGAGTCAAAATATGGGTGGAGTTGGCTTGCTGGATAACTCAGTCTCAAATTATAGAATTACTTTGCAGACTAAAAAATGGCATTGGGCATTATACAACTGGTTTCTGAATGTCCAAATGGTGCAGGCCTGGCGCCTCTATAGACGAGTTGGAAAGCTAAAAAATGTAAGGAAAAGGAAAGCAAGCAAAAGAGATCCTTTTTTCGCTGCTAAAGATGTGATGTGGGTCTTCCCCCACAATGCTTGACGGACTACCACACAAAAAAGTAAATGAAATAAAATATTGTCCATAGGTATTTGTGTATATTATAAAGCAAATAATTTGTAAGAATTGTATATAAATGAAAATATTTATTTTGATATGCTTAGTTTCTCAATAAAAGTAAAAAAGAGAAAGAAAACATTTTTCTTAGTTCTTCCATCACGTACTTTAAAGTACGCGGCCATTGCTAAGGTCTGAGGGGCGGTAGAGAAAAAATATCAATATTATCCATATTTATACTAAAAGGAATAACATATCAAATTTTCAGCGAAAAAAATAATTTAAAGAGGACATGGAAGTAATGGGTTAAAATAAGATATTCGTTTTCAGCATCAAAAAATGAACCAGAATCGCTGAGACTATGTAAAAGAACTAAAAAAATGGTTTCGTCCTGGGAGGTCTAATAAACATACTAACCTTTTTTCTGTTGAGATATTAATATTTCTTTTTCTTTGATTTTTATAATGATATTGCATTTAAAATGTTTCATTGAATTAGTGACATTAAATATAAAATAGTTAACAAGTGAATAAGTACGACAAATTTGGTTAATTTTATGGTCCAACCATTTGCTTCATTATTGTTGCAGGGACATCGATGAGGATAATCTCGGCCATATCTATTACTTCTAAGTCTCTTTGCCTCCAATGGTAATATGCCTCGTTGTAAAACCTTTAAGCTGGTCAAAGACTATGACAAACTCTGCAGAGAGACTCGAAAATTTTGTAATACCATTCGTGTCTAAGTTTTAAACGTGTTTTGACTGTCAGTTTATTGTATTATTTTTTTATTTTTCCAACTGTTTCATATATTATAAAAATTATCTTATATATTTCTTGTAACCTCAATTTTGTTATTTTAGTAAATTCATTAAATCAAAAAAATAATTGGAATTTTACAAAATATATATTTTTTAGCCATGCACATTCAGGTGATGCTTGAATTAGTGAGCCTTCTATATATTTTCCTTAAAATTATAACTTTTAATTAAAAACTGATGTAGGAGGTTTTCTTTGAATAATAATGCAAATCAATTTATATTTCGAATAATATTTCATCAACCTTAAGATATAAAAGATAAGAAATAATTTGAAGCAGTTTATGATTAATACATAATATTTTTTATCCTTGGGCCAGATTTAATTATATTTTCAAATCCCTAAGAAGTTTTCAGAAACCTCAACAAATATATTTATGGATTTGTGCCACAAACATTTTTTATGTGGTCAGAAATGTGATGGAGGTTTTTTATATGGAGGGAAATTTACTAAATATATATTCCTATAATTGGAAAAACCCACTGGCTATAATAATATAAAAGGAATATTTTCTCTTGAAATTAATGATTGGCTGTTGATATATTTACTTCTATGGGTGGTAAAAAAAATATCATACAAAACGTGACAGATTTCAAAAGCAAAGAAAAGAGAGTGTTTGTTATATGTACCGTATTGTATAGACTGAGGAAGTGGTAATCCCGAGTGTCAGCAGGGATTATTATGACTGTTATATGCTATTACTACCCTAAATAGAATCTGTCAAGAACAATAATGGAGTGAGAAACACGGCGTTTGGGGGAGAGAAGCTTTATTAGTTTGTTGTTTATACAAATAACAATTGTGGTTCTTTACTGTAAAAAAAGTATTGTAAGGATTTGGGGGAAATAATATATCACACTGTAGTGGCAAATGAAATTCTTGTTACAACGTTTTTTATGATTGGCATAAAAAAACAAGCTTTAAAAGAACTGAAGGCGTTTGAATACAAAAGTTTGATAATTAAGATATAATTTCTGAGCTTCTGTGACATTTAAAACTACCAGGTTCATCATTGTATTAAAATGTAGAGCTACCCTAAAATGATGAACCTTATGATCTTAAATCTCACAGGATCATATTGAACTAGTAACTGATTAGAAAAAAGTTTTTTCAAAAACAAAATTGTGATACATTTCATGTCACAAATGGAAAAATATTGAAACAAACGGTTAGGCCAGTTTCATGCCTAAATAACTTTGACCATTCATAAACGATGTAACTCAGCTATGTGGACACGCTTTAATGTAGTGTACATGTAGGGTAGTAAAAAAAAGATTCATGCGAATTTGTATACCAATGAATCTGTCCATATATAGGTGATAAACAAAGAAAGTGAATTTAATATATAACTGTTTCAGGTCAGCTTGAATGGCAAAAAAATGATTTAAGTGTAAAGGAGATGACCTTATAATTTAAAGATCAGCATTTCTTAAAATATTTTTTCCAAGAAATGTTGATTTATTTAATTCCTAGTTAAGCCCCACCATAGCAAAACTTAATATGTAATAAAAACCCTTTTATTATGAATAAGTTAATTGTATATTCAAACATTGAGCTTCCATGTGTGTCTTTCTTGCTTTGGACTCCTCGACGAATTGTTCATCTCCTTTACTGTACGGCTGCAGTCATAAAAAATATTTATTTTAATATCTTTTTTTTGGACGTTTTTGAATTGACATGAAAATGTTTGCCCTCATAAAGAATCTCCTACGCAGAAAAGGCTCGAGTCGTGCTGCAACTAGAAGAAGAAAACTAAATGATCTAGAAAAAATAACAGAATCCGCTCAGTCTTCAGCAGAGAAGTACGTTGAAAACCAACCAATTGTATCGTGAAGCCGACTTAAGTCATCGTACAAAGCTAAAATTAGAGGTCATTCAGATCTTTCTCACTCAGGGTTGAAGTGTGTTGAAGAATAGAGAAGAAGGAGCATACGAAAGGTTATATCCCATTAACACAATCTGGTGAAGCTTTAAAACCCAAATAAATTACAAGAAAATAAGAAACTACTACTCCAAATTATACGACTGTTTGACTGCAAGAATAATATTAAGTGTTCTAGGTGCACCATCGTAAACGCTTTTTTTTTGCCAAGACCTGAGAAATAAATTTAAAGATATGACTTTGATATTTGAGGCAGTCCATTAGAAACGACTAATATGCTGCATTTTCTCTCAAATTCCGTCTGTTCGCAACGATTCGTGGACCATTGCTTCAGAGGAGATCAAGTTTTTCCCCTCAAGTTCACTATCTCATTTAAAGATTTTACGTCGCATTCTTAAAACTTCAAAATGATGTTTTTATAATATATATATATATATATTTTTTTTTGTACCTTAGTTCAACATGACTTTATTTTATCTTTTACGTGTACACAAAACACAATATCACATGAAATAAATCAATAAAAAAACATAAAAAGCACACAAAAATTGATCTCCTGGGAGGGGGGGGGGGGGGTGTAAGTGATCGTAAGATAAAAGTTTACACTATGAATAAATTGATAATGAACGAGGCGTTTAAAAAAATTCATCTAAATTTGTTATAAAATTTTTAGGAATAGTTGTTTGGGTACTTCTGAATTTGTAAAGAATAATGAAAACTTTAGCTAAAAGATAATTTATTTTCTCTTTAAAAGGACCTAAATAAATAAAGGAGAAATGATTTTTTGTTAAGACAATATTAAAATCAATATAAACCTTTAACGCAACTTTTTCCCGGACATCTCTGATCGCTTCACACTCGGCTAAAAAGTGATAAGCAGTCTCTTTGTATTTCTTGCAGAAGAAACAACTCCCATAATTCACCAGTTTACCGTGGGTATAACTTGTGGTTAAAGTGTTTGTTATTATCCTGTACCGAAACCATATAAGGAAGGATCAAACAAAGGGTTTTCTATTGCTTTAATTATTGACACGATGGGAGCGGTTTCGCCAACTCTATCCCTATGTCTCTCAATTTGTGTTAAATACTTGTTTTTTATTTCGTTTGGAAGTATTATAAAACGTATGTGTTTGTTTTCATAAAAATTGATAAAGTTAAAAAAACTGTCACGTGGTCCAATTGGCCGTTCCTTTAATGTTATGTGTTTTAAGATCCTACGCTTTTCAAGTGCTTCGATTAGAGTCATATCGCCATTAAAATCAAATATTTCCCCGATAAAAGTAATTTTTTTCTTTAATGTGGTACCTGCTAAAAAATCCAGACGACTATTGTATTTTGTAGGTTCTTGCCAAACCATTTCTTTAAGAACTTTATTTGATATAAACTCCGCTATTGTTGCGACGCTAGACCAGAAAGAATTTATGGATTTCAGTGACCCGATTACTTTCATGGGTCCATTTCCTTTTCCATTTATATACTCAAAATTTGCATTATTCTCGAGTCTTTCCATAACTGTCCTCATCCATGAAGAGTCTTCCTTTACTAATCTCTTAAACCAGGAGAACAAGATAGTCTTCCAAAAATCTTTTATAGGTAAAAGGCCTAGTCCTCCGTACCTTTTTGGACATATAATTCTCTTCCAGGTAATCAATGCTGGTGTTCCGTTCTTTAATACGAAAGAGGAGCATATCTCCCAACAGTTTCTGTTAACTTGGCGTCATAAGGTGTTATCCTTAGAAGGTTTATCACAGTTGGAAGTATAATTGAATTCCATACCTTTATTCTAGTAGGCAAATTCCAGCTTATTAAAAAACTCAGTTTGGAAGCAACTTTCCTTATTCTATTTTCAATTCTCTTCCGGTTGCTTTCATCATTTGAATGCACCATAGATATATTAGTTATAATAATTGATTATCGTTTTTAAAGTATATTCTGTGCATTTTATAGTTTTTTATTATTATTGATTATGTTCAATCATTGTTAAAATTGGTGTTGTTCTTCCCCGAAGTAATAATTTTAGACTACAATGTCTATTTAGTTTGTTTTTTAACGTAATTACTTTGGAATTTTTAGAACTGAAAAAAAGGACTAATTCTATACAGAAGACAATGGCAATTATTAATAACTATTCGTCTGAGGCAAACCTCATAGTTAACGAGGAGAAAACGGAAATCCTGAGTAGCGATAGAAGAATAATTGAGAATGCATGGCCCATGTTCAAAACCAAATCATGTATCTACCTAATGGGCTCTTGAATTGGAGTTCATAAGATCTAAGTAAGAAATAAAAAGGCCTAAATTTATACCATCTTATCTTTCAAAGACTTATGGAAATCATTGAACCTTTATTGGATACAAAAACTCTGGGCAACGGATGAATTCTGGAGTATACACTTCGTCAAATCTATAAATTTAAACTACGGTAGGGATCCATAGACGGGTTGGAAAAAGGTTTTCCAAGAGCTTTTTCAATACTCTTCGCGTATACAAAAACTTTGTAACAACCTGGAATCAAGTATTAAGAACTTTGAAATATCTTTTAAATGGGGAATGCCCAGACAATTTTCTTTAAATGTCTTAAATGCATATTCCAAGAGCTTAAACTTTGTTGCAGAAACAGCTAATAAAGAACTCTAATTTACAAATCGGCTTTTCAAAGATACATGCACATTTTCGGGAAACATGTTCCAATGAGGAAGCCTACGGGCTTCGGTTCTTTTAAAAGTTGTGAAACACACCATCCTCAAAATTTCGCAGTCTCTCCCTAACACATACCTTAGATCCCTTCATTAACTACCCAAAAAGAAGACAACTTGATTTAACAGAGAGCATAAGCACTTAAGGGATTAAGAATCCACTCCTCTCATCTTCCGAAAGATGGTTTAAATATAGTGTTCTCACTGGGACACTTGAAGTTCGGAAAAATTCTTCTCTGACCCACCGAGCCTTTGTTGATTTTGTAAGGATATCAGGGAAACGACAGATCACTTATTATTTTATTCCTACAAGCTACACGAAGTTTATACAGCTATTTGAGAAATTATTTGCCTTCAATAAACTTTTATAAGCCAATGAGGGAACATTTTATAGCTTTTAAAACTGCTAAAATAAAAACCGGCTTCAATGTAATCATCACCAAAGCCCAGCAATTTTTTAAGCCAAAAGAAGCTCCAATAACCACGACATTTCCGGTATTTCCAATATTGTCAACATATATTTCGTGTTTTACAACAACAAAAAATATTATATTGTAAAGTGTTTTAATTACTTTTTACTATATTTTATGCTCTTATATGTTATTTGATTCCGGTTTATCTGTGTAGTCGAATGTTCTTACTATTATGGCTAAATAAAATATGGTCAATAAGCTCATTTTTTTAAATTTGTGCAACGAATGGATTATTTTTTTTCTGACATGGGTCCCAAAATTATTTTTTACCAGTTTTTCAGCCTCATAGATCTAATAGATTCTGCATTGCTCTTTGTCTCTCTCTCTCTGCTTCAAAAATATTCCTCTACATTCTTTAACGGCATATACTCAAGCAAAAAAAACTCTGCTATCTTTCTGGGATTAATTATTTTAAAACTATTTTGTTTCATTTTAGTATAAATTAAAAGTGATTAAAACTTTGTTCTTTGAGATAAATCTACCAAAACTTCAATTTGGGGGATTATTTTTTGGAAACCCAAAGAAAAGGTAATTTTTTGTCTGTCTCACGAACTCAAAATATTTAATATTGTATAATTTTCAAGTATGTAGATGATAACTATTTAATAATACGTAAAACTTGAAAAAGACAAAGTGACGAGGAATAAAAAACTAAACTCAAAAATAATATGTAAAGTAGTTAAAGTTAAAATTTTCAAGTTGGTTTTTGACTCGGGTCATTTAAGAAAGAACGAGATTAATGATGAATTTATTAAATTTAATAACTTCACCTTTGCTCTTATTCATGCGCACAGTTGCACTTCCGAGTTGGCTTCAACGTACATTGTCACGTCATCTGTGTAAGCATCCACAAGATGAGACGGATCATTAAATATCACACCAAATTCATTATATTTTTCATTTGAGTTGTATTAAAGATCTTCTATAGCCATAATATATAAAAGTGGCGCTGACGGACATCCTTGTCTGCACTTCCTTTGTAAAAAACACTCGCTCTCCATATCATTTAAGGTAATTTATGGGAGAACCATTCCAAGGAAGAACTCTTATAGGATTAAATAACTTACTGTGAAGATTTTTTTAACTGCCTTCATTATGGATTGTGTTGAATTGAGTCGAAAGCTTTGGAAAAGTCGATTCTGACCATTGCTCCGTACTTTTTTCCTTTTATTAACAGAGTAAATTGCTGTCTGAATATTTTCTAGAAATATCATAAATTTGACTACTCTTTTAATTTTGTTTTTTGGTGAAATCCGATTATGTAATAAAGAAAAGGTGTTGAATAGCAAATATTTCCGAGAGTATCCTGTAGGATATGTTGAGAATGTTGATTGATCGCCAATGATTAAAGTGGGTATCATCCCCCCCTTTTTAGATATTAAGGAAATACCTCTGTTAAGGTATTAGGTAAAATTCCTAATTCTTCCATCGAAGAATCTACAATGAAAAGTTACTTAGCCAATTCATGAACAAATTTTGGTCATTTTCCCTGTTTATCCATCAGGACCAGAATCTTATCTGTTTTCAGTTTATTAATGATATTATCGTTAATATTGTCGAGTGTGAAGATTTTATCCTTTGTTGCGTTTTTGTCTATTCTAGGAAAGACTTTCCTCTTAGTGTTGATCACATTTTAAAATTATAATAAATGTAATGTAAATATCTTTAGTGTGTGACAGTTAGCTGACAATTTTGTTCTATTAAAGAGCTTTTCACGTCTAATATTTGCATTATTTTCCCGTTCAACCATTTCTTCCATCTCCGAGTTTACCATTTCTGTAATTTGAACGGCGTTCTTCATGTTTGACGTTATAGCACTAGAAAAAGGGAATTATTCGTAAGATTATTTTTTTAGAGTTCTGTCTATCTCTTCTATTTGATTTTGCCGTAGAAAGCTCAAAACTGGGGATCTAAGTACCTTTAGAAACGTTAATTAATTTTTCGTTCAGGATATAGGAGGGGGGGGGGGTAGTTTTTTATGATTTTTTTCTTTAAATCGTTCAACAACTTTTTTATCCCAAAGATCCAACTGGTAATGCAAATCGGCAGCGATTAGGACAGAGTGAATACTTAAAACTTTTTTTAAACATCTCTGGACGATAAAAGGTATTGATTATTTCTCTTTCAATTGAACGAGAAATGAAAGCTAAATTAATCCTTCTCCAAGAAATATTATCTTCTGAGGAAAGCTTACTTAAGATATCTATAAGGTCGAACCTTATATAAAGGTCTCCAATAAATTTCAAGTTAGAATAGTGCAATGCTGGCTTTCAAAATCTATATTCAAATCACCTATGAGTATTAAGGGAAACTATTATTTTATCTACATTTATGACTGTATAGTATCCAGAAGCTACTTCATTCGTTTTTGATAATAGAAAACGTAGAATCATTACTCGTTATGAAAATCTTATTCGAATTGCTCTTGCCTGATTAAACTTTTCCAAACTTCACTACCTCAACTTTTTTTAAATGAGTGTTAGGTAATGTCTTTTATCATTATACATAATTACATATGAATGGAATATTCTTGGGAGACATAGTGGACAGTTTAGGCTACATGAACTTGATCCATTCGATCTATGTCTTGGAGGCAAATTATATCTGGGTTAATTGGCGATAGAAACTCATCAGTGCATGTAGTGACCATATGGCTTTTTTCATTCAGTGTTAAGAGATAAGATTTTGATTATTCCATATTGTTTTATTTTATTGCTAATGGATTCTTGGTGATAATCCGTTATTTTCAATATTTTTCCCAAAATAATCGTCACATTCTTTAACTAAACCAGTCGTGCTGATGAAACATAATTAGTCCTCGAAGCTCAAAAATCCCCTATTCGACGTGGCTTGCCCGTTTCATCAATAAAGCTCTTCCAGTCTGGTTGCCTTCTTTTACTTGCCGATTCTTCCCTCATTGTAAACTCCAGTATTGTATTGGGATCGAGAGTACTTTTAGATGCTCATCTTTGATTAAATTTTCCATTATCTGCTATTGGAAAGTCCTGTATTGGATAGTAAATAAATGACTCCCCGTGGACATGTTCATTAAGAGCCGGCAAATGCGGTCCACTCCTCCAAAGTAGACAGGAGATACATTGCTGGTATATTTTCAGAATTGTCTTGATCTTCAGTAATTTCTTCAGATAAAGAAATTATATTTGAGGTTTGAAGTAACTCGACCCTCTCCACTTCTTTTAAAGGAGATGTTTTTTCTACACCTTTAGACTTAGCAGATGTGTCTATTTGAATCAATTCAGCTGTGTTAATCTCAAGCGTCTCATCATTTAAATACTCTAAAGAAGGGGTTTCCTCATCATCTCTGACGTCAATTGAGCAAAAAAAAAATTTACTCTTTATACTCTTTTCATAATCTTGAACTCATACTCTTTTATTTTTTAGTTTGCTTATTTATGACCGAAAGAAAAGCAGTTTTTGCATTGCAGCTGGGATCCTTAAAACTTGAGTATAATTAAATTTCCATCTAAAAGCACTATTTGAGGCACTAAGCCTCATTTTTACCTATTCCTTCCATCACGCCAGATATCCTTGTAGCTTCAGTACTTCATAGCAACCTCCCTGTCAAAATAAATTTTTGAATAGAGAGTTGTTAGCTCCCCAAAATGCTTCAACCGCTTAAATGTATTTATAAATTTCTTTTTATTGTCTATAGCAACTTATGCTTCAAATTATCTTGACGCACCTATTCGCCCTCTCTATAATCCATGATGATGAAAACAAAAGTCTCCCGCTTAAAAATATGAATTAGCTTTACAAAGCTATGAGCCATCAAATTGATATTACTTATTGATTCTTTGGACCAAGCACCAGATAATTATGCACATGTGGATCCTCTTTCATTTTGAGACGTGAACTACATAGAATGGTTATAATATAAACATGTTTGAAAAGAACTCAAGCCTCTTTCTGCAAGACAAATCCCTATATAAATTGAAGGAGATGTTGGTAAACAAAGGACTTAAGAATTTAGCTTATCATTGTTACTCACGTTTTCGTATGTATATTCTTTTGATATTTTTATTTTTAAATAAGACTTTCATTCATTTTGTATATCCATTAAGTTTACAAAAATATAATGCTTTGTTCCTTATTGATTCATTAAGTATTCTTTGGTATTTGAATGAAGACAAGGTAAAATGTAAGATCTGAAGAAATATGAAATAATGATTATGATGCTAAATTTTTGTAGATATTTGATCAAAGTTATTTCCTCATTATAGATTTGGTTTTTTTATGTTTATTCATTCTTGGGAAGATTTTGTGATGTGATGATTCCCCACATAATATCAGAGGTGACTCGATATTCTGTTCTTAGCAACAAGGTTCAAGATTTTATAATGAAAGTTTACGAGAAAGTTTTTGAATTTTTACCTCTCCTGCTTCGAGAATACATCGATTGGCTTCCAAAGACTTTATAGAATATTTTTACTTAAATACACAATTACATCAAATGATTTGAACTGTTGTTTCTTTGTTTACAGATATGGTTTTGATTTTTTTAATCATAAAAGTTTTCAATAAAATTCATACACTAAAAACAACGTAGATATTAAAGAAAATACATAAATGTAAAATAAAATCGAATAGTTTATATAAATTGATTTATGTTTTTTACAGGACTAGTCTTGAAAAGTTCCCAATAAACTCCTTTCTTTAAAGGCCACGATATAAGTGAAGTTTGTCTAATGATTTTGGGGAAGACATCAGTCCACTTTCTATATTCCAATACGTTACCAAGTCAACTACATACAACACATAACACCAAAAAGGAAGAATTAAAACACGTGTAAATCAAATAATAATAACATAATGATATGATGCAAACTCATCAAAACAAAACAAATATCAATAAGGGGATCCTGGTAAATGCAATAAACCAATTGTATACACATCAACATTTTAGAACTTACATACACAATAATCCTTTCTAGCTCAACCTAATACTCATGACTATTGAACTCTTTTTCAATACTAAGTAATTTGGCTTCCATTCAGAATAAAATTATCTGGGCAACTACACCATAGAGATATAAAGATATAGAGAGCTTATTCCCTCCATTAGCAAAGAAACATCGTTCAGCTGTATTCAGGACACAATGACGTATTTCTCTTCCCTCCAATTAGCAGAGAAACAGCGTTGAGCTGTATTCTGGACACAATGACGTATTCTCTGCAGAATCCAATAAGCTCTCTATGTCTTTATATCTCTATGAACTACACACCTCTTCTACAGCCTTTTAATTAAATCATCAGGGGATCTTTATGAAGATGCAACAACAATTGAGCACAGATTGTCCCTTGAATACGACACAACTATACAAGCTCCTATCCTCTAATTGATTCATTTTTGTACCTTTGCATGAAGAGCTCTAAAATGTCGCCAAGTCGGGATACAATGCCCCTAATGAGTAACTCAATTCAAGAATCAAACTTTTTAGACGGAGAAAAGAGTGTTTATCCCAGGAAGAAACATTTATAATAGTGAACCCAACACTCCGGTTCAAAATATGGAGAGCATAAGTTTGCAACAATGGAACATAATATAGTCATAGGTCAAAAGCACATAAATCACATACCTCAATTTATTAAACGAGAAGAATACAAAATCAGATTTAGTATTTACAAATAGATCCTTTGACACTTTTCTAATACTATATACCATACTTAGACCATTCAGTCTTAGCCACAAAAGCCATGATGTGACTCAAGAAATCATTAAAAATAGACATAATTGTCTATGGAGAATTCAAGGCTCACTTGTTCCAAAGAATGCTGAACTTTTTGAATGCCTTTTATTATAGTGTCAATAAATGCTCTCCAAACCCAAGGCTCCTATTGGAGCCAACATAAAATTATACAAGAAATCATTCCTTGATCGAACTGTTGAGCCGTCAAATTTTTCTTTACATAATAAGAAACTTAACGGGCATAAAACCAATAAGCCTATAACTATAATATAAGTATTTTGAGAATTTTGTTTGACCTAACGTAACTTCATGTTTGACAAAATAAGATTGTCAAATCATTTCCACAGCTCACAATGAGACTGCAAGCTAATCTGATTTAAATTAAGAGCGTTATTTAACCTCCCGGGAGTAATAGTCAATGATAGTCAAAGTTCAACGACACAAATGTCTAAATGAATTGCTTTTACACCCCTGCCGGGGTTTTTTCTCGATTTGAAACTTTCTAAGGGACAAATGCAAGCCAAAAATGTGCTACATAACAATTCCAATCACCAGACGCGTGGTGCAATAAAAGGTAACTAGACCTCCAAAAACACATTACCAGGTTCTCTCGTCCAAATAAGACAAATGCACTTCTTCATCTACAGTATTTGCTCAAGGAGCCAAACAAGCATTCCTGAAGATAATAAATGTAATCATAAACAACTAATTCGAAAAGAAATATTTTCTATCAACTTCTCATAATTAGCCTTTAGCTTTTCAAGGATATTTAAAAATGCCTCTCCTACTACTTCTATTTTAATATTATATATATATATATTGATTCAAGCGAAAAAAGACACAAACACACACAGATAAAAACAACTTTGTTTCAGGGTCCTCTTCAAGTGGTTAAATCTCAATACTCCAAGAAGACTTAATGCGAACGTTCCTCCAAATGATGTCGACTCCTCCCGGACTTTACTTCATAAACTACGATCCTTGGAAGAATCTCTAAGATGAAGGGATCCAATATATTGTCTCCTACAAATCCAAGTCCAAAAGAATGTAATCTCCTCCCCTGATCCTTGCTCCAAATTGATTTTTCTCGGAAGAGTCCCTGCAAGGAGGGAATACAATACATTTCCTCACAGATGCACTTTCCCTGTCTTCATTTGATGCCCATGTATTTTAAGAAGCTGGCTTTTGAGTATTTATAATAGTTATTTTCTCTATATGAAAAAATAATATTTAACTAATTTGTTATATAAAAATATTATTCATTCGTAATATGTTTATCCTTAACCACTTCAATTGCTTTTTTTATACTTAATTTAAAAAGCAATGCTAATTTGGTCTGAAACTTCTAAAATTATTTTAAGTAATTGGAATTGTATAAATAAAACTTACAATTTATTATATATAAACAGGATTTCATAATATGATGGCAAACATATGATACACTCAGTTCATAAATTGATAACCTTTCCCCCCCCCCCCCTCTCATAAAAACACATTTCTCTTTCTATCTTTGTAAATGTGTATTTCCTACATACTTAAGATATTTCACGTCCTACTTCATGTAATTGCATCAAATATTCTGAAGAACACTTAAATTGGAACACTTATCATTGAAAAGCTTTTGATCTATGCATCTAGGACCCTAACTTTGTGTATATAACCCTACCTATATGGTTTGAAACAGAGCAGGAAAAATTGACGTGCATTTAGTTGAAAAGAAAATTGAGATGATTTTCTATTACAAACATTTACATTTATGTTTCATAAAACATGGAACCGGAAAATATATGATTATGTATTTTAGGCTTCACAATATGGACCAATACATATGTAGATATTCTCATATATATATATATATATATATATATATTTATTTATATACATATACATAACATACATATATCATTTTAATTATAAGAAATAAAACAGAATTGAATCGAGAAATGACTTTTAAAGTTTATATTTACAGAAAGTGGAATAAAGTGAAGGGGAATGAAAGTTTTGTACGTATATTTTTATTTAAAAACACTCACGTTATAGTTTTTCCGCATAAATCAAAACCTAATGCGTCAGAAATTTTAATTAGTTGAGCCATATTTAAGCAACTTCATATAATTAATTTTAAATGCTCACATCTACTTCTTTAATTTCTTATTTGTTCTAATTACACATGAACCATATGGTCCTGTCACTTTAGAAACTAACGGTTATATATATATATATATCGTCGAAAACTATGGTTGATAAAAATCCTAAGTATTTTATGATGTTATAAATAGGAAATTATTTATATTTGTAATATGGGCACTATATGTTTTTAATAAATAATGATCAAAAACTGCACATGCATATGCAGAAGGAATTTAAATTTGTGAAAAAAGATATTGAATACATAATTTTGATCCGTTGAATACATATTGAAAATTCGAACTTCGATTAGTATAAGGATATCGAGGTATTGTACTAAGTAATAAACTTTTGGAATATTTCTTTTTTTAGTGTTTAGATTTGAACCTGAGTCATCACATGATCCCCACACTTTTTGACATTACCACTCTTCCTTTTCTTCCTTTGTATTTTTTTAAATCTACTAGTAAGAAGATTTCTGTAGGCTAAGTAAATAGGCTGTTCTCGCATACTCACCAATAAACATTATTTTTATATTTAATTACACTATTTTCTCTATTTTCCACGTCAAATAGTTTAAGAAACTATTAATAATAATTAATTAATGTTAATGGTGAACATGGAGGAGTCCATTGCATGGGTTATAGGGTTTAGTTTAACTTTGCAATATAATAGAAATACTATTTCCCGCATAATTTTACCAAATATGCGCCCATGAAGGATAAGATATATTTTTAGTATAAAGTATACTCTTGCATTCAATGACATATCAAAGTAGTAAAAAAGTCATTGATTCTATTGTCCATTCGTCTACAATTTGTGCGATGTTTTTTTTTTTTTAAATAAAAATTTTTTTTAAAACATATTGTCCACTTTTTTATTGAGCTGAATAGTACCCTTTGTGTAGGCTTTCTTTAATATTGAACAACTTTAATTAATCCATTTTACGATTGCAGTGCGGTTTTATCCATAAGTAAATTAGTGGAACAGAAATTTTTTTTTTTGGGGGGGGGGGGGGTGATTTGGTCTTTCCCTGACAAAGAAAGAATGATTGATTGCAGTTATTTCAAGAGTCAACGCAATTTTCTAGCGAACACCGTCCTCACCATGTTTATATGTCTACTCCGCGAGAAGTCGGAATTGATCAATACCCACACATCTGACTTCGATCATAAGAAGAAAGGTGAAAGCTCTTTGCCAAGTCCATTTTCCTTTTTGAATTATATCTGCTGCTTTTAAACATTTTAAAATGTCTATTATGATTCCTGAACAAAATGCCTCTAGAATAATACGCATTTTCCCCTCGAACTCTGCACGACATCTACAAGTGTTGAAGAGGATTTTAAAATTACCCAAGAAACTCACAGTCGAATCTTTGGGTTATTTTTTTCAATTAAATTTTGTCAGTCGAAATAATTTTGGTTTTGGAATCGTATATGTTGTTCATGTTTTAGTGACTTCTTTTATTGAATAATTAGCTATTGTATATATAAATATATATATGTATATATAAATGTAAGTCTTTTAAGTAAGAAAAACTTAAAACTTAAATGTAAAGACATGTTATGTTTTAACACAAATTTTCTATTAAGTTTTTTTGTAAATGTATGTGGTTTTTTGATATTTGCTAACTTAATGAAGACTTTACCATAGAGGAAAAAACTGTCAGTAAGATTAACATTGTATCTTTATTAGGAAACAAAGATCCTTTAGAAATTAATCATCTAAGCTGCAATGAAATATTGACGCCCTTCCCACTTTCCTTCTCAAATGAAAGAAATTAAACATCCTTTCATAAGATGTGAGAGAGAGCGCCCACGAACTAGGGTAATTCTCTCGATCAAAGACCTCCTTAATCGGCTTATGATTTCGGATAAAGAAGATTTTTCATTAGTTTTTCTCATTCTAATACTAATATTATTATTACTATATTTAATATGTATTTTTGAACATGCAGTTTAATCATATGTGCATACATTTACATATGAGCTAGCGTATATAACATATGTATGTAAGAATAAAGTCCTCCGAAATTATTAAATATTTATGAATACATTAATTTCATAAAATAATATTTATGAGATTATAATTTATATTTATGTACGCCCTATGCAATATTTTATTCTTGAATAAGGGAGAATATGGGCATGTATTTTCTAATACTCTTTTTTATTAGGGTGCCTAATAAAAAAGTATGCATTTTCTTGTAAATAAGAAAATCTTCGCTATGTAGTGATCAAATTTAACTAGTCTAAGACACAGCTATTTAGATCAGCCTTTTCAAGAGTACAAGAAACACGGGAAACGAATTCAGGGATAGCTTTGATATAGAAGAGATGTACGATTACATTACCCAACATACAATTTTCGAGTCAATTCATTGTTTACCTTCAGATGATATTTTCACTCCATCTACCCCAATGTATCTCCATCTGCCTTTTGTGCCTTCTTTTGCGGCCGTAATCTTTTGTGTAAATGGAGCTTTTTTTATCTTAATATCGCGCAAGCCAAATTGCCTATGGTTTCTTTTACAGACATCCAGGACAAAGTATTTGATTCATAAAAGAATACATATTGTTGTCTCATATACAACTCAGCATATTTTATAATTATGCTAAAATACATTTCAATCGAAGAAAAAATATTCGTTGTCTTTACATAACTATATATGTTACGGGCAATGTGGAAAATCGGGCAATCTATACATTGCCCAGGCAATGTACATATGCCCGTTATGTAGGGAAATCTATAGATTGCCCGCTATTTCGGGCAATGTGAAAAAAGGCGTAAAAACGAATAAAAACATATGACTATGTATTAAACTTGGTTTGAATTAATTAAACTTAAGGTAATGATACTATAAATGTCGTTTTTGCACCCTTAATGTTACGAAATTACCAATTTAAATGGATGAGAAAAATGTATTCCGAGACCGATATTTGATAGAGATTAAAATAATCTATCCAAAGGTTCATGACGTCATAGGGTTAATTATGTATAACAATGCCACCTATAAATAAAAAAAGAAATAACTTCTTTTGCAATAAGAAATTCTCTCGATGGAAGGTATTAATTTTCTTGGATTATCTTGTAAATATGTATTATTATTTTATTAACCGGCTGGGATGTACTTTATGTTCTATTCACTTTCCGTAATTTAATGCAATTTCATGGATCTCAGTTGTGAAATATTTATTTTCTCTAATCTACTCCGTGATTCTCATCATTCCCTTGGGCGGTGAACCAGGATATTAATTTTTATTCATCTTTAGGTAATAAGATATAACATTTGCGACAATTCATGATATTAATCTTTAGTCGTCTTCAGATTGAAAGTCACCATTGACGCCTATGGCGAAAAGACTCCCCAGGCTGATGCTCAAGGAAGTGTACCTGAAGATGAAGCTCGTCGAAGGTGTCGAGGAAATGTAGGGGACGAGGAAGGCTGAGATCGCGTCAACGCCCATCCGAGATTTCCTTTCGACTTGCTAAAGTATTCCGGGGACCTACGATTCTTCAGTCGGCCAGGATCCTGGTGAGACTAGAAAGGAGGATGCGAGTCACCCTTCTAATATGACTCATTTGTTAGTGAGTCAACCCGCACCCTTTGAGATGAGCGCACAATCGAAAGTCCTGGATGAATGAGTTCCGGTTCTACTCATCCCAGTCTGAAAAATGCGTCAGCACGAAGCGACACCAGAAAGTCTTTGAAAGAGGATCCTAGAACCTGGAAGAGGTTCTTAAAGTAGTCATCAATGAATTTGAGTCCTCCAATGAAATGGATCGCGAGATGATTCTGTTGTCGGAGTACAAGGGTTCTATGCCCAAGCCATAATCTCCGGAGAGGGGATGCTAATGATCTGGGAGATTCCATGCCTTCCATCCCAAACTGTGCCCTGCAAAGGAAGCCACATGTCATCGTTGTGGACAAACGGGTCATTTTGGCCAAAGGCTGTATAGAACGAAAGCACCTCAGCTCTGCTGTTATCTTCCCAGTGGGAGGTGAGAGTGAGAATGTAACATTGGGTGAAGGACGGACGGTACCTAACGGAATCTGGTGCCATTAGCGTCTTCGGAGAGGGCAAGGCAAGAACGTCCATCTCCCAATCCCAAATAGCCCAGACGCTGTTCTTTTCGTAAGGAAGTTTGTTGTGACGTCAATGGGTCAGTCTATCTTGGGATTCCGGGACTGTTTGGATATCGGATTTTTAAGGTTATGAGTCCTCCCAACAAGTACTGCGCGATCGGTTCATCGTAAATGAGTCGGAGGACTTTCCGCCATCCCTCTGCACGAGCAGTTGAGGAAGGAGTATCTTCGCTGGGACGGATATGAGAAACGTAAAATAAAGCTGCCCTTTTTAATGCGGCTGTCTTGTTTTCATTAATGTATATCCCGCCCACTTCTCCAAACGATTTTTATCTTTAATTAATTATGTTGTAAATTTCAATGGATTATTTTTGTTTATGTTGTCTCTTCGCCAACAACTTCTTAACTAAGATTTTGAATACATTTAAGAGCAATGACGAATTTCAGTGTCATTTTGTCAAGACTTTCCTAAATCCTAGTCGTATTTTGTTTATCGCAGTATATGATTGAGTGCAGGGATATTATTAAATTTCTGATACTTTATACTAAATTAGAAATAGAACATATTTAATCAATATTATTTTTTACATTCATTTCATAATACCATTCTCTATTTCAGATCTCGATAGAACTCTACAAAGCACTTCTTCCCTATTTACCAACTTCAGCCGGTTGACGCAAAGCTTAAGGCTACCTCTGTGATTATGACTTGAAATTGATCAAGGTTAATCTCTAGCCCTGAGTACCCTCCGGAAGTGCCCACAACAACCTTCAAATGGTTTTTTTTTCAATGATTCTCTCTGGTCAACAGTTGCATCGTTCGATAAAATTATAGTCTTGGATTTCTCCCCATCCGAAGTTAAAACGTTTGATCTCCTCATCAATTGCACTGCAACATGGAAGAAGATTTATTAATGAATTATCAAACCCATACACCCAAACATTTGAAGTTTGCATTAAAGTCAATAATATCAGCTACTTTTTGAATGATCAATATTATTGAACTAAAAAGCATGTTGACCACCATATGAGTCACTTTTACAACAAATAAATTAGTAGATTATTGTTAAAAATAAGATATACGTAAATGTAGAATTTTAAACATTTATTCATATTTTAAAGATAATTTTGTTTGGTATAATAATGCCAAGAAATAAACTAAAGAGATTTAAATTAATTACAAAAAAATTATTTGTTTTTACAAGAGTTACTGTTGTGACATTTGCTATTGCAAAGAAACCCTCTCTTCTTGCAATTGCACATATTGGTACGACACAGAGTTGAAGTAGTACAATTACATTTTTCATATCCTTGTCCATTTCCTTGTGGAAGAGCCGTGTCCGTCTGTCGTAAGGACACTTCTGCTTCAGGAACATCTCTAATACTTAGGAATGATTCCTTGCACGCATCAAATTGGTTTCTGGAATAGGCTTGCTTAAAGTTCCTTGGGTTGTGCCCAAAGATAATAGATAATACAAGATGCGCAGAACGCAATGTTTAGATTCCTCTGATTAGAAAAGAAAAACTGAAACGTCACAGATGACGTCACAGTAGCTATTTGTTATTAAATAAAATCAAAGGTACATTTAAAAACAGTGATTAATTTCAAAAGGAAATAAAAATTTGAAACCCGGGAGCTCTCCGGCGGAGGCGGAGCTGCAGAGGACGGCCACGTTGCTACGGAGCTCCTAGATGCGTGCGGGCTACCAGCCAAAGGCCTCAGAGTCCCGTGCGGTGTTCAGGACTTCCACTTCCTCCCTGATGCTGAAGCTGTGCGTCCCCGGTGGCTCGTGGCGGGAGGGAGCCTCCGGACGTTATTCCTTTGAGAGCCTTTACGTTCTTAGCTTTGTTGTCCTAGAGGTATTAGATACATAGGCAAATCGTAGCTGTGATGACGTCACATTTTTTTATTGGAAATATCCTTCTTTGTTTACATGAGTTCTGCCCCCCCCCCCTGGGTTGTGCCCAATTTGTAAAGCCCGTCTTCACTTTTTCCACAAACAACGGCTATGACGTTGCGGGGAGCAGTTTTTCGAGCGATCCACTCCAGGAACCATAATTATAACGGACTCTCCCTCCTCAACTGCTCGGAAGCGCTTAGAGGATTGCTCCAGCATTATTTCGGCTTGTTCTTCTTGCCTCTTTTTAGCTCCTTTTATGAGTTTTTTTACGCTCATCGTTGATGATGTAAAGCTTACATCCCTCTATGCGTCCTTGATTGCAAGATGGGCATTTATCTGTGATCTTTTGGACTTTTTCATTTGTTTGATCAACGATTGCGGATAATTGCTCCTCAGATAGGATATTATTATCTTTTGGCAGATGCATTCCTTCGAGTCCTACTCTCATAGGGCGACCATACATTGCCTCGTAGGGAGTTCGTCCAATACCAGAGTGGTATCTGCAATTTTTGGCGTATTGGACAAAGCAAAGTCCATCGGACCACTGGGTTGATTTATTGTCCCGGAGCCACATCATTAAATGTCTTGAATATCGCGATTCGCTCTTTCCACCGATCCTTGGGATTGAGAGTGACGAGGCTTCCCATGCACAAGCTTGCAATTTGGCCATAGAGAAACCAGTTTTTCTATAACTTTGTTGGCGAATTCTCTTCCATTGTCACTTTGTAGAATTTGCGGCGCTCCTTTGTCACAGAACTTTTTTACTAATTGTCCAGCAACTTCGTCCGCGGTCTTTGTTTTCAAGGGACGAAGGCAAACAAATTTGGTCAAATGGTCTTGATAGACCATAATAAAGCGGTATTCCCTATCTGCAGTGCTTTGCATGTCTTTTAAGTCCACTTGACACCAGGAATTCATATTGTCAGAAATTATTGGTTTCACAACAATATTTATTTTTTTTATATTTTTTTAGTAGGCAATTTTCGCACAATTCTAAAAAGAGCATTATATTTTCTTTGGTAATATTGTAGAATGTTTTTTGTAGCTCTTTCATCATGATGTTACGTCCTGCATGTCCTAATTTAATGTGAACTTCAAATATAGTATCTTCTTTTGGGACAATGAGTTTATTGAGTCTTCTTTTGGCAACTTTGAGCACACCATTGCAATCGACCAATTCGTAACGGCTTTTCCAAAGGTATTCCTGAGACGAACTGGGCTTGCAATTTAATCGAAGACGTTGGAGGGATGATGATATACTCTCGTAGTATTGTTTATCTATCACAATAGTATTTCCGGCTTTATTCTTGAGAGCTTCATCCAATTTTGATAGATAAGCTTCTCAGCCGAAACACTCATTATGATAATTGGAAGGTATATTTTGGGAAGCGTAAACTTTGGAGTATGATTTAGCTCTTTGTGGGGTCTTTTTTAACTGATGAATCATCTCAGTGATGTCCAATAGAAAAGAAAGAGAAAAAAGCAACGCCATAACATTGGTTAACTAGTTTTTTTTATTGCGTAGTCTAAAAAGGAGAATATTATGACGAAAATATTTGTACAAGCCATCAAAGCGTTATAGAAAAGCTAAGTTTATACAACTAAGGTTAATAATTCTATAAAATATATTATACTATTCCTTCGATTTAAATTTGACTGAAGTACCCGGTTCTTTATTTGAATAAATTAAGGCACGATTGATTTGTTGTATATTGGTTAACTCAAAAGGTATAATTATGATAAATATCTTTTTACAATATTCTATGAAGCTTAAAAAAGAAGGACTCAATTTAATTTTGAGAACCTTTTTCAAGAAGAAAACAAGTATGACGTAACAAAACAGTATAAAGGGAGAAAATCCATTGTTGTGATACCGTTTCTTAATAATATTTTTCCAGGGAGAATTTGTCGACAATTAACAACGCGAATAAAAAAGAACTAATACATGTGTGCCATACTATTAAGGAAATAAAGCTCTAAAAAAAGTGAAAAACTTTATTGACAGAGAACCAAACTGATTTTAGATGCACTGCTATCTTTCAGGAGTAAAATGTCCAATTTCTTACATTTCTATTAAAGTCCCCGAGGATTCTTTAATTTTTCATATCTTTTTTAGAATATAACACAATTAGAAATGTGATTTTTGTTATTGATATTTTTCTGATAAAAAATATTGAGTTTTATTGGGAAACATAGGAGCAGACTTAATTTATTTTCCTTCATCGATCGGAGATGAAAATCTTGGTAAACAATAAAAAACCTGTTGAAGTAGAGCAATGGCAGAAGTGTAGTCACATGTAACATGGATCTTTATTTTAATTAACCTTGATATACTAACAAAATAATCTATTAAATAAAGTAACTAAACACTAAGAAAAGACATGTATAACAAAAGATACAACAATTAATAGACAAGGAATCAAATGTTATCTCCTCATCAACAGTACGGTTGATTACACAGCCCCCCCCCCCCCCCTTCGAATATTCGAAAATAAAAACTTTGTAAAAGAAGAGTAAAACGCAATATGTTTATCAATATTCTAAAAACGTGCCACGTTCAAACGAAACCAATTTACACTCGAGAGGCGAAGAGTCATCCAAGGAGGATAATGTCAGAGTTGAAGAGAAGTTCCAGCCGTAAAGGACTTTCCTAAGATCGGAATTTTAATGGAAGATAGGTTTCTTCTGCAGTAAGTCAGAAAGTTATCTCCACAACAGAATAAGAGTCTTTCCAACATATCACTTCAAGATGAGAGAAAGGACAAGAGTCAGGCAAAAAATAAGAAGCGAAAAGTGTTTTTCTAACATACCAGTTCCCGGAGTAGTATAAACTAATGCCGAATCATCCACCAAACCAATTGGACAAAGCTTCTATTCGTAGAGGGACTTCAAAATTTCATTTGTGATATTTTATTAAGGTTCACTATCATCATTATTATCTAAAAGCCGTAATGGAAAATAACAATGATAAATAAACAATGAAATCCCTTTGACGTCACCATAAGTTTTTTTTTCTATTGTAGACCCAATGGAGTTTTGGGGTCACGGAAACTGAAATTTAATCCAGCAACCCGTTATTCCTCTACCCCAAAGGCGAGGTATATTTCAATGAATTATAAATGGTCATAAAAGTTATAAAAATTTACAACTGGCACAACAAATAAAACATTAAAATTATACTAAACATTTAAAACAACTTTAAGAGATGGTTTGGTTAAAAGGTGTCATGGATGTTTTCTTTGAGTTTCATATTGGAAGACTTCCCCGAAGCGACGCGTATTTATTAAAACTTCAATGATCTTGAGTATTTGGTCCTTCCCCCAACGTTCACACTCACGATTTGTTGATAGGTCCCTCCTAATTCGGGCAAGGGCATCGCATGATTCCATAAAGTGGATCGGAGATTCTCGTTCCTCTCCACAGAGCCTACATGAATCCTCTTCTGTCAAGCCCATTTCCTTGAGGTGCTTTCCATGGGTATATGCCCAGACACAAAGCTCAGAAGATTCTTCATTGAAGTTCTGGTATGATTTTTCAATTTCCATTTATGATTAAGATCCGGGAGGAAAAACTTCGTCTGTTGGCAACTCGAGTCGTCTTGCCATTCCTTTAACCATTCCAAACGGATAGTTTTTCTTATTTTTTCTTTCAAATAAGTTTGTGGTATTTCTAGGTAAGATGGGGATGTCACACCACATCCCATCTTAGCTAGAGCATCCACAAACTCATTGCCGGTGTGATTTTCATGACCCTTAATCCATGATATTTTTATCACTCTGTCCGATTTTTTCACTTCTTCTAAAATATTGCTTTGTTGTCGAGTAAAGAGTCCTCTCTTCTTTGCAAGGGCTTCAATGGCTGACATGCTATCTACGTGGATGACTACCGGAGAGTTGGGATACTTTTCTATTTTATTTAGATTTTGTACTGCCTGAAATATTCCTTCCAGTTCAGCTTGGAAGACGGTGTTGAAACAGTTCAGGTTTCTAAATCCCTCATCAATAATGTGATCTCCGAGGGAAATGCACCACCCATAGCCAACTCCATTTTCCATTTTTGACCCATCTGTAAATATATTTAAACACGTTGGATCTACAGCAGTCATCCCTTTTGTAGTAATAAAAGAGGGCAAGCAATAAGCCTTGTGGTGGTATTTTTCCAGCGGAGTCCCACATCGTTCAAACAGAGCATCCAGTTCTTTTTGGAGAATATTTCCCCCACCTTTTGCCTTCGAATGTGTTTTCCATTTTATTGGGACATCCTCTTCATTTCTTAATCTTGCCATTAATGCTCTCTTTTTAATGCTTAAGTGGAGGGGTTCAATATTGAATAGAACTTCCATGGATTTTGTGGGAGTAGATCGCATAGGTCGGCCCATTAAAAGACATGTGAGTCTATTGATCCTTCGGAACTTTGTTATGTACTTATTCATTCCAATAAGTCTAGGAGCCCATATGCTCGATCCATAGCATATTATTGGTTCTAAACAAGCCACTCGAATCCAGTAGATGTAGAATGATCGAAGACCCCACTTAAGTCCGATCAAGTTTCTCACCGAAAACAATATTTTCTTGGCTTTTTCTGTAATGTAATCAACGTGAGGCCCCCATTGAAGTTTTTTATCGATTATTACCCCAAGATACTTGTACTGATGGACCCATTCAATAATTGTGTCGTTGATTTTAATCTTTGGATTAATTATTTTACGTGCCCATGTGCATATCATACCTTTTGTCTTTGACGCACTAAATTTGAGACCTATCTTGGATACACAAGAATTCATTTCTTTGACACGGTCTTGAATAATATCAGCCATTGATGAAAGGTCAAAACCTGTTATAATCAGTGCGATGTCATCAGCAAAGCCTATATTAAGTATTGGTCCTGGTTTAGGTTCAATAATGTGTTGAATAGCACAGTTCCACACAAATGGAGAAAGGATTCCTCCTTGCGGACACCCCCTTGCGGGAGTGAAATGTACTTTTACTCCCTGTTGTCCACAAACTATTTTTCTATTTTGCAGGAAATACTTATACCATTTAACTGAGCACGAGTCGACACCGTTTTTTTCAGCAAATGTTCCTCTATAACATCATATGGAAGATTGTCAAAAGCTCCTTCTATATCAAAAAATATGATTATAGCATGCTTTTTGTTGAGAATGGCACTCTCAGCCTTGTCAACCAATTTAGCAATAGCTGTATCGGCTGACTTACCAATTTGGAACCCAAACTGATTGCTCATAGGAGTATTCAGCTTGAGGGTTTCAATGTGCCAATAAACAACTCTTTCAAGGCCCTTTAAAAGAGTGTTAGAAAGTGTGATAGGGCGGTATGCTTTTGGGTTCTTGTAATTGTCCTTGTTTGGCTTTGGTAAAAAAAGGACTTTGCCTTCACTCCAAATCCGGGGAATGTATGAAAATTTCAAGGACACCATAAGTTATTTATTAGTGCAGATTATTTTGGTCTGCATGAAAGATCGGTCTCGTATTTTTTTTTTCTTTTTATGAGTAATTTCGTAACATTAAGGGTGCAAAAACGGCATTTATAGTATCATTACCCTAAGTTTAATTAATTAATTCAACCAAGTTTAATACATTGTCATATGTTTTTATTCGTCTTTACGCCTTTTTCCATATTGCCCTAAATAGCGGACAATCTACAGATTGCCCGAATCTATAGATTGCCCGATTTTCCACATTGCCCTATATATATATATATATATATATTATATATGAATAAATATATATACAGGGTTAGGAACCAAATTTTGAAGTAAACTTCCATCCCCCTTTTCGCCTCCTTACTTGACTTAAGACTGTCTTAACCGGTCTCAGTTGGTAGTTTAGAACAAGACAAACAGCTTTTTACGAACAGTTTCGAGTTTGATTCTAAGATGTCTAAGTAGGAGTCAAACAGAGAGAAGTTGTCAGCTTTGCTCCGAGCGGGAGTCACCGCAGAAAAGGCTTCCGGGACCATTGGCGTCTCCGTCTGCACTGCTTACTACGTGAAGAAGGCTGTCAATGCTGGTCAGGAAACCTCCCGAGCTGAAGGAAGTGGAGGGCATAATAAAAAAGAACTCGAGATCTCCTGGACGACATCAGGGCCAAGATTGCCGAGGACCCAACATCGTCGATTAATCTATGGCCTTATGAGATGAGCATGGACCCTAAGACCATCAGAACGGCTGTTCACAAGGATTTGGGAATGAAGTCGTATGCCAGGACTCCTAGACACCTGCTCACCGATCGTTTGAAGCAAAGACGCCTTGAACGTTGCAAGAAGGTGCTCACTACTTCAAGAAGTCCAGCGTTCGAGTGAAGATTTTCTCCGATAAGAAGATCTTCACCCTTCAACAAGCGAAATGATCGGTATATTGCCAAATCATTAGACCAAGTCCAGGGCACCTACCGAACAAAGCATCTCAACAGATAATGATGCTGGGGGTTGTGTCGAGCGATGGCAAGAAGATGCCTCCGTACTTTTTCAATCCCGGCGAGAAAGTGGACACAGCTGCCTATACAAGGTCCTGAGGTGGACGGTGTTGCCTTGGATGAGCACCACGTACCCTGACGGAAACTATACATGGACCCAAGATGGTGTTCCATGCCATACGTCCAAGAAGATCCAGGATTTCTGCCGTGCCCTAATGTCCGACTTCTGGCCGGCCAACATGTGGCCCAGTTCAAGCCCAGACCTGAACCCGTTGGACTTTTTATGTGGAGCGTCTTGAAAAGGATCGCCAATAAGACGTCTCATCCAAATTTGAAGGCCTTTCAGCAAGCCATCCGCGAGGCATGGGACGACATGAGCGAGGAGTATATCCGCAACAGCTGCACCAGCGTCCGTCACCGTGTTGAGGCTGTTATCGACAATAATTGTGGGCATATTGAGTAACATGATACCCAGGGTCCCTTCAACATGTTAGTTTTTAATTTTTGTAACTCGTTAATTATTAGTAATATATTTAACATTTTGTTCCCTCGTACAGTTTACTGCAAAATTTGGTTCCTAAACCTGTATATATATATATATATATATATCTATATACCAAAAGAAATAGTTTAAAAGTACAATATTTTATAGGATACTATTTTGTAAAAGATTAGCAGAATTTATGGAAGACTTACATTTTTACTTTTTTATTTTCTCTTCAGTACTCTTCAATGATCTTTATTCAGAGAAGAAAAATAATGATTCAAGTGGGCAAGGGGTCATTTAAAAAAAGACTTATCTCAAGTGGTTCACCGACCTAAATTTCTGTAATGTATAATACTCTATACATTATTTTTTATTGAACTTACTAGCTTATAACTTCTTTAAGATATTAAAATATCTTAATAAGTAGGGATACATTTTGACCATTGAAGGCTTTCAAAAGTATATCAAATACTGCAAAATTATTTATTTGATCTTTTCAAAACAAAAGCATCCCTGGAGCAAAAAACAAACTATAAAACACGTATTTTTATAGCCCATAATTTTAAAAAGCTTCTTGAAATTCTCGTTATTCATCATATGCGAAGTAATTTTTTGATCGTATGGTTCAATGGACTCGTATCCGTGCGGATAAACATTGTAGCGTTGAAGTTAGTCAACGAAAATTTGGCTTTTACCTCTAATTAAAGTGTGGAAATACTCATGAAATTAAATAATTACAGATTTCATCGTCTGGAATGAATGTCCATGCCTCTCTCCATTTAAATTATGAACTGAAATAAAAAATAGTAGTTATGTTTTAATCCATTACTTTCCTATGTTCCTTTAAATTTGAAGTTATTATTTTCTTTTGCTACCGCTTTTGAGACAGCTGATTACCATTATTTATTCATGATCGTTAATACCACGTGTTTAAATAAAGCCTCTGCGGCTACGAAAAAATACAATTAAAAATAAATAATTAAAGATAATAGCATACCCTATCAATACTTTGGAAGTATAACTAAATGGCTGCTTAATTAAGTTTTAACTTGATCTTTGAGGAACGTTACATGTACCCATTAAAACTCATCCTAATTTATATTTTTTGTTTATCTTTTTATGACTCTAAATCTTTTTTCGAAAACAGTTTCTGCAAGTTTTAGAACTTAAGATTTGAGGATTTTTACATCCTTTTTAGATAAGAAAGCGGCTAAACTTCTGACTATCTTATATATAACAGGTAAAGTATTTTTATGGTTTCTAAATTCATTATACTTACAGAGCTAATTTCGGAGTTGGGTTGACAAGCACGTATTTCTTGAAAATGTTGACCTAAAATCAGGTAAAAGTTATTTTTTACACTCTAAAATTACTTGTACCAAAACTTTATATTGTTTATTTTGATAAGATCAAGTACAATTTTTTTAATATGGAAGCATATTCAAGTAAATGAATATTTTTTCTTCAAATCTTTATTTCCATGAAATGATTGTGTATTAAGATACATGAACAGACATTATATGAATATTATATATCTCTTCGAACAGAAATTCAAATTGGCTAGTACCCTTACATATATATGAATAATATCCATTATAATTTTTGCATGACTTCTTCCAATTATTATGAAATACTGTCAATAAAACTATTTTTTTGTCGAATATAGGAATAGTGTTGTGTTTAAATTACTGGTATCTCTTTTAAAAATTCGTTTTAGCCATTGTAAATCAAATCATTGCGTTTATCTTGTCTCCTTCGATTGTTTTCGTGTATTGACACTGAGACTTATATTTAAGATAAGCATTTATCCCTTTAATGATAAGGGTATACTAAAAAGTTTAAAAAATGGCATAGGCCTTGGGCTATTTCCAGTTGACATGGAAGTAATCAGCTTTCAAAGTAGTACATAGTATACAACAATTATAAATTATGCAGCAATATTTAAATATTTTTACAAAACATTTACTTCAACATCAATTTTTTTACGCAATGACTCCAGCTTTTAGAAAGTCATTTTTATGTTTATTTGGAGAAACTACAGACTACTAGCAATATATATTCATACTTCAAACTGATATTTGGTATTGATAATAATAAAAACATTGAATAATAACAAACTTATTTCGCTGAAATGAAATGAATATAAATGATTAAAAAATATCTTTTACTTTTACAGCAGCTTTCCCCTAAATCAATTTTTTTGTTGTACACATACACAGAATTGTTTGGAGGACAATTTATGTACAAAAGTATACAAATATATATTGAAACAACAAGTTATCAAAATATACAATAAACTTAATGTTGATTATACCTGTTGTAATTTATTGCAACGTATTTTATCACTCTAAGAAAGGAAAGCAAGAGCTTTCAAAGAGGAGAAAATTTAAAATTTATGGTTGAAATTCATCCTCTTTTACATGTGTGCTTCATACATTATATATACAATCTTGCACATGATATTGCGATTATTTTTTAAACCTTCTACCTACACATTAGCCAATGTGTAAGAATGATTATTATTCGTCAGAAGATATTTTCAAAGGATATTTGTTGCATTTGTTTAAAAAGAACAGAGATGCTCAATGAGTAAGGAACATAGATTTACAAAATCAAGTAAAATGATAGACCATTTCATAACATTATCATTTTCAAAATGCCCATCTTGTGTTATGGAAAACTAATATTAAACTAGAGGCATATTACACTCAGAGAGTGCAAACCTCCGCCGTAACGGGGTCCTTATGAGCCTTCCGAGGCGGATTTTTCACGACTGGGGCGGCGTAGAGGACGGGGGAGGTTCCCCTCGACGGAAATTCCGACAGGAAGACGCTCCCGGCACCCGATTTCACAGCACAGCGACAGCTATTGGCAGAGTAGGCTAACTTGAAATATTTAGTAGTATTTAGCTCGTTTGCATCTTAATTCTGCACTCAGAGATGCCAAAATTTAATCACTTGTTCCTTTGGCATTTCCAACAACTCCACAAAGTTTCATCCGAATCCGTTCCGTACTTTTTGAGTTATCCTGCTGACAAACAAACCAACCAACAACGCCAGTGAAACAATACCTCCGCGCGGGTAAAAAGTACCCACTTTATTTGTAATGAAATATATATTTGGTGTGAATTTGACAACTAGCTTCATAGCTACTAAAATAAAATAACAAAATGTATCAAAATGAAGATAATGTTTTCAGATATATAGGAATGAACAAATAAAAATATATTAAATAAACAAAAACACGACTTTAACAAATTAAAAATTAAAGATGTCTTGAGGGCTTTGCAAGCCTTGTTGTCACTCGCTTTGCATCGAAAAAGGTAGTTATCTGCCTCAGCTAGAGATACGAGTTCCAAGTTCTTGCCATGTTGACTGCAGAAGTGCAGCTCAAAGAATTGGATCTCCTAAGATGGTTCGTCCCACTTCTTGTTCTGGAGTCCGAGGTGCAGAGGGCATTACTGAAAGCGAAAATCGGAGGGTTGACTGCCTTCCAATCTCGTATCACTTGAACCATCTTTGTGTTTTGGTTGATGGCATAATTATTTATTTATTTCAAATGTATATAAATTAAGACTACAATATTTAACAGGACTTCATTTAGTGAATTATGAATGTTTCTTCCTTAGGACTTTTATGTATTTTTATTAAAAAGAAAGGGTGTTGACTCGTGAAATTGTGATGATCCATAAGTTCTTAATTTTTCAATTTTGCTTACTTTACATTTGGAAATACATAACAACGATTATAATACATAAATTTATAAAATATATTGGAGTTGTTGTCTTATTTTTAGCCAGACAATCTCCATATATAGCTAAAAACGATATCACTTTCTTTGTTGACGCTTAGTTTATTGTAGGTAATATTATTTTTATAGAAAAATGAGTTGCTTTGAACTATAAAATTTTTCTCAGGACTCAGAAAAATTATATCCAAGTACACAAATACGCAGTTAAAAAAGTTAGATTTTTTTTTTTGGAAAGTAATTTATTTTTGTTAGATATTTAATGGATATAAAATGAATCATTATATTACTGTATTACTATTTATTATATATCAATATTGTCAGAGGTTTTCCAGAAGTCTTGTTAGAGAAAGAGTAGCATTTATGTCCACTATATAAGTCTATTTTCCGTTCCTTCGCATAAACAGCTGTAGATTCATAAAATGAAATAGTTTAATCAATAAAGAGTGAGTCCAAAGTAATAAATAGGAAAATACTGTTTGTAAAAACTTCATGAATATCAAATGAAATATACCTTTTTTTATTTTACTTCAATGATTTTTTATTTAAATTTCTGTAAAAAAATTCTACGACAACAAATGTGTAATCATGTAGACATAAAACAAAAACATTATTTATGTGTCTTTTTAAATATTTAGGACAATTATTTGGACTTTATTGAGGACTAAACTTAAGAGAAAACAAATATAAATCCTCTTTTGCAATGCAGAAATATGGTTCAAATGCACTTCAATTGAGAACCGTTTAAGGATTGAAAAGGAATGATACTTCTCAGTGAGAGGTTTCCGAAACTTTGAGACCTATACTTTGTCCTTGATGGAAAGTCCTTCAGATGTCCCAAGAAACTAATGAAATAATACAGAGTTGAAGGACTACAGCCTCTTAAAATAACTTATTATCATTCTACGAGGAATGAAAACCCCAAAAAGCAAAGCCATTTTTGTAAATCCATTTCTACATACACCATAAAAATAAATTTAAACTAATTTCATTATAAATATTACCAAAAAAATTTGGATATGCGTTTCCTACAAACTAATAATACGTGTAACAAAGTTTTGTCCTTGAGTTGAAACTGTTATTTCCTATTTGCCTATGTCCAGAAAACATGAAAAAATACTTTTAATCATTTCTAATTTTGCTTTTGTGTCCAGCATAAGGATATTTGTGGAATTTACAATTTTCATCATTTCTTATGGTTCAGCCCAGTTATCTTCGTACAAAGTAAGAATAACCACAAATGTCAGTAGTATTTATTTTTCTAGTATTCAATGCATTTCAATCAGTTTTTATAATTTCAATATCTTTCGTACTATTCGAAAAAATAGGCTTCATATTTCAAAAAATTGATCATTTTTTAGTGTTCTATTTAAGCGGCTATATTTTTTTTTTGTTTCGAGTCTATTGACTATAATCAAAATGTAATATATTTTTGGTATATGTCAATGCATTTCAGAACAGTTTTTATAATTTCGATATCTGGGATGAAAGTAAAGAAAATATAAATTTAGTCTGAACAAGTTATTGATCAAATTATATAATAATACATCATGAGGTTGCGTTAACTATAACTGTAATTTGTTACGAAGAAAAAAAAACATGTTTGCCTTTTATTTGCAAGTTCCTTAATGGAATTCTTTAGGAGTTTCTTAAATAGTCTAAATCCCATTTTCCAAATTACAGTAACTCTCCAAATATTCAAATTATTTAAGGAACTTGCAAATAAAAAGGCAAACATTTTTTTTTTCTTGGTAACAAATCACAATTATAGGTAACGCAACCTCATGATGTATTATTTATATAATTTGATTAATACTGTTCAGACTAAATTGATCTTTTCTTTACTTTCATGCCAGATATCGAAATTATAAAAACTGTTCTGAAATGTACTGACATATACAAAAAAATATATTATATTTTTTTGTTGATACCTATGTTTTAAATTAGAAGGTCGTATCTATTATATACTTTTGGATCGTCACCAAAAAAAGGTAAATAAATGTTCATAGCTTATGGAACATTCAGAAATCTCACTGAGTAGTTGGACATATAACAAATGGCACAAACATTAAAATGAGAGTATAAAACTGTTACATATAATGAAACACCGATTGATTAACATTGTTCCTCCCTTGTAATGACGTTCATAATTGATCCGATCCTAAATTCTAAACTGACTTACTTGAAGCCCAGGATCTGTTTTGGACTGTAATATTTATGTGAGGAAACAAGGTGGCCGAACTGCGGGGAGGAAAAAAAATATAGTCCAGGATTTCAGAGAAAGCTCTTCAGGCTTTGAGAAGCAATGGAAGAGGGCTTTGAGGAACGTTATCGAGAAGAGATAATAAGCTTTATGGTTTTTCCTCTCAATCCAAGATATTCATAACCGTCTTTAAAATGATAGCCAAGCTTCAAAATGTATGTCCATACTTCAAAAAAATACCTCTACCTAAGTCAATAGCTTTTATTGACTTTACTTTCTTAAAATATTTTGTTGTATTCGGATTTTTAGGGATGCTTATTTATTGATTATGATTATCATAGTTTTCTTCCTTTTTTTATTTGAACCATTGCGTCCTGCGTTTAAAAAATACTCCTTGTTTTTGTATTTTCCTGTCTCTTATTCTTGATTTATCTTGAGATGACAGGTGTAATACAGATTAAAAGTATTAAAAAGTGTCCCATCAATGTAATGTGGCTATGAAAACGCATCCATAGGCGGCTTATGGGTTCACCCAATTGCTTCTATTTTGCAAGGTATACCTATAACAACGGTATATACTGCGATTACAACTACTACTAATTCATCCTTCCCATGTATATAGGCATAATGTGTGTATATTCATACAATCAATGATGATGATTTTATATGGCTTCAAAGAAGTAGACGGGTAGAGAGAGAGAGAAGAGGAAGAAAGTACTTAATGTAATTTTAGGAGAATTATGTCAGTACCATGACTTTGATAGAAAGAAAATAGTAAATTATTCATAGATAATAATAATAATAATAATGTAGAGATAAAAAAGATATCTCGTTTTTCTCTATATAGAATGTATCCGCCGTCTATTCATTTCATTTGTATTATCATATTATATGATTGATATCAAGTCCTCGTAGAGCCTTGCGTCACTGGAAATCAATATGGGTTCAGGGGCGTTGTTGTTGGGAGAGGAAATATAAAGGATCTACATATTATGTATGCCAGGATAAAAATTCATGCATAGTATATGGTATAGTTATAACCCATTTTTATCTATCCTATGGAAACATGGCTCTGTTTTTACTTTGGGGACTTGCGGTAAGAAAATCGATGAATCCTTGCTATGGAAAACTAAGATCATATTCAGCAGAATTATTGAAATTCGCTAAAAATTGTCGTTCTCCGAAGTTATCGTGCGTCGTGCATTTGTTTTGTTCGTTTTAAGATTGAATCGTTTGTCGTTCGGCATTCTGAATAAAAGTGTCGACATTTTTTAGAAAGGAACTCTTTCCCATCATAAAAGATTTTAAAACGTTCAACACTATTAGTCTATCGAGGATACTTATCTTTTTTTGGTGCCAAGGGTATATATTCATGAAGATACTTTGAATAAGTACAAACCTGCAAGTTACTCTATGATTTGCTTAAACGAACGAGGAACAATAGGATTTTTTTTTTGTCGTTCGCGAACGACGAACAACAAACGATTACAAATAAACGACAAATCAAAAAGCCTGTTAATTAGGGATGACATAATGCTAGTTATCACATGTAAGCAATACTTTTCTCTTAGTAATATTTTTTTCTCTATTATCTAATTCATAGTAATAAGTTACATGTGAGATTTCCACTCAAATTCGGTCATGCAATGAATATATGCTTACAGGGAAATTAAATTAGTGTTTACAAGGGGTACATTCTTATCTCCTAATTTATACTCAATAAAAACGACTTGTGGAATTAGACAAAACTTTTCCTTTAACTGTTTAGGGTCAATTATTAATTCATATATAAGGAGGGATCCTAATGTTTTATTATTTATTTTATTGTTAATTCAGAGGTCCGAAAATATTCCTTACACAAAAAGTTCAACGCCATTTACATAACCTTTAAAAAGACTTCTCCAATATAACCTATTGACCTATTGATAAAGTAATTCCTCATACTCAGAGACATAACAAAACGTTGTTTTGTTTCATCATATCTCTCGACCAATGGATCATAACTCTAAATATAAAGCATAAAAAGAGGGTAGAGTTTATCAACTAAGAAAATTATGCTAATTGGTTAATTTCTAGCAACTACCTATATCTTGTCTCTAATTATGGTTTAACATATCTTACAGTTGTTATAAAATAACTACAATATATAACTAGAGGGTTTTCTGCTATTTCTCTGCTATATATTTATGTTAGATCAAGAGTTTTCCATGATAGTTGAATTGTCTAGTCGGTCATGATAATTGTTAAACCTATGTATTTTGTTCATAGCTATAATTCATGTCATATTTTAATAATACTTTGATGAATATAAAAACGAAGCAATCCATGTATCTGAAAAATATTATAAATAAATTGGATTTTCGACAAAAACTTTCTATATTTATAACCATTAAGTCAAAAGTTCGGTACCAGGAGCGACTTCTATTCGAATATGTTCAAGCATTGATAAAATGATCACACGATACTAGGGGAAAACCTTTTGAGGTCCTGAATTTCATTTCTTAAAATGCAATATAAGAATTACCTTGATATAGAAATATATATTTTGTTTAAAATTATAGAAGTTCATATATATTTTTAGCATTAAAGGATGCTAAAAACAGTTGCCAACAGCAAATAAAAACTACTAAACGAAAATAATTACTGCAATTTCAACTAAGATTATTTTTTCTTGTTACTTTGAGTAATAGTCTTAGATTCAGAGAGTCTTATTAATAATAATTAGCATGACTTCTTAAATCAAGGGTGGTGGGCCCCAAAAATTGCCAGGGTAATCTATGATTATTTTTTTCATATAAATGCATTAATTTCATTCATAAAATTATAAAAACGGTTCTTTATTCTTGGGCTCTCACAATTTAATTTATATGTAATAAATAAATATTATCTTACTTTCATAGAAATTAAGTTTATTTGTTAAGTCAACTGCTTCATATAATGATAAAAATAGAGTGTATAATTATGTGTGAACTCATTTCATGTCATTCAAAACAATTGTATTTCTATCAAGTACCTAATTTCTTATAAGGATATACTCGAGCATAGTTTGGATATTGTACAACTCATATTAATTGAAGGTAGCATGTGTATCGAGCTTCCTTGCATGTATGTGTGAGTATGTATACCTCACAAACACACACACACATGTATATCGGTTTCAGATATTGAAGGCCTATTTTCATCACCTTATTTAACGGACTTCACCTTTCAACTATCATCCTTTCTTTTTTACAGCAAAAAAAGTATTTGACATTCTTATTTATAAAAAAACTGTGGTCAGACTGAACACTTTTCGATTGTGAATCACATTCTTTCGTAAATAAACAAGCTTCATAATTAGTAGATCCGTTTACTGTTGTGGTTATGTATCTTTTTACCCTGACAGTGGAGGCTTTTCGATCCGCATGAAACATGAAAATGAGGATTTATTCATTTTTTTCATTGTGTATCATTCACTGGACAATATCAAAATATACTATATCCAAAAAAAAAAACAATACAATTTTTTTTTAATATAATTTTATTTATTTCATTCTTCTAGGGTATCTTACATTCCGTACGTTGCAAACGTACATTATATCAATTTTGTACTCTCAAACACATAATAAAAGCAATAAAGGAATACGCCCATAAGGCAAGAAATTAAGAGTAATAATAAAAATAAAAAGGGATTTAAAAGATCTGGTTGATAAAATAGTGGCAGCTTGATCTTCTCAGTCCACACGAAGGGAAAATAGATTGTTTACATTTGTACTCCCCATTGTTGTCGTTTGACGCACTAGAGACCGAACGAAGAGTTTCTATATGTCTTCCGACGAGGCGATGGAGACCCACAGGGAGTCCAGATCCGCCCGTTCTTGATGCATAGAGGACCCTTTGAACCGTGGATACCAGATGCTCTATCTCATAGGCTTCCTGATAGGTAGGCGAGGTCGACACAAGCCAGTTCGGAGGGGTTAACATCACCCCATATGCTCCAAATATTACTCCTTCCACCGCTTTGATGGCTGGGGCGACCCTGGGACAGAAGTAAAAGAAGTGGAACGAAGTCTCCTCGACCTTCCCACACCAATGGCAGCTCCGCTTCCGGGGATCCACATGGGACTTATTCATGAATAAAGAAGACGTGGCCAGACGGTATCTAAACCATTTTTGATGAGAGTCTGTGAAGCGGTTCTTCATTATTATATTAGGACTCCGCAAGCGTTTGTCTGCCTCAATGCCTAGATTTCTCAGTCGCCTACTTACGATAAGAAACGGACGTCCGCAACACGACATAGACTTTCGAACCGTCTGATTGTCTAATTCAGCAAGAGCGATATAGAAGGGAATTGGTGGTCCAATAGGGAGCTCCTTTATTGATTTAAGAGAGCGACGTTTTTGTAATCGCCAACACAAAATATAATTCCTTATGTTTACTTTTCTTTGGATGAATTCTCCAACAGACGTGAGGTAACCCTCATTGAAGAACTCCGAAGAACTGTTACAAAAAAAAATACAAATTATTAAAAATATTTTATCTTGTCTTTAATATCACAGTAAATAAACACTAGCCCCATATAAGTATGTCTAATTCAAGCTAAGAAGACATTAATGGAAGCTCAATACTTGAAAATATTCTACATTTTCTGTAAATATAATTTATTCAAAAATTAAGATCTTAGCTCCTAAGTAAACTTTCACCGGCTGATACCGGATTAAGTTCCGGTGGGTGGGGTTTACCTTGGAGTTAAACAAACAAACAAAGTATGGCTAATTCGTTTTAGGGTCAGTGAAATTACATTGATAAAAAAATTACATGAATATATACATAGCTCCATAGTAACAAATAATATCACCATAAACTACTTTACTACCATCTCATACCGGATAACATTCCTGCTATATGGGTACATTTTAAGCCTCCATACTGGAATCACCAATTAATATTCGGCATTTCAATTGATGGGCAGTGTTGTCGGTAGATTTGTTAACCGATACCGATAATTTTCTTTAATGGTGAAAAGAAAGAATACTGCTATCGATTGCTTATTTCTCGGTCGTGAGAATATCTGGTCAGATGTGTCTTCAACCATGTCCCATGAGAATATAAAACCAAGCCTGAGGTGCTGTCTTTGTAGACTGATTTCAATCCTACATCGGTACGGGAGGTCTGGAGTCAGTTAGATAAATAAAAGGAGTTATAGCACCGATCTTGCCTGACTCCAAATTCAACTACTTGGATAATGGAGATCTTTCCACCCCGTAAGCCCTTTGAATGCCCAGACACCAGACAAGAGGTGATCCCCGTCAGCCTTAGAATATTTTTATACTACGCTGCAATTAATCTACGGAATACCTATTCGGCTCCTTAATTATTGATTCAAACATCTCCTCTAATCTGAGATTTGTTTAGTATACAAACAATTTATAAATATATTCATATACTTTTAGTACAGCAAGACATTTCATTCTGTATGAAGACCAGACGTACCTTCCAATACACCACCCACAGTATAATTTACAACTTTGAAAACTGAGACTCACTCATGTGAAGGTCTTATTCCCGTTTAAACATACTTCTTAGCATTTCTTGGCTATAGATAATAGATTCTACAATGTGCTAAACAATGATGGGGAATTTTTTTCTCGCATGGATGAATACAAAAATATATAAAGACAAGCATAGTTATTTGTATTTTTGCCCATTTTTGCAGAAATCCTTTACTCATTTTTCTTTTTTGGTTCATACTTATAATAATAATAGCTAAGTAGTTATACATAAAAGATCTAATCCGATTATGTCTGGCATTGATTTTTGAGTGTTAAGCCCAAAGTCTTTGTGATAATAGAAAAAAAATTATAGTATTTTGTAGCCACAGGCTGCACTTATGACTTTCTTTCTTATATCCATTTCAAATCTTGTGAAAATGTAGGCAAGACATATTTTTAGAATGTTTTATTTGTAATTTTATTCATCATGAAACTATTTTGTCTAAAATTAATACATAAAGTAATTGAATGATATTTAAAGACATTATTATTAAAGAGAAAATGTGTTTGTAAAGACATAAATAATCGCTTAAGTTAAAAATGAGCTTTCGATCCCCAAAACGCAGAAAAATCTAATAAATATAAAATTAGTGAACCAAATTAATATATATCATATATATTATCATGAAAAGGAAAGAAAATTTAATATTAATTAAAATTATTAAAAAGTCAAAGGCGTAATAGCTCAGTGGAAGCGTGCTTTACTGTCCATGTTGAGGTAAACAGGTTCGACCCCCGAGAGTTTTATCAACTACATTAAAAATATCTACGGTTCGATGGACTAATTGTATCGTTACAATGCTTAATCATTTCAATCAAAGCAAACATGCACAACAAAAGTATGATACACGCAAATTTCCTTTAAACAACACCCCTTCATTGCAAGTATAGATATTCCCTGCTCAAGTTTTGAGTAGGCCATTACAAGTAGCTTTTTGGGGAAAGCCTACATTTATTTGTAAAAAGAAAACAAATTATGACATTTTAAGTAGGAAAGAAGCTCTTAAATATTGACACATACGTCAATAAGACCTTTTTATATTTTCCTTTGCAAAAAAAAGTAATGAGACGTCATTTCGTAGGTCCTTTCAATATAGTCTTTTATTACTTCAACTACAGGCTCAGCAAGGTTAAAGGACATGGATTGATGTCACTAGTAAAAAGTGATTTTACTTGAAGCATTCCATGTACATATATTTTATGACTTCTTAAATGGAATTAAATTTAAAAAATAAACGACCATGATGTAAGACAGCAATCTGAGTACTCTAAAAATATAATGGATGGCAACCAAAAATGTGAATACAATTAAAAATAAAACAAATTGAACTACTGATTCATCACAAAGTACAAGATCGAACAACATGAAAAATACATTTTTTCTTATGATTTTGCATATCGCTTAATTACTTTTTTATTGTACTTAAGCATTTGCTAATGCATTACAATATTTTTCATTATAATGAGTTCCAATGAATACTTACAAAAGTGGAATAATTATAATATAAGTTTAAAAAAGGTCGTATATGATGTTGAATATACTAGAAATCTATCTCACTGAAATTTGCTTGGACACTGATTTAAAATTGCAGGAGTATAACTGCTTTTTTTTTGTTCGCCCTCGCCCTTCCATTCTTCCGACTCTTTTAAGCTTAAGTTGTGTCTCAAATGCTCACTCACATAAAGCCATACTACCGGTCATATTTAATTTCACTTCAGACAAATTTTCTTTTCATGGCATACAAAAAGAATGTTAAAAGGTTCAATCATAAATAAAAAATGAAATTAAAGTGATAACAAAATGATACACGAAAAGAAACCTAAGTTATAACAAAATAAAAATAATGCATTGTAAATACAATTATAATAGTAAGTTTTCGTATGCATCATAAGTTTTTGTTCATGACTGTAAACAACCAATCAATAAATAACACTATAAATTGTCTAAGCTCAAAGTTGATATCAAAATCAACGTAGTGAAATAATTTAATAATAACCAGTGGGTTGAAAATCTGCTTTTTCAATGTGTAGTGAATATATATCTTACACCTTTTTGATGTATATCAAAGCAATGCAGGCTACAGAGGACACTCTGATATATGTACTTACAACGCAGTGGCAAGTAATTTCATACATATTTCACTCTAAATGCGCCAAGTACATAATATATATGTAAAAGTATATTTTGAGAAAACTGCAGTAGTAAAGTAAGCTAATAAATATGAATATTTTTTTTGCCTTTAGTACAACCTATTACTTTAAGAAAAAAATTGTAATAAATATACATTATGCCAAAAGTGTATGACGTACTTGAATATATCAAAGTAGAGTGCCCCTTTGAAAACCCACAGTAGCCCTGTGCAAATTAAGATTGTGCAAAGGTGATTTTGATCCTTGGTAGGGGGAGAATACTGAAGACCTGGAAATGGTTTTTATTCAGAATGAAGACTGTATCCAACTGTGTAAAATTAAGAGATGAAAGGAAGGAAACCTGCCAAGTGTATCAGCTTATCTGAAACCCTTTCTTGTGCCATTTGAGACAAAGATAAAAATATCAAAACAATGTAGGTTCTCTTTTCGATGGAGTAATTTTGATACAAAGAAAAAGTATTATAGTATACCAGGGCTCACGAACACAGATGATCAGACATTTTGAACATAGTGGGATTTTTAAACGCCTTAGGAGACTTGTAAGTCCTTCACTATCAGCACAAAGTATATGTTCTTGGATTTACAATAGAATTTTAGAATTATCTGCGATATAATATTTGGAAAGTGCTTACCCGAAGATATCTACAGCTAATGAACATGTGGCTATGAGTTGACCACGGCCGATTAGTAAAGGCATTTGAACTGTTTCAAAGGTATTTCTTATTTTGGTTTAATAACCCATTAATTATATATATATATATATATTCAATATAAAGAATCACGTTGACAAAGTATTTTCACAACACTGTGTTTCATGGTTATATTTAACCAATCTTCAGGTTCAAATACAAATATATGATAGTAATGTAATTTACAAAAATTAGAAATAAATGAAAAAATAATAATCAAAAGAAACAAAAGAACAAAGAAACAAAAGAAACATATAAAAATATAAAATCTATAATAATTTATTATGGTGGATTCTGGTTTTCTTTAGAATTTTTATATTTTTTATTTGAAATTTATTGAATGCATTTATTAAAATTTCAGATTTTTGGTTTAAAGAGTTGAATGTCATGCTTGGCAATGCATAATTTTTCAGTGAGACATAAATTGCATTTTGCTCCGTTTTTGAAAATATTGCTTCTTGCATGTACAAACAATTTATCTTAAAATTCTTTTTTTCCTTCTTCAGTTTCATACAAAATTTTAGCTAGAGCTTTCATTTTTATTGCATTTTTGCTCCATCCAGCGTTTTTTAAAAGTTAAAGTAATATATATATATATATATATACAGGGTGGTAAGATCAAATCCGACGGGTTTTCAGGACATCCTTTAATAAGGATGACGTAAACCGATCCGCGCAGCTGATTTTTTAGTAGACAGCCAACATGCAGCATGGATTATGTGGGGATGCTACGTCCAGTGACCCTAGCTGCGTCCTGTCAGCGTGAAGGGTCCTGACCGACCTCAAGGCCTTAAACATATTCCACATCGATATTGCGTGGCATGTGAAGGTAGCTGTCTCCCTTCCAAGTGGATACGCCACTAGAGTGGTGGACCTCATGGGCCTCCTCGGGATGGGGAATACGAAGTCCCGTCGGGTGGAATATCTAGTTCCTAAACATACAAACACATCACAATGTGATAAATAGTTTTATTTCTTTCGATTGATGTAATAGATTTAATTATACTACCACCACTAATTAAATATAGAATAACCTTATTAAAGTCATTTAATTATAAAACATTCTTCATAAAATCTTTGCATATACATTTTTGTGATATATATAGTTTTTCATTTATAAATAGATAAAAATATTATTTTGGACCTTGAAATAAAACTTGTTTTTTAAGTAGCTGTCTTTTGCAGATTATGTATGGTCAGAGGATTAATGAAAAATATAGAGCGGATTAAGGATTAGTAGACGAAGAAATAGTGACCAGATGCCCACCCCTGAATAAGAAGAAAAAATGCTTAGATCTATTGAAGCTAATTTTTTCTAATTATATATCAGATAAGAAAAATATTTTATAGAAAACAAGGGTTGATGGTAATATATATTAGATATGAAGAAATAAGAGTATAACTGTATTATGAACAATTTGTTTGTCAACAATCTATTTTACAGAATGAATTGAAGCATAGACTATTGGCAAAATTTTAATTTTTTTGAAAGAGAAATAACATTTACAGCTAAGTTTTGATGATGATGACTGGCATAAGTATATCTATCATAGAGCTAAAAGCACTTTTATAAAACATAATATCAATATATTGCAAATATATATTAGACGTTTCTTTGAAAGATAAATCTGATTGGATATATTTTTGTTTACTCTATTGAAAAATCTATGACATATTAAATGTTATTTAGAAATGTATAAAATATTATAGGCTTTGTTTGATTTCAATTAAATTTGTAAAAGGCCCAAACATTTTATGGCATGATCTCAAACGTAAATAGTATTTTTCTTTTTCTAAATTACGACTTTGCTGACAAATTCTAAGATAATTTGGCTGGGTTTTTTCCTTTTCTTGATTCTCTTTCAGCCACAAATCTGATTTGTTTGACAAAAACTTTAAATTTGGATATAACTAGTTTTAAGTTGTTTGGTCATAAAAAGTATATAAAGTAAAATATATGTATGTTGAAAATATTTGCATTTAGTATACACCATTCATTGCAAGCGGGTACTTTTGTCTTAATAGACACTTATTCAAAATTGCCATATCGCAAAGTTTACTTGTCGCGTCTGCAAGGAGGAGGACGATACGTCACACCATTTCATTTATGAATGTGACTGAATCAGCTCTCCCAAAAGTTTAAAGCTAGGAAGATATCTATGGAAGCTCATACATTTGTAATATTTTTGTACATTAAATTTACTCATTAATATTTTATAGAATAATTATATTTCAACTTTTAAGTAAAATTTACCGGCTGATAACCGGATCAAGTTCCAATGTGGTGGGAGGGACCTAGATGTTCAGCAAACAACCAAATCATTCATAGACAGATATTTCGCACATACATTTGATAACTCTATGATAAATTCCTCACAAGACATTTTTTACAATCTCAATATAAATAATCAAATACTCACAAGTAATGCATACTTAAAGAATCACTATGAAGATAATCAAAACAACAGAGTAGTTATTAACAAGCTTTGTCTATATTGCCCCATGTAGATCAAGAAAATAACCTACAATAACTTATATTTGGTAGAAGTGCACTCAACCGAGATTATATGTTTGAAAAGGAGGTCGAACTTCTGATAACTCATATTATGATCAAAGATTAATTACACTCTATGATTGTAATTGTCAATAAGACAATATGATTGAAGCGTCCAATGTCAATGAGCAATGTCTAATTTAAATGTGAGCATTTCTGTTGATTATCCTCTAAATCTATCATTCTCAAAAGGTGTCTGTTTATTTATTTATGTGGTTGTTCTTTATGTTTACACTGCAACGCTGTTAGTATATAATAAAGATGAAAAACTCACGAATAAACATAGTTTTTTCATTGCCAAAGACACTTTCCTTTATTTTTCTACCACCATATAGTTATAATGATCATCCATTTGTTGTCTGATATGAGTTAACAAAATACACAATTATTATATCCTTCAGAACGATCAATTATTATATTAACAGACTTGTTGATGTGTCGTTCATTTGTAATCGTTCGTCATTCGTGAACTGAACAAAAAAATCCTATCGTTTGTTTATAAAAATCATGTAGTAACTTGCAGGTCTGTACTTATTCAAAATATCTTCATGAGTTTCTACCCCTGACGCCAAAAAAAAGAATGGAAAGTACTCTCCATAGACTTGTAATATTTTACTTTTTTAAATCCTTTTTGACGGGAAAGAATTCCTTTCTACAAAACAACGTCGTCACTTTTATTCAGAATGACGAACGGTTCAATCTAAAAATGAACGATGAATGACGAACGGTAATTTTAATGAACGACAATTGTTTGCAAACGTCAACAAGTCTGTCAATTCATATTATTCAACGGTATTGGAAGAGTCCATTCACAGGATCAGGCTTTGATCGAGGCCTCTGAGAAGAGAGAATTCGTGTTTTTACGATTGATATTCTTCTCTAAACATTAATGTTAAATCTTCAGTAGCTGTGTGTGAAATGATACTTTTTAACATAATGCCAATTGCTTTTTTTGTAAACCAGTTAATTTATTATGTAAATCTAAAAAACAAGAGACATATATAAAATCCAGAGCAAATGTGTAATAAAAACATAAATAAACATTGTAGCTTTAATTTTTTTATCATTCCCTTTTATTTAATCCAATCACGTTTAAAACCTCTTATTTATATCCTTAGACATATCTTTTACGAGAACTTGAATTGCAAAAATATTTATATTTTTATTTCAAAATAAACTTTCTGCCATAATGGGTTAAACACATATTTGAGTACAAAAGGTAAGGTTTTCTCATACTTCAGATTATTTTTCTCTTCCTCTCATCATCTTCATTACTTCTGATTTGAGAATAAAAAAGCCTATTAATGAAGAAGAAGAAAATATAAGCTGTTGTAATATATCGGGTGGGGCAAAAAAAAGAAGAAGATCAATCACTTTGAAAATTAATAATAAAAAGTATACAAATCATCTTCGGTTTAGAATCTGATGCAAATGCAAACCGTATATCTTGTCAATATTCTGTGCTCAAACAATCAGTAATCAAGACGGAAGCCAAAAGAAAATGGTATCAATTTTGCTCTGCGTGGAAAAAGTCTCAAAAGACATTTTGACCCTCATTGGTGACTTGGAAAGAAGAGTTAAGAATATTAAAAATCAATTAGAGGCTGTGGAAAGCCTTTAACAGAAACCCGGATGGATCTGCAAGAAAAAAAATCGATACACAGGGCTTACAAAACTCCTTGAGTTATGTAGTCAAGGACCTGGACGTGGAATCCAGGATCGTCCACAGACATGTCAAGGATTCTTGAAGTCTAAATTATCAATTAGACGCAATAAAATTGGAACTAAATTTTTTATGACAAAACTTTGGTCTTTCTCGAGCAGCCGCTATTGAGTTTTTCAAATAAACTGAATATAGCCGAACGTGGGCATAAAATTTTGAAGAACCTCAAGTACGGCTTCAGGACGAGCATCTTCTTCAGTGATGAAAAGACGTTTATAGTTGACCTCGTGCACAACAGACGCATCGAGCGCGTGGTGAACTTTGACAACCTCAGCAACGAGGAGAGTATAACATATAATATCCGGCCAGTGTAAAGGTGATTACCAGGATCGGCGAGATACTCAAGTCCTTCTGGTTCGAGACCTTATACAGGCTCCCCAGGTCAGATACAGGAGGGCGTTGGAGGAGTTTGTGTTCCTGTTGATAAGGTGGTTGCCAAGAAAATCATGGAATTCATCTTCCAGCAGGATGATACACACACAACCAATGCAACTCAAAGGGTTTTCCAAGAGTTGGGAATACCATTTTGACCAAAAACCATTTGTTCCTCTCAAGTCGGACTCCTTGAAATTCATCGTCTGGAATCAGATCGAGAGCCTGTGGGGTCCGACATCCGAATATGGAGTCCATAAAGTATGCCTTGGACGCAGCCTGGATGAAAACTGTCTTGAGCCCGAAGTCCATGTTCCACCTCTCCCTGTACTAGTCCATGACCAAAAAAAAAATTTGTTTCGACTTTTTTCTCTAAGTTGATAATATTATCGAGTTGTTTTGTTTAGCTTCTAGACTGGACCCACCTCACCGGAACCTAATTCGGTATCAGCCGGTAGTGAACCTATCTAGGAGCTTTATTATCGAGTTATCAACACAATTATGCTTCAAGGATTTGACGATTGGAAAAAAGAGGAAAATATTTTACTCCAACCCGGTATTTTTTTCTTCATTATCGTTTGATCAAACACTAAAAGAAAGAAATCCTTCTCCTATTATTATTTTCATTGTTTAATTGGATAAGCAAACTTGACAGTTCTAAAGAAGAAAAAAGTACGAATGAAAAGAATGAAGAAGAAAAAGAAGAAAAAAACTGATGAGTAAGGAAAAAGATGACTTGAAATCGTTTATCAGCGGAAGAGTCATGAGCTACCTGAAAAAAGGAAAGCAACCTTCAAGGGCATAAAAAGAAGGCTGTTTGAAGAGTTGAATGAAATATTATTTTAGTAAATTTTTATAGAATAAAAAATATAATAAAGTTATTGAAGCCACTTATATAATTAGGGGTTGTAAGAAGTTAAGCTGGTTTATGGATCTGAAACGCATTTTGCTTTTAGGTGTAATATTATTTTTGTATGTACTGTTTAAGTCGACCATCTCAAATAATTATACAGGGGTGTGCAGGCGAATCTAGACTAACTTTGAGTACTTGTATCTCAGAAACCAGTTAGGGCAGAAGCTTAAAAATGTATGAAGTGGTTAGTATATCCTATGAGCTTTGTTTAATAACAAAAAGATTGAAAATGTCCTCGGAACTTGAGCGCAGGACGGCCATTATTATATTTAAATTTATAATCAGACCCCAAAAGAGACTTCCAATGATTATTCCCATCGGCGGTAGGAAAGTCGAACTATCCTCAGCTCTGCAACAACTTCAATGCTACAAGTGCTTGAAGTTGCACAGCGACGAATAAAAATCCATACAATGAATTTGAAAAGTATTTTAGAACAACACTTGGTCTTGCGCAGCGCGTCGAAGGAGCCATGGAGAGACAAATCACGGAGGAAGTTGCACGGGGGGAGGAAGAAGAGGAGGGAGATTTGGGTTCAACTGCCTGCGAGGAAGAAACCACATCTCTACCTTTGCCCTGTATTTCTATGGCAAAAAATATTGAATCAATAACTTCTGGGGGGACTAGCGAGAACGTTTTTACTTCCCAAACCAAGATAATACCACTAAGAGATGATTGGGTACAGGTGATGCGAAAGAAGCCGACATTCCATGCAGAATCTCCTACAACTATTGCTCTGCCTAAAAATTCAAATAAGAGAGTTTTTACAAGCCCAGATGAAGACAAATCAAAGAGAGTCAGAGATGTCGATCCTGCAGAGGTTGGCTCACCAGCGCAGAATAATTTCATGAAACCCTAGGGAACTTTATTTTCTTTAAAATAAGTAATGACATTAACAATGCTAAGTTATAATGTTAACTCTATGGCATCTCCAAAGAGAGCCGTGGACGTTTTCAATTACTTAAAATCTATTAAATTCCCCGACGTGGTAGCTCTTGTGGATTCCCGACTAAAAAATAACAGATCCATCCGCCGATTAATTCCTGCATCACACGCCACATTCTTATCTCCAGCACAGACAAATTCTTCACATCCTTCAAGGGGGGTTGTTCTCCTGGTCAAAAAAGCCTTGAGACCCCAACTTATTCAAGAGGATCCACGAGGGAATTTTGTTTCCGTCAAGGTTACTTTTGGTGCGGAAAATGTAGTTATTTTTGCAATCTACGGGCCAAACAGGAATATGGACGGCTGTTTCTCTAACATGTTATCTGACTGTATCGGTGAAAACATAATGATTACAGGAGATTTAAACGTAACAAGAAAGTCTGGAAGAGACTCCGTAAATTATGACGGTTCAAAGAACCACAAAAATAAAGAAGACCTTGAAAAAATAATTTCAAAATATCTCCTCCAGGACGCAGGCCTTTTCCTCGACCCTGATAATCCTGGCATGACGTTCTCTAAAAAAAATGTAATTGGCAAACAAATAGAGGGAGATTAGACTATATTCTCACTTCCCCAAACATTTCGAAGCTTGTCAAAGATTTCACTATTCTTCCGCCATACATATCAGATCATTGCCCAATCATGGTTCACATGGAAAACCCTAATGCCAAAAAGATATCATATTGGAAGCTTAATGTATCTCTTCTTCAGGACGAAAATACCTGTAAAGACATAAAGGAAATGATAGAAGACAGCAACTCTATACTTGAATCCAATTGGTCCACCCCTTGCATGACGCTCAAAAGGATTGAAACGAGAGCTAGACAGATATTTATTGAGAGGGGAAGAAAAGAAGCTGCTCAACGACGAGCCTTATTAGAGCGTCTCAAAGCCTTGCAAACGACCAACCCAAACTGTGTAGATCTAAAGTCAGAACTACAGGAAATTATAGACCACCAAAACTTCGGGGCAGCCATCAGGGCAAAATCTGAACTTATTCAAAGGAATATAAAATGTTCACTACCTCATATCGTCTCCGAAAGGAACTTCCAAAGCCTCAAACAAATATCTACCCTGAGAACAAGAAAGGGGCAAATTACAAATCTCCCAAGTAAAATCGACGAAGAGATAAGGAACTTCTACTCTACTCTATATAAATGCAAGGACTGCAGGAGGGAAGGAACATGCACGTTCTGTCAGAAATGGCGGAGACAAGGCGATAAAATCTCGGTTGAGGACATCGGTGGTACATACGGCCATCAACCTCCAAAAGCCGAACTTAATAGCCTAGAAGCCCCTATTTCTAAGAAGGAGATATTTTCACATATCGGGAATTACAAGAAAAAATACAAGTCCCCGGCACGTCAGGTCTTCCTTACGAATTCTATAAAAAATTCGCCGATAGGCTTGCCCCAATCTTAGAGGCATGTTACAATGAAATACGGGCCATGGGGAGAGTTCCTCGATTCATGGCAGAAGGACTTTTAATTTTATTGCCAAAAAAGGGCAAGGACAAGCTGGAAATAACAAATTATCGCCCAATCACATTACTAAATACATCGTATAAAATCTTCACCGGAATCCTAAACGAAAGGCTTGTCAAAGTCCTTCCAAATATTATCGGACCATCTCAAAAAGGATTCATGAAAGGAAGAAGAGCTGAAGACATTCCACGCTCAATCCAGGACAAGATTGATCGCTTTGTGAACGACGACTTAGAGTTTGCGGCGTTGTTTGTGGATTTTAATAAAGCCTTTGATTCTATATCTCACAAGTACATTTTTTCAGAATTACTTCGACGAGGCTTCTCGATCAACTTTATTAATATGATCGGGACAATTTTAAGATATAATTCGGCCAGAGTGGCGTCGGCAGCTAATAGGTCCTCTTTCAAGATCACTCAGGGATGTAAACAGGGGGATCCCATTTCTCCTACCCTTTTTCTTATAGCGATTGATGGTCTCCAAAGAATGATCGACGATAACATGCAAATTGGTCGGAAAGCATTAGTCCAGCTCTACGCAGATGACCTCACCTTGCTTTTCTGGGGAACATCCAAAGACCTGAAGTTGGCAATGAAAGGAACCTTCGATCTATTAAAGCTATTCTCAGGTATCTCGGGCCTATCAGTAAATAAAAGCAAAACTGAAGTCCTCACATCCAAGGAGTCGGAGCTGAAAGAGATCTTCCCGTCCCTGAGCTATTCAGATAGTGCAACTCTTCTTGGGATCGTTGTTTCAAAAGAAGGATCGACTAAGGCAAATATACAAAACTCAAAAAACATCTTATCTTCGGTATTGAAATCTTTATCGCTTTATGAAAATCTAAGTATAAACATCGTGGACAAAATAGCGATATGGAACAACATCATTGTTCCACGTATAGTACATTTACTTAGATATATTCCGTACTCTGATTCATTAAAAACAAAAATTGAATACGCTCTGCATGGTTTCCTTTGGGAAAGGAAAAGAGCCTACATCTCAGAAATTCGTCTCTCTGCACCAACCTCGTCATGGGGCTTGGGCCTGAAACGAGTGGAGAGGGTTTGGAAGACCTTGAATTTGAGCTGGCTGAAGAGACTACATGGCAGTGGAGATGAATGGGCGCTCCTTCTTAAGAGAGATTTTGAATCTACGACCGGTCGGCCATTTAAGGAAAGAATCAATATGGGACCAAGTGAGCTCTTTGGAGCGTTATCCTGCTCTGGAAACCACTGGAAGAATATGGCATGTTCCTGGAAGTCCATTATGAAAGTAGTTCTCCCTCTACTTGGCTCTTCCGAGCCCATAAACTTCAACCCGAGGCTAAAAACAAGGGAGGAATTCTTTTCCTTGGGCCGATATTCTACGGTATACCAAGTCCTGAGAGATAAGGAGGGGTTGGCGAATCCTAAAACATTTTTACAATACAGAAGGGTACAAAAGTTAGCCCAAAGGCCATATACAAACACAACTGACCCTCCAACACCTTTCTTCATCGCCATCGGGTGTATTTCTCTTCAAAAAATTAATAGATCGTTAAATATAATCTCTTCATATGAATCTCCAGAGCGGCTTGTCCGGCGACGTTTCGAGCGGTTGGGACTTTCTCCAAGCACAGCCGTTCTCTACGGATCCAGAAACCTCTTCAGGAACCCCTTTTTGAGCTCTGCCGATAAGTGGTTCCGCTACAGGCTGGCAACTTCCTCCCTATTTGTGAGCAAATCACAGGAGGATCCGAGGAAAAGAAGATGTGTATTCTGCAATAATGGAACAGAGACATCGAGTCATTTGTTCGCAGACTGTGTCAAAGTGGCTCCACTGGTGGAGCTGACTCAGAGGCGAGTAAACAATGCGTTCGATGTAAAGCTCTCTCGAGCAGATTGGCTCATCTTCTCCACTCCCGAGCGTCCCAATCACTGGAAAATAGAGGAGCTAATATGTTGCATCCAGCGAATTATTTATGCAGCGAGAACTAGCTCTTCAAAACTCCCATGTGGGATTGAAGGTCTTTTAGACCGGAAGCTTTCCCTCCTGGAGGAGCTGAATAACGACGGAGGCAAAAGCGAACACTAAATATAAACCCAAGACATCTCTTAAAGTTGTATTTTTTAAATAGTTAATATCTAGAAATGTTCTTGATTTACCCGAAATTTTTTAATGTTTTATGATCATTCTCCTTTTTTATATCTTATTACTAATTAAATGTGCAAAAAAAATAATTTTTAAATACGTTTAGCCATGTTACATTTTTAACGTTTACCTCAGTTTTAGTGCATATTTTTTATTTGTATGTATTTTAAAACTCTGGACTAAAAAAAAAAAAAAAAAGGAATGCCGGGGTATGTTCAATGAGCGACGGAGCGATCACGTCGGGAATGATCAACAGATATTCTTATTTAATAATACATTGCACGCCCTCGTGGATTGTCCTCTACTGAAGACGATCAAGCACTTTACTCATCTAAACGTTTATGGTAATATGGACTTAAATTTGAACGTTATTAGAGCTACAATTCTTTTTGGAGCATTCAGAAGAAGAAGGAAGATCTCTTCTCATCAAAAGGCTGTTGAATTTGCACTGTCCAAGATGAAATATTCCTTCAAATTCTATTGAATACCTCAAACTCATGAAATCGACATTAAGACGACATCAACGTTTTATTTGAATAAGAAATAATTTTTTATAAGTCATTTTATTTTATAGTTTTATCTTAAGACAGTAATTTTATATTATAATGTTCATTATTATAATGTTTATTTAAACATCTTAACCAAAAAACAGAGATTCACGAAAGTATGCAGCGATGAATCACGGGGAATGCTCCGTAAGAGACTCCTCTATCACATGGGAAATGATCATATAAGACTAAAGGACGAAGTGATGAATTCCGTGAGGGAATACTCTATGTTCGAAGAAGAGATCACGTCGGGGTCATGAATTTGGCGACACCCAAGTTACTCTGAGTCAGAAGGGAAAGTAAATATCAACATCTTGACTCCTTGAAGTTCAATAAGTCATAGGAAATTATATAATCAAAATGAATAATAAAAATATTAAAGTACTCATGAAATCCTGTAGATGAATTGCAAGGACTCTCAATTTTGCTAACAACATAAATGGAGCTGTCGATAAATGCTAAGGCGGTCCTGTATCAACGATTTGAGTATGTATTTTAGATGTATTGTTTTTTTGTTGTTGTTGATGGTAAATAATATACGAAGAAGAATGAAATATATATTTAGTAATCGTATTTTTAAAATTTATATATCAATATAAAGCAAACAGTTGTTAAGTCGATTTTGATTTGCTGGGTACATAAAGGAAGGTTTTCTTCTTCTTTTTTTATATTTCCAGACACATTTTAATATTTTTTTGGGAGTCATTTATGACTCTATCAACATTTTAGGTTGCCGACCCTGGTCTAACGTATAGTCGTGTTAAACCTTTTTGAAAGAATATTTTGTTATAATAAACACCTTGTCGATAAAAGAAATGTACTTTTCTGTAGATTAGATGCTCTATTTTTGTCCTTTTTATCTCCCATTTTTTTTTGCCGTTATGCCCATTTGCCCATATCATATGAGATTTTTACTCTTGTAATCGTCCAATTTATATTGCTCTCCAAATACATTCCTATTCCTATGTTATTCCTTATATAAATAAACAAAACGTTCTAACAGGGTTTTATTGTTGACGATAAAAGAAAGTGGACCGTATTTTAAAATAGGGATAGGTTGATTGCGAATGGAGATGGAGTTTCTCCGGCACAAGAAAGTCAATACGGTAGATAACTATATGGCGAACAATCGTACTGAAGTACTTGAAAGCTCTTGGAACTATCTGTATCTCAATGTTGGTTATTTACACATTAACAAATTGTTCATTGGATTGCACAATTATGGAAATACTGATTCAAACACTAATTCAAGTATATAGGGACTCAAAAATAGCAAAAAATTGTGCAAAATTTGTCAAGTCCTTACATATCCTTTTTCAAATAATCCTCGAACCAAGTGCAATAGGTAGTTACTGACGTATACAATTATACACTTATCTACGGGGACGTAGTGTGTTAAAAGCACTTCAATTACATATAAAAGGTTGTATAGAAAAGTTTGTTCAAGACATTTAATTTGCTTGTTACTACTCTGCACTATAGGTATGTTTACATGCACGGCCAACAGCCTTTATGCACAAAACGTTTTTTAATATAACAAATCGATTTTTATTACATCAAAAATTATTTTTATGACCACATATTATTATATTTTTTTATGCATCAAAACTCATGTTTGAAGGAGTTTTATAAATAACTGGAAATAGCCCTACGAGTTTATGCCGAAGGAATACAATATTTTCAGGACATTCTTGTCCATATCCAACCTCAACTCGTGAAGAAAAAGGATTTTGTACAGCCATTGGAGGACCTTGCCAGAAGGCTCTACGGCTAATGTTTTACAATCACACTCTTTATCCAAAGGTTTCCTGGGATTGTTGAAAAAATGGTAAAAAAATTGACACTTGAGCTTTTTTTAAATAGCACAGTTATAATATAAATATGAGATCAAATTAATGGAATAGTTTGATTTATTATTTTAATATATGTATTATTGAACTTTTTCCAAAGACGTAAACCCTTTTTGTAACTGTTTGTGAGTTCGTTATTTTGATTGTTAATATTTTATTATTATTGAAGTATGTAAAGGAACAAATAGAGGAAAAAAAATTAGAATGTTCATTGTCTTTTGCCTTTCCTTTGTGTTTATATGAAAAGAGAGAGCTCATCCATTATGCATTTTGAAGTTACTCAAGGAATTCTATTGAAGAGTAAGTAATGCATTCAAAAGAAAAATGAATTATATGAATCTCTTTCGATTTACATATTTTAATAGGAGTAATGAGACAATATTCGATATTCTTGTATATTCACTCCGTATCTCACAGCCCTGCCTAAAGCAGGATACTTCTTCATTTCGCGAAGTTTTTCATGCCTGTTGAAAAGAAATATGAGTTTTTATATTATAAGTAGTGTAAATATATGTTATTCAAAGTCTTATTTTGGTGATGATCGTTACTTTATTAAATGCATTTATATATATATATTTTATATATATATATTGATAGATATTTTTGATTTTTTTTATGTATCATATAAAAGGATAAAAATTCAATAACTAATTATTCAATAAGATTACAAAAGGATATCTGTTCATTTTTGAATATACGCAATCAAATCCAAACGAAAAAAAACATAATCTAAGACCTATGATAATTTGATTCTTTGTATGATAAAATTTATATCTATTTGTCTCATAATATGTCAATATATCATGCCACCATAAAATAATGGCCTAGAGCATTTTGATCATTATTCCAGATTATCAATGATTAAACGATATCTTTTTGTTGATGGATTCAAAACTACATAATTTAAAGATTCGTTATTAATAAATGAAAGGCAAAAAAGATTACGGCATTGTGAAGACAATCTTACAATTCTTGAAATGGACGTAAATGTCAAATTGTCTATAATGATTATTTTTTTAAATAACTAAATTCAATGTTTAAGAAAAAGCATAAACAAGGTATAAACACTTTCAAGTGTAGTTAGAACATAGATTAGGACGGAGAAAATGAATGAGGCACAAATATTTAAGGATCATGGGGTAACTCTAGAAAATTAAAAAAAACGATTACGATTAGAGTGACAATCAATCTGCATGAAATACAATTATATTTATTAAAATAAAGTTGTACTTGTGTATGTACAAAAAAACAATGATATGTAGGTATAACAATACAAGGGAAGAAAAAGAAAGGCATTATAGTGATGTGATGGCTCCTGTCCATATCCATGCATAATACTAATGAGACCCCTAAAAAACCTACGATTAGAAAAACTTGTTTCTTCGGGTGTTGAGTAAAGAAAAAAAATATTGATTTTTTTTTCACAGCTCCAAAAAAAATATACAATGTATAAAAGAAAACGATGCTAATGCGTAAATTTTTACATAAATAAGCATTCTAGCTTAGATTTTTAGCAACGTAATGGAACAAACAAACAAGCAGATAAAAGTCATGAGATACACTCAACAATCAAATCTAAAACATACAGATAATTAACAAATGATTGCTTAAAAAATGAATTTTATGTTTAAACTAACTGTTTATAGAGACAATAAAGAAGATAATATTTTGTTCTTTTTTGTAGGGTTTTATGAGCTTTCATTTGGACTAGGGAACTCAGAGACATCATTTGAGGAGGGGGAAGGGTTTCCTCCAGTAGTGAATGGGCCCCTTGGGAACCCCAGTCATAGCGTTCATCCCTCTTCATTTTGAGGCCAGTACATGGAATCGTCTAAAAATGAGGTTTAATACATGTGTATTATGTTATTTCCCTCAGAGCGACAACTATTTACTATGAAGACTCCATGGCATACAAAAACACTGAGATAGGTTCATGAGTAAGTAGTACCATTTTGGTCAATTTGGATGTACACGGAATACTGGAAGGAGATTTAAAAAAAGAAAAATATTAGGGATTGACTGGTGCCCCGAAGGGATTCACCCCAATAACTGGAACCATTTAGCTTCATCTATTGGTAAACGTATTACCTTGTGGCGGGACTATAATCTACAGAAGAGGATTGATCTTTGTAACACTCAGATTGTCCCAGTTGTTTTATTTAAAGCAACGGCATCTCCTTTTATAGTAGAAAAAGCTATTCAAGAGGAAAAAAATGGCTTTCAATTATCTTTCACATCATATAGATGCCGTAACGAGGCCTAGGTCCCTCATTGGTGGAGGTTTGACTAAAATGTCCAATATCATTCCCAAAATATACATAAAACTATTTATTGATATAATCAAGTTCCCACAAAGAGAATGGAGGAACTCAGTTACAAGTAGTGAACTATTTTATAGGCTAATGTTTGGAACAAACCTAACAAACAACTCTATCAGGGCATTTTCTGAAGTGTGGGCTTCAGCTCATAGAATAATTTTGGAACTATGTACCCCTATACCATAGTGATTTGACGGTAGACGTTATTCATCAAAATTTCCACAAACCATTTTTCTTTATTCCAAAGAAGCAGGACTATTCAAATTTTTAAAGAGCTGTTGTCAATAAGACGCTATCAGTTCATTCATCCCAGCTTATTCATCCGTTCAATGAAGGGAGATTTAAGTATCCCCCTCTTCAGAGCCGCTAATATGCACCTAACTCCTTGTCCGTGACACTTAAAATGTTATTTCCGAGTGTTCGTGAAAAAGTACAACGTAAACCAGATGTTTTCGTTAAAGTTCTTGAACTACCGAGTAACTGGAGGCTAATAATTGAACGTTCTATGAAGGGAATTAATGACGGGAGAACATTCACGGCCACGCTCAAGTGGCCTCTAATTGCATTGTATTTAGCTCACATTGTAACGACAGTGGCAAATTATATAATAATACCATACATGCATTTGCAGATTTCCCATTTATATTTATTCTGAAAAGACTAATTGCAATTAACGTAAAGGAATGGGTAATGCCAATGAAGGCATAATTAAAGCTGTGGTACTCTTTGGACTGTCCAAACATAATCGATCAAACTTCTCTAAGGAAATTGAATTTACAGTTCGAAATGCTAAGGTAAGAATTGCGAGAAAATTAACTTCAAATGAGCTTTTAAGTCCCCGGGATCTCCGTGGAATTATCCTCGCAGCCGCCGCCAGATATGGAGCTCTCACTGTCAAAATCCCCTCCGTAACCGACAACTCGTGGACAATCGCTTCGAGGGAAATCAAATATTTCCCAACCAAGTCTCACAGCCATTTTAAGATAATTAAGAAGTTATTAAATTTTTCTTAGCTATATGAATATTTATGTCTGTTTTAGTCTTTTAATTCAACGCTAACCTTATAATTATAATGCTAATTTTAGTTTATTTAGCTAAGTCTGTTATACCATAGTGGTATCATTGTACTTATTTATTCTTATTTGTTTTATTTGATTCGTTCTTTTGTCGTTGTATTAATTGCAGACTATAATGTCTTCTTATGTATTTTGTACGCAACTACTTCGACTTTTATATATGAACTGAAATACAGGGGAAAAACAGCAACATAAAAATAGTATCAATACAAAATCATCGCCAACTTATTGTATTTATTTCTAATACCGGTACATTTATAATTTAAGCCTAAGAACTAGATATACACATAAGCATCCAGAGCAAATGTGTAGTAAAAACATTTATAAGCAATCTATATAATAATTCACCAATCTCTGTCCGTCCGTCCGTCTGAATGTCCGCACGCTATCTCGTCCACATTTATGGTCAAATTTGAATTTTGAAGGTACCTATGGAATCCTTGGGGCAAGGCAGACCTGATAAAACTATTTGCAAAGTGATGGGACCAGAAACAAAAAAAATAGCAGTGTGTACACCTTTTTTATACTTCTACATACTTAATTATGATCAAGGAGGTAGAGAATTGAGCTTGATAAGCTTCAAAACACTGAACTTTTGCCTCCTTTCTTATATTCTTTAGGTCTGTTTCACTCACAAACTAGCTCCACAGCCTACCCATACCCGAAGGGCGAACATATAGGCGCCGTGGGCTCCCAAATATGCGAGTGTAGTAATATTATTTCTTTTGTCCTATGTCTTTAAATCAGGAGCATATCATAATTATATATATATATATATGGGTCCATAAACAGTTATTGTTAAGAAAGCAAAAATATAAAAGTACAAATGGTCTCTTTAAATATATTTTTTCAAAGCAATAAAATGACGGGAATAGCAGAAAAGGAGAGATACAAGAAATGACTCCCTCTCAAAGACAGCATGTATAGAATTGAAGCCATAAAGGCTTATTTATGACGGTAAATTGACCTCAACAACCTTATTGCGTTTTCCTATATATTTCCCCTCCTAACAACTGTTATTTATATTTCTCTCTGTGGGCAACTTTTCGAACAATGATAATAGTATTAGTTTAGTTTGTTTTGCAGAAAAAACAAATATTTTGTTTATTAGTGAGTATTGTCAGAGCCGAGGTTTAATACATATCAAGGTTGTAAAGCTCTCTTATATCTTGGGAAACCAAATTATTTTACGCAAATAGATTTTGAAGAGGACCTCCTTCCTGCTCCCCTCGTATTTTGCCATCAAAATATGTCGTTTAAAAATATAATCTATATATTTGCCTATATAAATATTTTGACTGAATTGCATCCGACTGGATATAAATAAGCATTATAGCGTATAATTAGTCTATCAAACCTGGGATCTATTCTATGAGGTACACCAAAAATGATCATCCCCTCTCGGGAGTATTCGAACCTGCGTCCCCCCAACATTGAGAGTTGAACATGCATTAACAGGAATAGAATATAATATTATTTTATTTTTGGTAATTATAAAGCTCTGAGTCTTAGTTCATAAATATTTTTTCTTGCATAATGGAAATATAGGGCCATTCAAAATACATATGTTTTTCTATAAGATAATTTTCTTTCCCCAAACCAACTTTTTGAGGGATTACACAAACCAGATATCTAAATATTCGGCTCCTATAAATATATACTCCAAAAATTACGAAAAAATTGGTTAATTAAGTTATATTCCTTTCATAACATAATATTTTATAAAAAATGGGAGAGGAGGGCGAAATTTATTTATCCTCAATTATTTCCTTTCTCAAGATACAACTAGATTCGATTTACACCAATGATAACTTAAGCTCTGGCTTCGACAATACCCACTAATGCAAAAATATTTTTTTGATGGGACGAAATGGAATTCATCCCATCATGGTTTTATATTTAGTTTTAGTTTTACGGCAAAATAAACAACAGTCATTCTAACTAGAGTCTCGTACACACAATATCAGTAAAAAAAACTTTGGTTCTCATAAATTTGAAGGAAAAAAGTAAAATAAATAACGCACCAGATTGTTGACTTTATTTTCCTTCTTCCTTCCTTTTTCAGCACTATCATCAATTTTTATTAGAAGTGACAACTCTCTTTCTCTATGTTAGTAATCCTAAATTAGTCCCGTCTGAATATATAAGCTGAAAGTAATATAAATAAATGGAGAAAACTAAATTCTACAAAACAGAAAAAAAGGAAAATTAAGCTTTTTCGCAAATTTAATCTCTAAAACCAAGTAGTACATTACAAAAAGAAGAAAAAATAAGCTTTTTCCAATTTGTCCATGAATAAAATTGTGTTTTGTCAACATTTGTTCTACTTTTGACCAATTTTTTTTGTAGAAGTTGATGTTTGGTCGTCTATTATTTAGTTTAATATGTTAATATTGAACGGAGCGCGTTAGTTCAATGAGTAAGCTTGTTCAACTCTCAATGTAAAGGTAAGGAATACCAGAAACTACATGGACTCTATAGCTAAGCCGGTACACCTTTCTTTCCTGTAGTTATTTATTCTTTTATGAGACGTAGTGTATTTCAACGTCAATTATTTGCCTCGAAATGTATCTAATTTAAGAATAAATTGCCTCAGCTTAGTTGGAATTCTTGTGTCAACCCTTGTTTATGTTCGATATTGTTAAAATACAATTTCATCAACAAGTATTTTTGTACCTCGGATATTCTACAATATGCTCTGGCATCACGATTGCAGCTTGGGTATCCGTGAAACCTAGGCTTTATTTTTTTAAAACTTTATTCTCTAACGACCTACATCACTTCAAAAACCAGTAACCAGTTTCCCTCTCAGAGTCACAGATTGGATCGGAGTCAACTATTAACGTCCCAAATGTTAGAACACTCCATACGGAGTCCTACAGCTTCGAACAACTCTCTTTAAGGCCCAAATTTGGATCTATACGAATGAGGGAGGGCTGCAACTCATTAAGACTATGCTCTTCTTAGCTACCGCCTACTCTCAATAGCTGTCACCTCCGACTTCGAAGTAGCAGCCAATATATAATCAGAAGGCCATTGTATTACATTCACTTGTACTAGTATTAATATTTGATAAATAAATATATATCTCTATGTATCTAGTGCAATGTCCATTGTATTTTTTTCAAGAATATTTAGCTATATTTGAATTTTATATGTATATAAACACTACAACAGAAAAATATTAAATATACATATATATACAATGAGACAGATAATAAATATATATTTTTTTTGGAAATCCTGATTATGTAATTATTTACCGGCGCGCAATTCCATTTAGTTTAAAGTATTCCTTAGTTAGGGGCATGGGTTCGATTCCTATCAATATTGAGCCACCTCATTGAAAAGATTCTCGTTGCTTCAATTGAGTAATTGTAATGTTTTAATGCTTCTATAAATCAACTAATATGTAACTCATCCATCTAACCATATGGACCTGCAAACTTATTTAAAACATAAATATTATCAATAATGAATACAAGGCTATGCGTTAAATTATACCCGTTTAATGTTATTCTCGTTATAATTACATGACTCTGGGAATTAGACTATCCACAAATTGGTTCTATCTTGTTGTTTTTGAGGCTGTTATTATTATTTACAATATATATATATATATATATATATATATATATATATATATATATATATATATATATATATATATTCGTATAATCCGGACTAATTAAAACAAATTTGGAAATGTTGATAACTTATTTATTTATCAATATTTTTCAACAATTTTTTGTTAAATGAAAGGCACACATATATAGATATTTATTTTTCAATATAGCTCCCATAAGCGGCGACGACCATCTAGACGCAGTGCCTGAAGCGGCCGCAGGCCTTGGCGACGACGTCCTTCTTCATATTGGTGAACTCCTCCACGATGGCGGCCCTGAGGAGTCGAGAGTGTTGTGAGCGTGCTTGTTGGTCTTGTTCTCGACCATGCCCCAGAAGAAATAGTCGAGGGGGTTGCAGTCAAGCAGCTGGGGGGCCACAAGTCCGGGCTCCAGTGGTAGGGGACGCCTTGACCCTCCTGGACTCCCTGGTCCCCTCTGTCAAGATCATCCTGTGCCTTTTCTTGTAAGACTGTAGCCCAGGTCCTTGTTGATGGTGTTGGCGATGGTCTGCTCGGAGCAACCCATCTCGGCAGCCAACTTGGCGTAGGACTTGTTGCCGTCCTCGTTGACCTTCCTCTTCACCTCGGCGACAAACTCGTCGGTCCTGGTGGCCCCCAGGGACCGAGAACGGTTTTTGCGATGAGCATCATTCTTTTTGAAAGAGTTCCAAGTCTTTCACTGGTCGTAGACGGTATACTTGGGGTAGTTGAAGAACACTATCACCTCCTTTGGAGTCCTCCCGGCGCGGAAGGAAGCGAACATCGCATGCCTTTTCTCCTCTTCCAAGGCTAAATGATGACTAATTTTCAATCTGTTTTTTTGGCAGATAGATAAGATGCAAGCGCAGTAACGTACATATGTGCGTTGCAATATCTCAAAAAACAAGACGACATAACCGATCAAAGTTAGTCCGGGTTATACGTGTACTCCCTGTATATAAATATAGCAAACCCCCTTTAATGCATTTTTAAGAGTAAGAAGGAGTAAACGACTAACAATGAAGATAAATGCTACAATAACTTTTCATTCATTTCTGTTGTTCTATGAGTGGGAGGGCTGGTAAATAAACTATTCCTTGTTCTACTATTATTTTTCTCAGCTCTATTATCGATTAAGTAAAGTTATATTATTATTGCATTTAGGAAATGCACTTCCTTATTAAAAGAAATATAATCATAATAATAAATTGATAGAAAGCTATAAAGAAAGAAGAATAAAACTTGTGCTTAGGTCAATTTGTAACTTGGATAAAGCAATGAAACTGCATTAACTTTTGATTGTGCGTGCATACAAATGGGAAAACTAAAAAGACTCATAAAAAACTTCTCTCTGAGTTGGTCAACTATTGCACTTTTTAGAAATTGACGTTTTTGTGCAGATAGAGACAAACACATTAATCTGTCTTTCTTATATGTTGTACTTTTTAACATAACTTTTACATATAATATATTTTTCTTATGACAATTATAAAATTGAAGTACATATATATATATATATATTTATTGTCAAGGTCTATTGTTTTATTTCAAAAAGACAAACAGTTCTTTAAAGTACTTAAAAATTATGTATATAATTTAATTCATCGATAAAACGGAATAATTAATTTTATTGTATTTCATTTCTTATAACGGTTGAAGTACATGCGTAAATTAGTTACATAAATAGACATTATAATCTAAAATATGTACATAAACGTACTAAAGGATAAATTCATACTTTATGAAGCTGCTATATGAGGTAATTTTGATCCTCAGGTTGGGTTAAATCATACCGAGTCTGATAATCCTGATACGGAGAGGTTGTACACATTCTTGTCGGCGAGACATCAGCGAGTCGATTGAGATCGTTCTTGAGAAAGACCTCTCCCTTTTTGAATTTCTTCTGTATGCATCCAGTTTTAGGGATAACACGGTTAAGGGGATGGGGGTGCTTGATGGACGCCTTAAAGATGTCCTTTTGAGAGAATCGTTCGGAACCGGTCTACTGGTAGGAGACGATGTGGTTGCTATTCATTATCTAGACTTTGTTTAACTTTGTGCATCGTACATTTAAACATTAGTGTATAAATAAATCTAAAAAAATCTATGAAACCTTAAGTATCATCTAAATTAAAAAAATAATATTTAACAAAACATTAAAACATAAACAAAACAATTCCATGATTATACATTTCTAATAAATAAATAATAGTCTAATACAAATTTAACCTCCTCTTAATTTTTTTAAAATGGCTGTAAGACTTTGTTGGGATATACTTAATTTCTTTTGATGCAAAAGTCCAAGAGCCGTTAATAGGAGAAGGAATTAAAAAAAGAGCTCCACATCTGGCGGCAGCTGCTAAAATGATTGCACAAAGATTTTTGGAACTTAAAAAGTCGCCCATGGTCAGTTTGTTTGCTATTTGGGCTTTCGCATTTAATATAGCATACTCGATTACTTTCGAGACCACGGATTGGCTGGTTTTCCTCTTGTTTAGTCAAACAACACAACTGCTTTAATTATATTTTCTTTGGAGCCTTCCATTCCTTTTACGTTCAAAACAATGAATCTTTTAAGAACGAAGACAAAAGGACAGTCTATAAGGCGTGTAGCGTGTTGTTGTTCAATTTGCCACAGTTTTTGCAGTGTGAGTTGAATATAATACAGTTGTAAGATATCTGCAGTTGAGTCGTGAATTTTCTTCCATCATGTGTGTGTGTAATTGAGTATATTTTGCCATTGGGCATATTTGTTACATTTGTAACTAGTCTTAAATAAATAAAAATAGTAAAAAATATGTTTAAAAAAAAACTAAGAACAAAAAAATTAAATAAATCTGGCACGCTGCATCCAATGGCCCTAGCTGTGGTCCTTGTAGCGTGAAGGGTCGTGGCCGACCTCAAAGCCTTATACATGTTCCACACCGATATTGCGTGGCATGCAAAGGTAGCCGTCTCTCTTCCGAGTAGATACGCTACTGGAGTGGTGGGCCTCCTCGGGATGGGGAAGACGAAGTCACCAACCGGTTTCCTGGCACCGCCGCCACCGTCCTAGGAGTAGAAGCATTTCCAGGTCGCCAGGGCCACTGCCTTGGCGGCCACCTCGTTGAGGGAGGGAAGGCCTGCTCTCTCAAGGAGGTCTCCGACGTGGATGTGATCCCGTCTTTTATATCCAACGATGCTCCTGGCGGCGTCATTTATGGCGACCTGTATTGCTCTGTTTGCGGCATTTGGCCCCTTGCACTCATTATCGAATCTAAGAATGGTCACAGCCGCTGCGCCGTAAGAGATTTTGCCAATTATCAATCCCTTGGCCAGCTGCCGTAGGTATTTTCCTCTTGGTTAGTGCACGGCAAGCCTAGAAATGAGTGCAGCCCGCTTTGCAAATTTGACTCCAAGAGACTCTATTTCGTCGGACGGGTGCGCCTCGACGCCCCCGACGTTGATGGTGAAGACCGCAACATCCTTTTTCTTAACGTTGCCCCCGATCATGAGCTCGTTCTTGGCGGCGTTAAGGACGAGGCCGTTCCCCCCCACGAATCTGGAGAAGGCGTCTGCCCTTGACTCCAAAAGGGACCCGACTCCCTCAAGAGAGTCACCAACGGCCCAGAGGAAGAAGTCGTCTGCATAGCCACTATTGTCTTCGTTGCCGACCCCAACGCAGGAGGGGACGTCCGCGACCAGGACAAGGTAGAGAATGTTCCCAGAATGGAGCCTTGTCTCACTCCGTACTCGACTGGTAAGAATTCAGATTCGGTGCCGTTCCACACCACACGCTGGTACCCGCTAGTGTGGTATGAATGGAACCAATTAAACTGTGTGCCAGCTATCTTAAGCTTCCCAGCATTGCTAAAGCTGCAGCTGGTTGACGGTGTCAAAGGCAGCAGAAAGGTCAAATCCGAGGACCCCGACAACCTTTCCCCTCTGCTCGGCCTCCACCCACTTTGGATGTGCAGTGGCCAGCGCAGCCGTGGTTGAAACTGGGTGTTTGGAAGAGCCTCCGTTTTGGCCAAGTGGTTCTCGAGGTCGGATTTTACAATGGTCTCCAGGACCTTGGAGAGAGCCGGGAGGATGCAGATTGGCCTGTTCGATGCAGGGTCAGCTGTGGACTTGCCCTTGCCCTTGAAAACGGGTTGCACATTCGACATCTTGAGTGCTGTCGGAACGGTTCCTGAGGCCAGCGATCGATTCACTACATGAATTCGATGAAAGCGATGTATTCCCATGAGAGATGTATTCCCTATTCGCAATGCCCAACTGTACGGGAGTTTAAGCAGCCTGATATAATATTCCGTTATTTTCTTAACGTCACCGTGATGAAAAGAATTTATAGGCAAAATGTCGTTAGCAATAGCCCAATCCTCAAGTTTATCTAGACTCTCAATATTCTTGAGGAAGAATGACCTATGGATATTTTGGCGTATGATGCCCACAGTTGAGTCACTTATATAAATAGGGACGCAACTCCAAACAATTCTTTGAGTCGTTTGTTTTTAAGGTCTGTACCAAACATTAATCTATTAAATAGACCGCTATGTGAGACCGAATTCCTCCATTCCTTTTCTTGAAACTTTGCCAAGTTGATAAATATTTTTATATATTTTTTGGGTAACATTGCGACAGTTTTGTTAATCCTCCCCCGACAAGGAACCTCGGCCACTATATAACTTCAACGTATCCCTTATGAAAGAGAATAGCAAGCCATTTTTTCTTCTTGAATAGGATTTTCAGCTATCCAGGGGGATACAGTGGCTTTGTACAGAACCATTGGGACAACCTGAGTATTGTAAAGGTCAATCTTTTCTGTAGATTAAACCCCCGCCATGTGTTGATACGGTTGTTTACCCAAGGGGATATTTTGTCCCAGTTGTTGATGTGTATTCCTTCGGGTCCCCACACAATTACTAATTTAAACACTTTCCTTTTTACGTGGTATTCAGCTATGCTCTATTCTTCCAAGGGATCCCATGCCCCTATAGGAAGAATGGAGGTTTTAGAGCGATTCAGCTTCAACCCAGATCTCTCCTTGAATTTTTCAAAAGCATTCAGTAGGACTTCGATTCTCTCAATGAGCAGGTTCTCTGAGTTTGCTTCTACAGTTAGTGTGGCATCGTCTGCGTAATGATCGACAAGATGTCTATCTTCTGCAAATTTTACTCCGAAACCACTGTATTTGCGAGTCAATAGGACCACTAGTTCTTCAATAGCTGCCATGAAAAGATGAGGAGCAGAATGGCAGCCCTGGCGACAGCTCTTTTTAGTAGGATTGACTGGCTTTCTTGATCTCCAATCGAGATCACTGAAGATCCATTGAACAAGAGCGCTCGAACTGGATTGAAGAAGTACTTTGGGAGCAATTAATTTAATTACTATTTACTTATACTTAATGTTAGATCGTAATACTCTTTACTTTGAGGGAAGTCATTCAGTTGCATCCAATACAGATAATGAGCTAAAAGTCATAGGATGTTCCAGGTTGTGTCTGTAAATATTGTATGGTTATATACTGAACTCTGTTGATGTGTTTTTATAATAATGATTACATGGTAAGCATGTTGTAATTTATTATACGATGAAAAATTTAAGATATATTTAATTGCATCTATAGACTGAACATGCAAACGGTTATATATATATATATATATATATATATATATATGTGTGTGTGTATGTGTGTGTTTATATGTTTTGGCGAATTTTATTATGGATTGTTGCTAAGCAGTAAAAAACCTGCCTTATTTTTGCATTTTTATCCATGAGTTCAAATACTTCTTACGTCTTATTTATTTTTCAATAAAACAATCAACCTATGAAGCTAAATAGTGATAAGTTTAAATTATGTACACGTTCTTTATCATTGCTCAAAAGGATTATAAATTTATACAATGAAATTTGATAAATGACAGTCATTTATTTTTCCCAAGCGCCGATCCATTCAATGTAAATGACTTTAGTTAACAATCATTGATTAATGTATAGAAAAATTATTTCAGATTATTTCGTTTTGAAAGATCAAAGTAAATGTTTTTTTGCGGTACGCAGAATGAGATGAACAAACACTTTTTTATGATTGCATATATTTTGGCACTTTATATAAATCCGTCTCGGATATTTTAATTGACAATTTAAACTTGTATCAGCGTAAAACTGTAATATTATATTACACTTAGTTAACATTATATTAACTCTGTTATTAAAAATACACAGCATGTAGGTACTATATGCTAGGAGAAGTGCATCATGCAAATATAGTTAGGTTACCTCATCAATAGTTAAACATTTCCCAAGAAATAAGGTTTGACCCAAATGTTCTTTTGGGTATTTTTATAATAATACGTCTATTTCATGTTATATAATGTGTAAAATAAATTAAAGCCAGTTGGTCAGAAAAAAATAATGATCTCTTATTTCAATATCAAAATAAAACGACATCGTTTGACCTCGTAAGTCCACATTTAATTAACAATTGATTTGTCAAGGTTCAAAATATAACCAAATGAAAATACAAGGGAGTGAGATAGTCGTGTGCATTAAGGTGTGATCAACTCTCAATGTTGGGGCCCAGGCATAGAGATATAAAGACATAAAGGGCTTATTGGATTCTTCAGAGAAATACGTCATATTGCCCAATATATTTCTATCTCTATGATCAGCTTAGGATGACGTTGTGCAAATGACTTTGTTTATATTGGGCCCAGAAATACAGCTGAACGATGTTTCTCTGCTATTAAAGGGAATAAGATCTTTATATCTTTATGGGTGCAGGTTCAAATCCCGAGAGGGGATGGTCATTTTTGATCTACCTCATTGATAAGATCCTAGGTTCGATAGATTAATTTTAATGCTATAATGTTTATTTATATCCAGTGGGATGCTATTCTGTCGAACCATATAGGCAAAAAAACTACAGCGCCTTTTATAACTGCTATGACCGTAGTAAAAGTTAATGAGACTATCCTCGTCTATTTAGTTCAATTAAGGTAATTTCATTTTTCTTGATTACGTTACTTCCCGTGAAATATCATCGATGATATTATATATTTATTCATATCCTGTCGGGTGCAATTCAATCGAACCATAAAGGCAAAAAAATATCAAAAAAACAATTTTACCATGAAAAATGGTAACAGGCCTCAAAAGCGGTAAATTATTTTCCCTTTTCTCGATTGCTTATCTGATGATACGCACTTTTAAGATCGATAATCGTGAATATCTTGTTAAAAGCGACTTTTCGTACTAAATATTCCATTATCGGAAGAAGATAATCATCCAAAAATGTGAACTTATTTACGTTCCTCGAATAGCTTATAACCATTCTATTATTTGGTCTCTCGTTTGTGGCAATAACAACCTCAGTCCTCCATGGCTACGTACTTAGTTCAATTATTTCTTCATGAACTAATATTTTCATTTTCTTATCAATAAATTCATCATCTTCTTCAGTTCGTTTTCTTGATTTAGTAGTACTCATGTAGTAGGTATATTTTTTTACAAAGGAAGTAAATACACCACTTTCACACACATTATATTGCAAACGACTCTCTTTACCTATCATAAGATATATGTAATGAGATATGTTGCTTCAAATAATTTAACCCCACTTTAACGTTATTATATAAGCTTTTCTTAATTATAGATTATATTAACTTCAATTGTTTTAGAAGTCTTTGCGTGAAGAGCAATAAAAGTCATCCGGAGATCAAAGAAAATAAAAAATGCATCATGACATCCATATTTGATCCGATCCTAACATCCAAATAGGCTTACCTCAAATACAGGATCTGTTTTGGACTGTATTATTTAGGTGAAGAAAAAGGTGTGTGATGTGCGGGGAGGAAGAATACAAAACAATAGCCCATGTCTTCAGAGACTGCAAAGAAATCAACAGGCTTTGGGAAGGAGTGGCCAAAACCTTTGAGGAACGTGTGGGAATACAATCAACGCGGGATGAGAAGCTCTACGGTTTTCATCCCCATTAGAAATTTTCAGAACCGCCTCCAAAGTAATTGCCCAATTTCAAACCTTGATAGCATATGCATATTTTACGAAAATAAAGTTACGCAATTCCATTGTCACCGTTGCTTTAAATGAATTTATTTTTTGAATGTTTTTGATGTTATTTTTAAAAGATCACTGTCCTTTTAATACTTTTTGTGTGTCTGTTTTTTTAATTGTTTTCTATATGGTTGTTTGAAAGCTTTATTTTATTAGGTATATATTCGCCTTTGCATTTTTTGTACTATGTTCGTTTTTTAGTTTTTTTCTCTATTATGATTTAAATAGGGATAAATAAAATATATGTGATGTTAAAAAAAGTCATCCCGACCATTCACCCTGAACCTGCAGAGAGAGCATATAAATACATTGCTAGAACTTATAATTGTCTCTAATTTCCCTAGTCGACGAGTATCTTCATCCAATGCCCTTCAACACGAATGTCCACTGTGGATTTCTGAAGGTTCCCCAATGCAATGATTTCCTCGACTGGCTTTGTTTATATTTTTGCACACTTGAGCAAAATGGCCAATTTTAGTACATTTTCTATATGTTACATCTCTTGAAGGACAACTAGATCTTGGGTATTTCCCACTCCAACAAAAGTAGAAAACCGCTTTTATAATGTCATCTACATGGAGAGTAGAAGAAACAGCGTTCCAATATACAGCAGCGATATAAGGCTGACCATACGACATCGATTACTCTTGTGTCATGTCCAAATAAAACCTTGCCATATCGAATGCTTCGCCAAAAGAAATCTCGAACTTTTCCACGATGCAAAGTTTTTTTTATGATGACTTGAGCCCATATGTGAAGAAATCTTATGCTGTTGTTGTATGTTACAGAGCTTTAACTGCTTTATAGTAACAATCTTTAGCCAACTGTTTTAAAGATTCTTCTTCTCTTTGATTCCGTGACAAATGGTTAACAAACACTTAAATTTTCTTTCTTTAATATAAACTGTCAAAAGTCCTTAATGCATGTTCAAAGTCATTTGCAGACACAATTAACTTAAAGTTTGATGTACTTACGTATTATTTCATTAGGCGCTGTTTATCTTTTCTTTATTCCTCCGTCATGAATTCCACGAAGCTCTTAGAAACAAACTTAAATTAGTTCCTTTGTTTATCCGCGTCTGATGAGTTAGGATTCCCGTCCTAGCTCTTGGAAGTAAATGAGCTTTATTGAACCAAAAAAATCTATAAAGAGTAGCTGTCCAAAAATCCAATTGAGTTATTATTGTATAACAACGTACGCATAGGGGTTAAGGGACCTTCCAGATTAACGCTCGAGTTTGTAAACCGGTTGAATCCGAACATAATCATAACAGCGTACTAAGCCTTCGTTAACGAATAGAAAAATCAGTGATCTCATAAACAATTTAAGATGTTTTTATATTAGATGTTAACCATCCAAGAATATAATACTAATTTTTTATCAACAGAAAAATGAGATATAAAAAGATACTCTTGTAAAAGTACTTATACGAGTATATACAGCCTGATAAACTAGAACTGAAAGTTTTATTTCACCAAGTATGATCGTTTTATTAAAATTTTCATAAAGTTGTAATTATAAAATGTAGAAAATATATAACTTAAAATATATATTTAACTACTTTTCCACATATCATCTCTCAAAGTGGAGGCAGCACTGGCAGATTTTCCCTCCTCCGTTTGAGACAGCTCCTTCAGAATTTCTACAGATGATCAGGAGTCGCTACATACTATCCTCTCCAAAATGGACTAGATCCAGAAATCCATGGGACTAGGATCGCCACGAGTCCTTGAATTTTGTTTGTTATCTTTCTTGGAAATAAGATGCTGGAACACTGCCTGATTGCCCTTCACGCCCTCCTCGATGAAGATCATAGGAGCCTTCTTGTCTTCTGTAGTCATGCCTACCCCAACCGTGACCGAGGGTGGCATTGGCCTTCTGAAAACCGTCCTCAGCTCCATGGGGATGTCTTGCTAGTCAAAATATGGACATTCTGGCAGTTTTGGGTGGCCTGGATCGAGAAAATATTCTTATTTTTCCAGATAACTAACGGCAGCCCATGAAATATATATTTTTGGTATAATTAAGGTCACATTTTTCTGTTTTGAAGCTATTTTCTACTGGAAACAGAAGACTCTCAAACTGTTTATTTTGATAAAAGTTGCAGCTTATATGACTATCAACAACATCCTTAAAATTTTAACTCATCTACCTGCAAGAGTTTCAAATCTATTAAATCAGTTTATATATATATATATATAATTGAGAAGAAAAGGATGAATAACATAATAAGGGTGATTCAATTTGTTTAAGTTCTGCATATATAAAGTGCACCTAGCCTTAATAATTTATTTCAAGGCCGGATGCAAATAATTTGTGAATGTATAATCTAATGCATTCACATTAAATCGCGATTGCACGATCAAATCTGTTGCTTTTGGAACTCAATTTAAGTTTTATAGAATATTTTGTAATATAGGGATTCAATTGCCTTTGACTCTATATAATACTTTATTTATCCATTCCTTGTAGTAACAAGATAACCTTCTATCGAATTGAAATGAACTATTACTTGATGATCTATTAATTTTCAAATTTTGCAATACTACCTAATACGTTTTTTATCCTGAGTGTTAGACAAATAAGCTTTGACCAAACCGGTCACTAACAATGTCCACAATTTTTAACTCACTTTCTTTTGATTTAATAGATTTTAGTAGTATTAATAGGTTTTTTCAAAAAGGCTTTACGCTCGGTATTTTTTGTATTCTAAATATGAAAAATGATCATGTAAAGTATAATTATATCAATTTCCAATTTTAAATTAAATTTTTTAATTATGTTTTTATAACGCATTTGCTCTGGTTTTTATGTATTCATCTATTTTATTTACATATTAAACGCACATGAGAATTTAAAAAGTCCAAATTTGAATTCCACTCACCATTGGAAATTGAAATATGTAAAAAGTACTAAAAAGGAAAAACTCTAAGGGAGCTCGATAGCCTTGCGTGTTAAGGCGTGTTCAACTCTCAATGCTGGGGGCTCAGGTTCGAATCCCGAGAGGGGATGTCCAGTTTTGGTCTACCTCATTGATAAGATCCTAGGTTCGATAGACTAATTTTAACGCTATAATGATTATTTATATCCTATCGATGCAATTTTATCGAACCATATAGGCAAAAAAAAAAAAACCTCTTTTCTTTTTGTAATATTTTATATTTTTTTATTTATTTACTCGTTTAGCCTTTATTCCTTCAACTACATTACGTATACATACTTTTATTATGTATTTTAAATACGAATGTGTTGAGTTGGAATATGTGGGACGTTATTTATATCTTGATATATATTTTTAATCCGTTGTGTTGTGATATTTAATTACATATTACATTAAAGGCATAAATCAAAACTGAGTTGTTTCACAAACAAGTTCAAATTAGTTGTACCATTTTGTACGATATAAAATGCTGAAATATGTAATAAAATTGTTTTTTACTCATTATAATTCTAGAAGCATTATTTATTGTTAATGTCACTAAAATAACTGACTCAAATAAATAACTAAAAACTAATTTAATACACTCAGAGAGTACAAACCTCCGCCGTCACGGGGTCTATATGAGCCTTCCGAGGCGGATTTTTCACGACTGGGGTGGCGTAGAGGGACGGGGGAGGGTTCCCCTCGAAGGAAATTCCGAGAGAAAGACGCTCCCGGCACCCGATTTCACAGCACAGCGACATCTATTGGCAGAGTAGGCTAACTTGAAATATTTATTAGTATTTAGCTCATTTTGCATCTTAAAGAAGAACTCAGAGATGCCAAAATTTAATCACTTGTTCCTTTTGGCATTTCCAACAACTCCACAAAGTTTCATCTGAATCCGTTCCGCACTTTTTGAGTTATCCTGCTGACAAACAAACCAACCAACCAACAAACCAACGCCAGTGAAAACAATACCTCCTTCGGCGGAGGTAATTATAGCAGTATAAATAATTCATTTGTTAAGATTACTCCCCATTTATTATTAGTATTATTACTATGTATTTCCACCTAATACAAGACCAAAAATATGAAGTATCTCTCAATAACTTGACTATATGGCCTCAATTCTCGCATAAAAAATCATTTTTTTCTAACAGAAGAATAAATATCAATATTTATCTTTTTTATTAAGAGGCAGATATATCTACTTGTGAGGATTTTCCATATAAGGACTCTATATTGAGGCTTTTCCGTTCCTTTGTCTACAAAAAAAGTTTTTCATATAAAAGTTAGAGTGCTGTTTGAGATTCTCCGGATATAACTACGAGCTGTTCAAGTTTTTGAATGTATATGTCAAAGATTCTTTATATACAAAAGCAACCAGCAATCTTATCGCTTGAGATCCCCGAATTATCAAATGTAAAGCTTATTAAAAAATAATAAAGCTTTTATAATTTAATTCAGCTTGAAAAAGGTCAATGTAAACTTCATTTTTGAATTTTTGTGCCTTTAATTTATTTAATAGTAATGGAGCAAAAAAGACATTTTCGAAGTTATATAAAGATGTGTGAGTATTCTAAAAAAAACTTTGAAAATAAAATCATTTTGTAAAATAATTCACTATTATGAATATTTTGACTAACATAGACCTTTTTACTTTGTATTATATTTGCATCATGCCGAATTTAACTTTTAAAAAATATGTTATATTTTAGAAAAACATAAAAAGGTTTATAATTATTAAGAGTATGTATTTTTTCGTAGAAATTAGGAAATTTCCTACTATTATAAATAAGAAAACTAAAAGTTTAATTTTCATTCTCTTTCCTAACACTAAAAGTAAACATTGTTTTCATTTATCAAATATTTATAACTTAATTACTTTCTTTAACATTTCTTAGAATTCTACATTGGAAGTATTTACACTGTGAAAGAAAAAAAACTTTTATGCAGATCAATAGTTTATTTAAATCTAAGTTGTTTCTTTACTTTCATATTTATATTAACATCAAGTTCACTTCAAGCCAAATGGGTCTTATACGCAAACGAATTGCAATAATGTGCAACAAATAGCCATATTAGAGGTAAATATATTCCAAATCAATGACAAGATAACTATAAAATATGTAAAAAGGTATTTTAAAGATCAGTAAACCTGCACCAGAAGTCTTCATTATTGTTTTTGGAATTCATTTTATACCCTTATGATTATTTTTATTCAATGCGAAAGAAACAAAATGCTTAATATCACAAAAAGTCTTTGCAAAAGGAATCGCATGTCTCTTAGTGTTTTCAATGTAGCAATGCTTTGTGTTTGACCGGGTTTGGGATTGACCTTCTCTTTTAATATGCTAATGAGTATTTGTATTTCTATACCTTTCTGCTCATATTGATAGTGATGTTTTCTTGGTCATTCATTTTACTATTTTTTTGTCTATATGTTTTAATAAAAATATTTTTCGTTATTAACTAAATATATTTGGATACAGCATACTCTGGCCCGTTTGTCTTCGGTCCATTCGTTTGGCCTTCATTAAAAAGAAGTGGTATGGACTGACCGAACAAAATTGAGTTGTAAATCAATATCTGAAAAGTGATTTAAGAGCCTCTTATTATCTTGCGTGGGACACCTCATCCTGATATTTTAATAGTGAGGACAGGTATTTTGCTCGTCAAATATTATGATATAGCTCTTGCAAATATACAAGCCACACATTAACCATTCCCTTAAATAACTGAACAAGAGTGAAAGTCATACTAAATTTAATAGCATCCTTGTGAAACATTATCTAATGAGTTCCCCACAAAAAAATCTCAATTCTGTAATAAAGTTGGTTAATCTCTTGATGAGACACTTCCACTCTCTCATTGTTAATGGATTTTTTTTGTTAAATACAGAAATTATATTCACACATAACCCCTTTTAATTACGTTTTTAAAACAATAAAGCCCCTTTAAAATGTGCGATCCCATTTGGAGCCATCAGTAAAATGTTTTAATTGTCACTCAGTCCTTGTTATAGCAAATACAATATTATTTTTAATAGCCATAGCTACTAGAAGAATTGTGTGAATTGTTTTAAAGGGACAGCAATAAAAATGACAAAAGCAAACACGGCATCTACACATACATACATACATACACACAAGAGAGAAAGACAGATATATATATATATAACGGATCTAAAACTAATTTAATATAAAATTCCTTTGATATGTAAATTTTATCATCAATATTTCATTCATGCTTTTATGTATGCTTGTATTCAAGAACAATGTATGAATATCTACCTTCAATTAATGAATGCAGTTTGTGCATGTCTGTTGTAATACGTATCTACTCCGACTGCCTATTCTAATTGAAGAATCAATAGTAGTCACAAGGACATTGAATAACTGCATGCCGTGATTTATCTTGTTATCTCTACGATTCTTTGAGTATTCTAAGACCACCTACATATAAATATTAATCAGGCCTGAGAATCGATCTTTTAAACTGCGATCAATTAAGTCTTTTTGTTGCCCATTTAGTTCGATAGAAATGCATCCGACTGGATTTGACTTCTTACGATAGGTTTGAATCACAATGTAGCGAAGAAAATCACTAAAGAATACGTTCATTTGATTAAAACTTATTTGAGCCAACTACATTAAGTCGTACATTAATTAGAATAAAAAACCAATTTAAAAGAAACATATTTTGTATGTTATTGATAGGCTGTAACTCAATCCAAAACGCGATATTTGAACGTTTGATATATCTTAGAGATTTCATTCTTATTTTGGGCTGACTTTTTCCATATTTTTATTGAATAGTGTTATCATATTTAAATGTACCGATAAGAGTTCTACAATTTAAAATACTTATTTATTAGTTTGATTACATTTTGATAGTTCGGATTGCTGATGACAAACGGTTCTGATAGTTATATATGATTATCATAGGGAATGGTAGATTGTGATTTTTGCCTATTTGGTTCGATAGAATTGCATACGTTTGAATATAAATATGTAAAGTTGATACTACCAAGAAATCACTTCATTGTCAGTTGTTTCTAAAGAATTTGCTTAAAAAACATAAAAATATAGAGTTGTGGGGGATTGTACATAGGGTCTCCTATAAAAATGAAATAATAATATAAACTCCTTAATAATATTATCCATCCGTGTTCTTATTTTACAATCCGGATCGCACTTAAGTTTCTAGGAACAAGACATTCAAGGTTTCTATACTTCCCCATATATTTCCTCATAAAAAACTCTTATGGATTCGACAAAACATTAATATCAAAAGTTACTTTAAATGATAAACAGTCTACATAGTTTAAAAAAGTGATTATGATTGGTTGGCTAAACAAAAAGAGCCTGTCTAATAAAATTGTAGGGACATAAGTGTTTTATTCAACTCTGATGTAATATATAGGACTTAAAAAATGAAAAATAAAAAGTGTTTTTTTAATTAACAGTATTTTTATATGCTAAAAAAACTTTGCTTGTTATTAGTAAAAAAACTCCAAAATATTATTGCAATACATATATCCCATTGCGTGGTTGTATTTCTCAGATCTTCTACAATTATGTTACAATGAAGTGCCAACTTTTGTATTTGCATACACAATTATTTAACTGTTCCAATCCTAGACATTTGAACCCATTATTGTAACAAGTCTCAAATAAATATAAGGTGAACTTTTTTACCACCTCCTCCATAAAGCCTCAATGCTTATTAAAGGATTGTTATCGTATGTTTATTTGATAGAGAGTTAGTTTCATGAGGTATAAAACGTTGAGAAACTCATAGAGTATGCGATTTGATCAATTACTTAATAATTTTTGGTTGGTTTTCAGAAGTTTTTCATATATATGAAGTGCCTTGAGAACACTTAATATAAATTTCACTCTTATACATAATGAATCTGGACTGAAGGGTTTAGAAGATGATAAGGAACTGATCTGTATTTCACATAAAAGACAACAACAAAAATAACGAAGAAGAAGAACATTTATAATACAATAAACGGAGGGTTTCAACAGGACTAATAAGGAGGCACCTCATACTTCCCCCCCTCAGATTAGTTTGGGTTTTAAGTTTTGAATGGATATGGTCTTAGGCTTGCCATTTATTTTTAATATGAAACATTTCCTTAACTTTTTTAATATTTCATAAGGGCCGCTATAGTGAGGAGATAGGGAAGGGCGAATGGGTGGATTTAACACATAGACATGGGTTGATTTTTGAAGGCTTTTGTATACAGAACTCGACTGAGGAAGTCCAAACTTGGTATGATGATTTGTATTATTTTTCATTTTAATTTTTTCTGTACAGGAAAAATCTATTCCAGAGGAACGAATTTTTTCCCCAAACACCGACTCTGCTGGTGATATCTGTTCCCCTGATTTAATAGTGGTTCTCAAATCCAACAGTATTCGTGGTAAGACTTCCACCCAATTGCTACCAGTTTCCAAAATTTTGCAACGAATTCCTTCCTTTAAAGTCCTATGTTCTCTTTCAATTAACCCATTACCCTCAGGGTGATAGGGACTTGTCTTTATATTTTTAACGTTAAAGTCCCTCAACAGCTTTTCCCATACTAAAGAACCAAATTGAGTGCCTTGATCAGTTGTAATATACATAGGAAAACCAAACCTAGGGAACCAATGGGTGTTCAAATTTTTGATGATGTTATCCGTACTAGCACTATTCATTGGGTAAACTTCTAGCCATTTGGTAGCCCTATCAATTACAGTTAAAGCCATTGTCTTCCCACCTGATTTAGGAAATGGCCCAACGATGTCAAGATTAAGGTGGTAAAATTTTTATCGGGAGATTTTATTTTATCATATTTTAATTTCGGAGATCTCGTTATTTTAGATTTATCACATATTTCACATTTTTTTATGTATGATGTAATATCTGAAGTCATTGATTTCCACCAATAATGACCTTGAATTTTCCTAATAGTATTCTTAATTCCTCGGTGAGATTCATTATGAAGAGTTTTAATTACATTTTGTATTTCAATTTGAGGAACTATTGGCCTGGGAATTTTAGCCCTAACATCACATAGAATATATTCTCCGTCAAATTGAACATATTCACTCAAAGGATATTTTTCAAGAATTTTCTCACCCTCCTGCTCTATTCGCCATTGTTTCAAATCAACAAAGTTGAGCTTTAATAAGTTAATTCTAGAGAAAAAATCTGCAGGTATATTACTTTTTCCTGAGATATGAATCAACTTAATGTTTCTCTCGCTCAGTTCAAGAAAATATCTGTGATATTTAGATGGCCACTTAGGGTCCTTAACAAACTGGGCAGTAATTAAAGGTTTGTGATCCGTGTAACAACAAATTTCTCTTCCTTCAATTATGTGAGCAAAATGTCTCACAACTTCTCTCACTGCCAAAAGTTCCCTAGAGAATGCTGATCCTTTCATTTCTCTCTCCAGTAATGCTTTACTGTAAAAGGCTAATGGTCTAAATTTGCATCCTTCCCCCTGCTCAAGAACTCCGCCTATCCCATTGTCTGAAGCATCAACACAAATCCTCAATTCTTGCCCAGGGACGTAATTGCTTAATGTTGTAACTTCGTCCATGCCTAGCTTAAATGTTTTAAAAGCATTATCTAAATCAGGAGACCATCCAATTTTGAAATTATTCCTCTTATTTTGTATAACCTTGTAGAATGGAGATAATAACTGACCAAGATTTGGAATGAATCTTCTATAATAATTTGCCAAACCAATAAGCTTATGAAATTCTTTTACTGTTTTAGGTTTTTCAAATTGCTTCAATTCAGAATTTTTTTTATCAATCGGCTTAATACCTTTTGGGGAAATATTAAAACCTAAGAAGTCAATATCTGATTTACAAAACCGACTCTTTTCTACATTGTAACTCAAACCATTAATTTCTAGCAAATTTAAGACTTCATTAATAAGATCATGATGTTCTTTCTCTGTCCTTGAGAATAAAAGAATATCATCCACATACGCAAAACAGTCGGTCACTCCTCCTAGTACTCTATCTATCATTCGTTGAAAAGAGCTTGTGGCATTTTTTAATCCAAAAGGCATTCTTAAATATTGATAAAATCCACACGGTGTTGAAATTGCCGTCTTTTCTTTGTCGATTTTGGCCATTGGAATCTGGTGATAAGCTTTAATTAAGTCTATCTTTGAAAAAAAATTAGACTTGCTGATTCTTTCATTTAAACATTGAATAGAGGGCATTGGGTATTTGTCAGACTTTGTTACATTGTTCAGCAACCTGTAATCTCCTACTAGCCTCCAATCTCCATTTTGTTTTTTCACCAGATGTATGGGAGATGACCAACATGACTGAGAATTTTCAATGATACCATCACTGAGAAGCTTATCAATTTCTTTTTTAATTACTGACATCTTTTCAGGAGTGAATTTCCGAGGTCTTGAAACAACAGGCATACCTGTTGTTTCTATTTGATGATAAATACCGTGAAGACAATTACCACCAAAAGAATTGTTATTTAAAGATGGATATTTATCAATTATATTTTTTATTTCAAACAAGAGGTATTTATATTTATAAATTTGTTTAGATTTTGTAACTGTATTAATTTTTTGTTATTTACATCAACCAATATTTGAAACTCCCTCAAAAAATCATGTCCTATAACACCAAAGGCCATATCAGTTACGATAAACTGCCATTGTACCAACCCCATACCTGGTAATTCCACCCTTTGAGTTGTTGAACCATAACTCTTTAAAGACAGGTTATTTGCTGCTACTAGCCTTACTGCTGTTTTCTCCACAGCAATAGTTCTAGAAAATGGAATCAAAGAACGTTCAGCTCCGGTATCTATTAAAAACAGAATTGACCTTTTGGACTGAGTAATGGGGTCAGTAATGAGAGCCTCAACCTTAAATAAATTAGCCCTTTTAGAATATGTTTGATAATTTTTTTAGAATTTGTACATAGATTACAAGACATTTTGTTATTAATTAGCGTCGGGTAGAACCGACGCTCATGGAGTTTTTTGCATTTTTACATAAAATTGGGAAACAAATATTAGGTGAGTTACAGCGAAATGATTTAAATCCATATTTTACATGATAAAAACATAGTTCTTCTTTTTTATTAGAAGGAAGGCCTGCTATTCTCTGTATGCTGGCGCGGAGAAATTTTATTTTTCCTTTGGATCATATTTACATCAGGACAATCTTGTTCCTCTAAAGGAGGGGAGTCAAGGGATAGAGTACTCACATTGGCAGGGCACATGACTTCTTCTGTCTTAGCACAATCCATGAAGTCCTCATAAGGCAGCTTCTCGAAGGCTTGATGTAGGTGCTGTCTCGATGTAGACGGAAGGCAGTTGAGGACCATACGTTTCATAAGAGCCTCCTTAAGGTCCGTGCCATCCTTAGTGATTTCATTGAATAGATCGACAGCCTTTGCTTCCATCTCACAGACTCCGACATTTCCTTTGTTCTCCATCAAGTTGAAGAGTTCATTCAGTACTTGTTGTTTGGAACCAATACAATGCTTGATGAGAAGGTTTTTCAATAGGGTATAGGGATTCTGTCCTTTTTGGCACTTTTCAAGAGCGTATTCAGGTATTTTATTCAGTACGTAGTCGGGAATAACACTTAGTAAGTGATTAAATTTAGTCCTCTCTTGAGTTACTTTTGCAAGCTCAAATTGTGCCTCAATCCTTACGAAGTATCCAGAAGTACGAAGTGGAGAGAACATTGGGAGCTTTACTGAGAGATGCTGAATATATTGAGATTCATCTTTCTTCTCTTCCTCCTCCAAAACCATGATGTTTTCGGTCGGGGTCACCAATGAAGTGCCTTGAGAACACTTAATATAAATTTCACTCTTATACATAATGAATCTGGACTGAAGGGTTTAGAAGATGATAAGCAGAGTTGAAGAAAAAAATTGAATAAACCTAGCCACATGCTACATTTTTTTAATACATGCAACAAAGTCAGCAATATTGAAGAAAACTAAGGAAATGCTTTATTTTATATATTTACTCACTAAACCTAAACACTAAAAATCTTTGCAATGTTATTTTAGAATAATAATCCTTATGCTTCTTATTGTTATGATAATAATAAATAGTGTTAGTTCATAGCAACAAAATATAAATGTGAAGTCAAATCCTAGGAAGAATGTTTACTTTTCTGGGATCCTATGAATCCTACTCCGTTTATATTTAGGATCCTCTAAAGAAGAATTCGTGTTCCACCTTGAAGTTTCCGGAGCTTCAAGAGCTATGCCCTGAACTCGAGCTCGGGGAGAATCCGGATCAATTACGGGAAAGAAGAAGGCAAACCTGACTGGATGGATCCGGAACAGGCCCGGCGGGATGGGCGGGCCTGAGGGGGCCAGGCCCGCCCACCCACTGAGTGACGTGGGCCCGATTTTTTTATGAATGTGCCAAATGTGCCCCCCATAACATCTGTAGGGCCCTCCCAAAAGCCTGGGCTTGATCCGGAACTTTCTGTTTTACTGTGGAGTTCCAGCACATATAAGTTCGTAGAGGCCGAGGAGCCTCTAGTCATGGAAGAGTTCGAGGAAATCTTTAAGGCTGAGCCTATCGACGATTTCCTTACCCATCGGATGAGGGTTGGACACTACTAGTGTGGCAATACGATACATCACTCGATTATTGTTGGCTTCATTACAATGCCGCTCGACAGTCTTCTAATAGGGAAACTCAACCCTAGGGAAGTCATCAAGCTCGAGCGAACAATGGAGTCGGAGATGGTAGGGAAGGATTCAGCTCTCTTATCGAAGTAAAGAAGATCCAAGGCGTGGAGTCGCCCCAAGAAGTTCAAAGACCCAAAGGCATCCCCAAGACACGTGACCACAAGTGTTCTACATTTGAATGAAACCAAGGAGGATAAAAATGCCCAGATGCGGGGTGGAAGTGCAACTATAGAGGAGTGGTGGGTCTCTTCGCTTTCTATTGAGAGGAACCGAAGCCGACGACTGCAGCTGTTTCTTTCAGCCTCGTTGGTGATGAGGGCGACATAATTTTCATCGAATTCGTTGTTGATGGTTGTATAATTAAATTCATTATCGACCTCGAGTTGTATGAAGAAAACTAGACAATAGGGCAGTCTTCCCCCAACTTCTGGGGGTCTTAACTTCTCGACTCCTTTACATACGCCTTCATGATGAGACTGTCTGTTTCGGAACCTGATGGGATTTCTCCAAATTCAATATAAATTACTAGGAGGACAAAGCTACTCCCGAGGAAAAAAAGAGAGGCAAAAGTATAATGGAACCCTGAAGAAGTAATGAAATCACGATGTTTATTACAATATGAAGAGTTATTTATAGCACCATATAATTTAAATTGTTTACCATTTATATCATATATATATATATATATATATATATATATATATATCTTCTGACATGAATGGCTTATACGTAGACTGATGCAACATATTCAGTTTATACCCATATATGAATTTTAGATGAATTGTTCTCAGAGTTGTATCCATTGGTTTTTATTGTGTTATGATTTAATATATTTTTTTGCAAATAAATAGTAAAATCAAGTGAAGGTTGTATATTTCAAGAAACTCAATACTCCTTATTGACACGCATTCCGGTCCCTTTCTAATCGACACAACCTACCTTTACAAACATTTTCATTATGAGCCTGTCTTTTTTGGATCCTCATGGGATGAAGAAGTGCAGCTACAAATTTTAATACAGTGTAAAGGGTCATTTAAATTACTGTTTATTTAATAAAATACTTAAATAAAATTTTCTTCATAAACATATATATTTTTAATATCTTATATTTTATGTAAACGATTATAAATAAAACTAAATAAGTATTCCTTTCAAAGAAAAATTTGACAAACATGAATATTGGTTGAATTTATAACCGTACATGCCTTTTAGATGTATTGTTTTCAATTTATATTATTTTATTATTTGAGTAATATTTTTTTTCGCAAATCAATGAAAATAATAATCAGATAACTCAATTAAATGTTGCCTAGAGAAATTATCAGTTCTCCTTCTTGACTAACAAAAATTACATCAAACCAAGGATATATTAAGGGATGTTCATTTAGAATATACGGATCCGTAGATGAATCGAGGTATTGGATATTAGATGAGACATTAAGAAGTTGAAGGAATGAATTTGGCTTTCCTTTTTTGAGTTTAAACACATACTACGAGAAAGAATCCAGTAAGTACTCGCATAGTATGTTTGTTTCATTATTTACATATACTATACAAAATAACACATTTTGATTTACTGATTAATGAGAATACTTTTATATCAATTATATAAAGATAAGACAAAAAAATATAAAAGGAATATAAGAATAGATAAATTGATTCTTTGTTGACTCCCTCAATTTTGCGATCAAAGATTTTTTTAGGAAGACATTTATTATAAAAACATTGTGTTGTCATTTTTTATGACAGTAAGTGACTACTAAGTTCTACGCGCCAACTACTTTCAAATAACAATACATACTATAAATAAAATGGTTTATTTCTGGATTATTTTAGAAAATTTATTGGCATTTTTTAAAATAAATTACCGAAAAATATGCCTTGTATTTTTTTAGTTTTTTTTAGTTAAGAAATATTTATTACTCTTTTACACAAAGACATATACAAACAGCACACAACTTAGGTAAAGAACATAACCACACGGTGGGGTATCTATGTTGCTAGAGTAAAAAAATAAATAATAATATAAAAATAAAACAAACGAAACTCCTTACTTAATGTCTAAATTATTTACAAAAATATTTTTCACTCTTCTGCACTTCATCAATACGAGGATGCGGTCATCTACTTCTTCTGAATGCTCAGCTTCAAGTCTTTCATATGAGAGTGCTGGACATCTGTGGATGAGATGGTCTGCAGTTTGAGGTTCTTCCATGCAGACATTACAGACATTGCTGACGTCTTTCCATTTACTGAGATGGGCTAGAAACGGTCCATGGCCAGTGTATGCTTGGACTAGCAGCTTCATGTTCTCCCGATGGAGTTTGAGAGGTTTAGGTCTTGGCTTTTTTAACATTAAGTGTGTGTGCTTTAAATGATGGCAATCATTGTATCGACTGCACCATTTCTTATAAATTAATTGGCCAATCACTCTCTTAATGTAGCTGGGAGGCACGCCGACACATCTACGATCATGACATTTTGTTCCACTTTTTGCCAAGTAGTCCGCAAATTCATTCCCCGTAATATCGTCGTGCCCTCTGCACCACTCTATGTATAAGTTCTTCTCCTGTTTTAGACTCTTGATAGTTTCCTTGCATTTTTTCACTTCATAACTCGTAGTAAGAGGGTTAAGAATTGCAGCTATTGCAGATTGTGAGTCTGATTTAATGGTGACAGTTTCCCACTGTTTATTGAGTTTATGAAGATCTTCCACTGCTTGTTTGATTGCAAAGACTTCAGCTTGAAATACTGATGATTCGCTGTTTAGAGATACCATTGAGTGCTGAACAGACACATCACACTTTGTAATTGACCATCCAGCACCAGTATTTCCCGCCTCATCTTTAGATCCATCAGTATATACCACCAAATCTGGACTATCGATTGGAAGGTTACTCATCCAAATCAGGTTGCCCTTAATGTAATCACTATGCTGATTTATTTTGGCTGCACTAAGGATTTTATCAGAGGAAAAGCGGTGACCTCTACGATTTGGAAGGTTGCCCATCCCATCCCAAGTGTCTATTAGCAAGTGCTTTGTCCTCCATCTAGACCTTGTTGCCTGTCCCTGCAAGTATAAATCAAGGGGAATTATACCGAGCACAGATTCCATTCCAGCAGTTGGCGTTGATCTAAATGTGTGGGTCATCGCTGATAGTGCTTTTCGTTGTATCGAGTTCAAGATCTTCACGGCAGTTTTCTTTTTCACTACGGAATGCCCCCATATTAAACATCCATAGGACATAATTGGCCTGATCATCGCCTCGTAGAGCCAAAGAATCTTATCCGAAGTCAACCCCCATTTCTGTCCCACGATTGCTTTCGCCATGTTCCATACACGAGCGCTTTTGGACGCTTTTTCTATAAGATGATCGGTCCAGGTAAGTCCCTGGTCAAAAACAACACCCAGGTATTTCAGCTTTGGTGAATATTTTATTTCTCTGTCACCCATTCTCATACGCGGAAAGTAATTTGATCTAAGTTTGTAAGCCTTTGCAAAGACGATTGCTGTAGATTTAGTCGGATTGAAGGTCAGACCATTCGCATTCCCCCATTCTAGGACCATATTTATTGCTTGTTGCATAATATCCGTAAGAGTGTGGGGATCTTTTCCACTAATTAAGAGGAGGACGTCATCTGCATATCCTACCGCATTAACGGCACTTCTTTTAAATTTTTCCAAGAGTGTATCCATAATTGTGTTCCAAACTAAGGGTGAAAGTACACCTCCTTGTGGACTCCCACGCGTTGGGTTAATGCAGAGTTCTTCACCTTTGAGGTCTGCTTTTATACTCCGAGATTTGAGGAGGTTTGTATACCATGATATTATACTCTTTGGAATACCAAGTCTCGACATCGCGTTGTTTGCCGAGTCATATTGAACATAATCAAATGCACCCGTGCAGTCAAAACTGACTGCAAGGGTGCATTGCTGTCGAAAAATAGATTTCTCTATAAAGTCAGCTACTTGTGAAAGAGCCGTCTCAGAAGATAGACCCCTAGAGTATGCGTGCTGTGCGTGAAGTGTTGGGAGGTTTTCTTCTATTTTCCACTGAACAAGTCTCTCAAGGCCTTTCAGAAAGAAATTAGATAGGGTTATAGGCCTAAATGATTTCGCAGAGTTGTAGTCTTCTTTCCCAGGTTTTGGTAAAAATGTGACCTTCATCTGTTTCCAGCAGTTTGGGGTATAGCCACTACTGAGAATCACCCCATAGAGTTTTGTGATGTACCTCAGAATGTTCTCACCAAGTTGTTGCAGAACAGCTGGTTTAATTCCATCAGGTCCAGCACTCTTGTAGGCCCCGAAGGTTTTAAAGGACTCCTTCACTCTGATGAGATTCACAAAATCAATCTCGTAGTCATTAATGTTTGCTGGGATTACTGTTGGATCGTTGATCTTGAAATCTGGAAAGTGGGCTTTCATAAGTACTTCCAGAGATTCAGCAGGAGATTTTGCATAGCTCTGGCCATGTTTTAGAAGGCCGATTGAGTCTGCTATTGGTCTCTGGATCTTGATTAGTCTGGCTATATCTTTCGGACCTTCAGCTCTGCAACAAAAATTTCTCCAAGAATTTATTTGCTCTTTCCTTAAGGCAGCACGGTATTCATTTTTTACAGCCCAATACTTTTCCCTATGTGAGCTAAGGTTGCGTTTAGACTCCAGTTTTCTGAGTTTATATCTGAGAGCAGCAAGCTTTTTCGTCCACCAAGGTACTGCTTTTGATTTGATCGTTTTCCTTAGAGGGCATGCTGTATCTAAAGCGTTATTAATGACCTCACAAAGTGCTTCCGCGCATCTGTTAATGCTTTCAGCATCAAATGCAATTGGAGGCAGTGTTGTTTTCTCAGTGTAGGCTCTAAAAATATCCCAGTTGGCTTTTTTAAGGTTTCTTGATCTCTCATCAACTGGCATATATTTCCCAAAGTTGAAGACAATATATCTGTGATCAGACATTGATGGTCTAAGATCCACGTGCCATCCTTTGATTTCCATCTTATTGAAGGCGTGTTGATTCATGATAGTTAAGTCTATTACTGATTTAGCTCTTTGGGTCACGAAGGTGGGTTCACAACCTTGATTTAGAACAGTGAGATTATTTTCATTAATTATGGTTTCGAGAGCTTCTCCTCTTGCATCAGTTTCTTTGCTACCCCAAAGACAATTGTGGGCATTCGAGTCCATCGAGAGGAGTAAGGGTATTTGTTTGAGATCACATTGCTTTATAACTTTCGTCAGTGTCTCATTTTCTACAGGTTGTAGTTGGTCGAGATAGGCCGCACAAATATAAGTAACAGACCCCTCAACCTTGAGGCAAACTGTGCATACATCTCTATCTGAGTGCTCTGGTACAAACCATGCATGGAGCTGTTCAGCCGTACGGATACAGGCCCTTGGTCGTGAACCTGACTTACTATGAACTGTGTGTCCACTGAGCTTGAGACTATTTGTAGAGCCATCAGACAGGTAGGGTTCCGTTATGAAAACAATTTGATATTTCCTAAGTTTAAGCTCTGAAGTAGCCGCTTTGCTATGCTGCATGTTTATATAAGAGCAACTTATCATATAAAATTTTGGTTGGTTTTGAGCATTTTAATTTAATTTTTGTAGAGATGATCCCTGCTCATCCATACCATCCCTTACTCTTTTGCCATTCTCAGTCTCTGGACTACTGAGAAGCCGTTTACTATTTTTGGTTGCAATGTTTTTCTTGGTTGGGACTGCCGCCCCTCTATACATAACCTTCTTCCAGTCGTCTCTCATATGCGGGGTATTTTGACCTACGAGACTCTTGTCATCCTTTGTTGAGGGCTGGTCACAAGCATCGTTTAAACTGGATTCATCTTTCCCCATAGTCATTCCAGCAGGCTCGGCTTCCGGTAGATGTCCTGAAGCAGTACATTCACTTACTTCCTCTTCCTCCTCCTGTCGTGCAGTCTCCTCAGTGGCTCTCCTTTCGTTTTCACCAGAAGTCCTATCTGAAAGACCAAGCTCCAGTCTAAAATTCTTCTCAAACTCAGAGTAACTAACTCCATTTGATGAGGGGCATTTAATCTTCGTGTGTCCGAATCTAAGACACCTGAAACATTGTATCTGCTGAAGGGTAGAGACTAATTCCACTTTACGCCCCATTACGGGAACGATCATGGGGAGTTTTTTCTTTGGCTTAATCCGGAACTTAATCCTCCCGGACATGATTGTTTTGAAAATTTTAGCGAAGGATGCATCAGCATCACCCTCCAGTGTAGCCGAAAAGGGGACGCTATCAAACCCTCCCACCATCTCGCCGTATTTGTCCATTATTACTCTCAGAGCATCAAGGTTTATCTCAGAGCCATTTTTTATGGTGACTTCAATGGGATTTTGTAGAGCCCTCGCATTTTCTAGGCCTCTAATATTAAATTTTAATCCTTGTTCTATTTCAGAGGGTACTTGTAGAGTTTCAAATTGTGAAACAACGTTTAAAGCCTGTTTAAATTCTATAATTATATAGCCAGCTCCGCTTTTACAGTCGTTTATTCTTGATATTTCGTCCCCTTTTAATCGAAGCACCTTGAATAACTTTTGGTAATGAGACATGTTCGGAGCAAATCCTTTTAGACTTTTTCCATCATTATCACTCCAGTCTATATAAATTTTATGCCATACAGGGCTATTACTTTTAAACTTATTGTCTACTCTGCGAGCCTTAGTGACGCTTGAGTACGAAGTAGTTTTTCTCCCTTCAATGTACGTTCCATTAAGCCTTCATTAAGATATGCCTTGTCTTGCCATGAATAAATAATTTCCTTAAAAATGAAAAGGTAAAACTATTTGTATAAATTGGTTAAAAGTGATAGTTTGGGATGTGAATATTTATTAACATTTTTTATATGCCGCTTAATATTTCTGAACGCAGAGTTGTTTCCATTTTAATCTTTAAGAGTTATCATAGAAATCTTAAATGAAATTATAGCTCAAAACTCTTTGAATGTTACTTTTTTAAATTGTCGATTACAGTTTAATGGCTATTAAGTATATATATTATATATTTGTGCATATATTTAATGAATAAATATATATATATATAAATTTTCTTTTTCGAGAGTCATAGTAGTAGTCACTTGAAAAAATTAACTTTGCGTTCACTTACTGTCGCAAAAAATAAAACCGCACAAGATTTTTGAAAAATATATATTCCTAAGTTTTCTAAAATCATTATTAACTAAACGTTTTGTTAATATCAGAACATAAGGTCGCAAAATGAGGGAGGGAACAATTTTTATCATCATTTATTCAACGTCTGATCCGAAAAATCCTTTGATGGTCATGGAACGATATTATCAAATGAGTTTGCCATTCCAACGAATGAAAATAAAATATCTTCAAGATGAGCCTCCGTTAATCTTCCTTCTTTGGAGAGTTATAACATCCTTTAGGACAGAGAAAAGTCTTTCCACGTCGCATGTCACCATCGGAGCATGGCATCAAGAAGGTATTGGCATCATATTCTTCATTTCCTTTAGCACTATGCAAGGAAACTTGCTGTTTCCATCATGTCCTATATCCAGGATTCTTATCCAGCAACTCTTTCAAATTGTTGGCAAAAGGTGCAGTGTGAGAGTGGTTCTATCAATTTGAAGCTCTCGACCAGAGGAAGCTCTCTTGCAAAGCCTTAATTGCCTTCACAAGTATTGGGAAGTTGTCTTTTATGACTTCAAGCTGAGTAAGGATCTTTCATCTTCAAAGATTTCTTTGGCTTCAATTATTGCAGCACTGTCGTTCTTCAATTCCTCCACGAATTTCTTGACATTAAGAAAATTTCTTTCATAATAGAAGGCAGCTTCCAACCAAGTTCCCAACGACTAATCACCGGTTCGGGCGGCAGCGGAATTTGAAGAAGGAAGCTGCGAAGTGGCGCTTTCTAATTGATGACTCACAAAAATTCTTGACTTCCGAGATGAGATGGTTTACTTTCGGAAATTGCGTCCTAGCGAGGTCAGCAACACGATTGAGAGCGTGAGCTATACAGGTAACGTGTATTACATTAGGAAAACTGCTGCCTCAGTCCACGACAGCCTTGAGACAATAACTGGCTCCATCAGTGAGAAAAAGACGTAGCTTCTTATTAGCCAATTCACTTCCAAGGACTTTGCGTAAAGCCCTGATAACCGCTAAATGGAGACTCTGATATTGATGGTAGTAACATCGCTCAGACCAATCAAGAACGGACGTTCCAGGGTGACTCCATTCAAAGTTCCAGCCATGATTGCGGTCATGGCCCGTCCTTGCGAATCAGTCGTCTCGTCAGCCTGTACAAAAATATCCTTCTCCTTCAATTGCTCTTTAATCTTGGAGCAAATTGTTTCACATTCCTCCTCCAGACACTTTGTTAGCGTTGTCGGCTTGGAAGTCTCTTGCCGCAATGCTTCTCGAAGAAGTTGATGAACTCAGGTTGTTCCACCTTGGCCAAAGGGATGTTGCAGGCGATCATCATTCTTGTCAGATCCATGGTAAAAGTAGGGCGTGTAACCGATGAAGTCTGTTCCTCCAACTCAATAGTTTGTGTTTGTTGAAGAGATCAAGATTGTCTGTGTGTTTATTGGATCGGACATGATGGAAGAGGTTGCTCCTAATTTTAATATTGAAGGATTTGGACATAGCTACAGCAGAGAGAGAGATTTTTTTTGTGAGTCGTAAACCACACTCTGTTCCCACCGAGCTCGTGGATGAGACGGATCGGATCTATAACTTTGGGCATCTCGAATATCTGAAAGTAATAAAAACGTTAGTGATATAGATTTTTTTTGATAACAAATTAATTTGAAGCTATGAAACAGTATGATGATATAAAATTACATAGTTTTTGTTTTAAAGTTCTTTAAATGGAGAATCATCATTAATTAAAAGATTATTTTCCATTCAAACAAGATAAAAAAAATAAACCAGCCAATAATCAAACTACATTAAGTGCAATTCCATGTAAGTCAATTTATATTATTTAAGGGTCACTACATTAAATAAGGAAAGGTTCTGCAGACATATTTTGCTCAACCAAATCGGCCCATTACACTTAAGGTATCATTCCCTCCTCCAGTCTCCAGGAATGCCTTTACATGGAACATTCAATCATTTGCGGAGGCCAGTGCCTTCCAGGAGGAAGGACTTGACTCTGTCCATGCCTGAGGAGGAATGACTGGACTCTATTGCTACAACACGCTACATGAGACCACAAGGAGCAATCCTAAATTGATGACAGATTTCTTGAGGGCAGCCAAGAGCCTAGGGTCCCTCTTCTGGTCACTTTGGGGTTGTGCTGAGACCTGCTGGAATCTTCCTCCCTCGCTTCTTCGAAACAATGCTTGAGCTGGACTTGAGGAGCCTCAAGAGAATCTCTTGTTCAGCTCGAGACCCATGTGTCTTAGAAAATCTACAAAAGTTGCGCATAGATACCTCCCTCCTAGCAGATCTCATGTTCTTTGCCTTCACTCATTCTTTCTGCGTCCTGGGCCTCGGACATTGAATTAATCGAGAATGAGAATTAGTTAACGAGTACTTACATCTATATGGGACGAAATAGAGAGAAATGAAAAATCTCTGAAACGTCTCTGTGGATCCCAAACTGCACGTGTTAGATTTATATAGAATAAATTAAACAAATCTTTTTTTTCCGTCCAGATTTTTATTTAGTTCATATAACTTTTTTTTTCTTCTCAAATGAAACAAATCAGTGACAAGAAGATCATGGGTAGAAACTGTTTCGTTCTTCCTTTCTTGTTTGCATTAATACTACATACTTCATAAAAAATAATAGCAAAATAATATAATCAGTTGGTGTACATGAAGAAAAGAACGGCCAAAAGCAACAATTATTTACAACTCGTTCAACAGCATCATTTGAACCCATTGCAAAAAAATAGATGGAGGTTTGGTGTTTCAATTGAATGAAGCCTTTTTTCTAGCACTATTTCATTTTGTTTTGGCCGGAAAGGATAAGAAATTACACTGTTAGGGTATATCAATGTTTTTGTCCATGTTTGATGATAAGGAACTGATCTGTATTTCACATAAAGA
>CP045896.1:18776114-18828478 GCA_013387185.1 Caligus rogercresseyi | reverse complement strand
TTTTTCTATACTTCAGTCCTTGTATTCAAAAATGGCTCTGAATCTAAAAAATGCTAAAAAATTGAAATCCATTTTGCTCTGATTTATCACTAAACTTGTGAAAAATGAATACCATATTCGGAATCAGTGGATAAAACTTATACAAGAATTATGGAAAATTAGTCCGACCCCCACTTTTTTTTTTTTTTGTTGATTTTCGTTGCCTGTGTTATTGATGGTAGTAACATCGCTCAGACCAATCAAGAACGGACGTTCCAGGGTGACTCCATTCAAAGTTCCAGCCATGATTGCGGTCATGGCCCGTCCTTGCGAATCAGTCGTCTCGTCAGCCTGTACAAAAATATCCTTCTCCTTCAATTGCTCTTTAATCTTGGAGCAAATTGTTTCACATTCCTCCTCCATACACTTTGTTAGCGTTGTCCGGCTTGGAAGTCTCTTGCCGCAATGCTTCTCGAAGAAGTTGATGAACTCAGGTTGTTCCACCTTGGCCAAAGGGATGTTGCAGGCGATCATCATTCTTGTCAGATCCATGGTAAAAGTAGGGCGTGTAACCGATGAAGTCTGTTCCTCCAACTCAATAGTTTGTGTTTTGTTGAAGAGATCAAGATGTTTCTGGTGTTTATTGGAATCGGACATGATGGGAGAGGTTGCTCCTAATTTTAATATTGAAGGATTTGGAACATAGCCTACAGCAGAGAGATTCTTTTTGTGAGTCGTAAACCCACACTCTGTTCCCACCGAGCTCGTGGATGAGACGGATCGGATCTATAACTTTGGGCATCTCGAATATCTGAAAGTAATAAAAACGTTAGTGATATAGATTTTTTTTGATAACAAATTAATTTGAAGCTATGAATCAGTATGATGATATAAAATTACATAGTCTTTTGTTTAAAGTTCTTTAAATGGAGAATCATCAATTAAAAGATTATTTTCCATTCAAACAAGATAAAAAAATAAACCAGCCAATAATCAAAACTACATTAAGTGCAATTCCATGTAAGTCAATTTAATATTATTTAAGGGTCACTACATTAAATAAGGAAAGGTTCTGCAGACATATTTGCTCAACCAAATCGGCCCATTACACTTAAGGTATCATTCCCTCCTGCAGTCTCCAGGAATGCCTTTACATGGAACATTCAATCATTTGCGGAGGCCAGTGCCCTTCCAGGAGGAAGGACTTGACTCTGTCCCTGCCTGAGGAGGAATGACTTGGACTCTATTGCTACAACACGCTACATGAGACCACAAGGAGCAATCCTAAATTGATGACAGATTTCTTGAGGGCAGCCAAGAGCCTAGGGTCCCTCTTCTGGTCACTTTTGGGTTGTGCTGAGACCTGCTGGAATCTTCCTCCCTCGCTTCTTCGAAACAATGCTTGAGCTGGACTTGAGGAGCCTCAAGAGAATCTCTTGTTCAGCTCGAGACCCATGTGTCTTAGAAAATCTACCAAAGTTGCGCATAGATACCTCCCTCCTAGCAGATCTCATGTTCTTTGCCTTCACTCATTCTTTCTGCGTCCTGGGCCTCGGACATTGAATTAATCGAGAATGAGAATTAGTTAACGAGTACTTACATCTATATGGGACGAAATAGAAGAGAAATGAAAAATCTCTGAAACGTCTCTGTGGATCCCAAACTGCAGTGTTAGATTTATATAGAATAAATTAAACAAATCTTCTTTTTTCAGTCCAGATTTTTATTTAGTTCATATAACTTTTTTTCTTCTTTCTCAAATGAAAACAAATCAGTGACAAGAAGATCATGGGTAGAAACTGTTTCGTTCTTCCTTTCTTGTTTGCATTTAATACTACATACTTCATAAAAAATAATAGCAAAATAATATAATCAGTTGGTGTACATGAAGAAAAGAACGGCCAAAAGCAACAATTATTTACAACTCGTTCAACAGCATCATTTGAAACCCATTGAAGTAAAAATAGATGGAGGTTTGGTGTTTCCAATTGAATGAAGCCTTTTTTCTAGCACTATTTTCATTTTGTTTGGCCGGAAAGGATAAGAAATTACACTGTTAGGGCTATATCAATGTTTTTGTCCATGTTTGATGATAAGGAACTGATCTGTATTTCACATAAAAGACAACAACAAAAATAACGAAGAAGAAGAACATTTATATACAATAAACGGAGGGTTTCAACAGGACTAATAAGGAGGCACCTATATATATATATAGATATATATATATTATATATATATATATATATATATATATATATATATATATATATATATATATATATATATATATATATATATATATATATATATAACTATATATATATACGATAAAGTAAAATAAAGCTAGAAACAAAAATACTTTTTTAATTTTTTGATAAGGAACTAAAGCATTTTAGTAATATTTATGTTAATAATTATAACAATAATTGCACATGTGTGTGCATGCAATTTAAATTCGAATGCTGTATATTGTAATTGCAACATACATTCATTACAACAATTATTTGGATTATAATGGAAGAGTTTAATGAAAGCATACTAAATTAGGAGATAAGCCCCTGATTTGTTATTTATTTCAGTTTGTTGTAATTTCAAAATATTTAAAAATAAACAAATCAATTAAAAACAATTTCACATACAGTTCTAGCTTAAAGATTTTTTTATGTTTAATGATAAATATTAAATATGGCTATATTTTTCCTTTAGTACCCATTCTTTTTATTAATATATATATATTTTTTGAACATAACTCTTCTTGTTTTATCTTTGTAGTGATATATAGATAGGGTGAAGGTTTTCATTTCCTCAAGGAGGACATATATGTCTACGAAAGGTTATTAAAAGCAGTATAATCATTACAATATATTATTAATGGAGTTATTGATTTGTATTTTTTATGTTATTACTTCCAAATATAACTTACAGTAATATGATAAGCTTCACTTAGACGGAAAATATTAATTAGAAGCATGAACCAGATAAAATCTTGAAGATACAATCATATAACGAAATATTTGATCCCAACATGTTCTGATCAGTTGAAGCTTCTACTATCAAAGGTAATGGATAATTCAACATTCATTCATTGCCATTTGTTAGAATATAAGTCCCTGTATCTGTTAATGAGACTAATCAAAATTGACTTACATCTCTCGGAAGTCAAAACCTGTGCCCTCGATACCGAGAGTCCAGCACGCATACACTAAGGTATCGCGCTTTTTTATTATTATTCTTTACACATAAGTAAATTTTAGAATGTGATTTTGCACCATTTCAAAAGCATATATCAAAAATGTTGGACAAATGTTAAAATCGTTTTGAACAAGGGTTGGATCCTTGAATCCTCAAATAAAGAATATAATTATTATTATAAATCCAACCTTTTTTCTAACATAACATTTTTGTTATAATTGAATACGTATTTTATTACATTAAAACAACAATTTATGGTTTCTGCAGCAAAAAATAATAGCATTGCCGACCTACTTTCAACAACACACTCACACATATTTGTTTTTCTCAAATATGTGTAATTACAAAAAGAAGGAAAAATATTTTATGTAGAGGTTTTATATAAATAAATGTTTGCATAACTACCTACACATACACTTTAAATATCAAAGGTCTTTTCACAAAGCTAGACTTGTTTGTTTTTTCATCATTTTTGTAATCAAGTTTTTTTTCTTTTTCTCTCCAAGGAGTTCATCAAAAAATCAATTTGTAAGACTCAATTCCATACTTTCGTCTTACAAAACATTAATCATTAACCTTCTAAATTGATTTTTTTCTTTTAAGTTATCAATAATGATTTTGGTAGATTTATAGCCTTCATGTGGAAAAAATGAAAATAAATTGAACTGAAACGTACATTTATATACTTCATTTTGGACTTCTAATAGATATATTTACATATCTTGTATTTTGTGAGAAAATCGGCCATCATAGCTATTATAATAAAATGAGGTTTATTACAAATACAGTAATCATAGACTTATACAGTAGACTTAAAAAACTAAATGCATTATAATGGTAAGGCCTAAGGTTACCAAGACGCTCTTCACAGAAAAGTTAAATGAATTCAGATCTCTACTTGAACTGAACCGCATGTTGGCCAATTAGAAGTTGGAAATGTGGGCGCGACTGAAATTATTGACCTTCTTGGATCTATGACATAGTTGCTGTCAGGGTACGTGGTCCTAAGCACAGGCAACATCGTCCACCTCAGAACCTTGTAGAACACATGGATGTCCACCTTCTCACAGGATTTGAAAAAGCACGGAGGCATCTTCTTGTCATCCCTCGAACAACCCTATTATTCGTTGCGGATAATTTGTTCGGTACTTGCCCTCAACTTCAAATAAAGATTTGACAATATACCAATAATTTCGCGAGTGTCCTTGATGAAAACCTAACTATCAGAGAAAATCTCCAGCAATCAAGTTAGAATTATAGATGAAGTTGTGCACCTTATTGCAATGTATAAGGCACCTTTGCTTCAAGCGATCAGTGAGCAGGAGTCTAGGAGTCCTGGCATTCTCTTATCCTTGAGAACAGTCGTCCTGGGGATCTTAGGGTCCACGTTGAACTCGTTGGATATGAAATTCATCGACGATTTTGGGTCCTCGGCAATTTTGGCCCTGATGTCGTCAAAGAGATCTCGAATACTTCTTTGAATATGCCTTACATCTCCTCAGTTAAGGATGTAGGTACAGCTTTCTTTACGTAGTATGGAGTGTTAACAAAGTCGCATATGATATTGGCAGCCTTTTGAGGGGTAACTCTCGTTTAGAGCAAAGCTGACAAAAAAGGGAGACGATAGCCGTGTAAGGTTCAAATCGAATTAATGCTATAACGCTTATATATATATGTCGGATACATTTCTATCTAACCATATAAGCAAAAAAAACCTGACAAATTCTTTATGTTTAATTTTTGCTTCTACGTCTTCAATCTATCTAAAACAGTTCTTACAAATCGTGTTAGTCGTCATCTAAGGTACCATCTGAAATTAATAAATAGTATATATATATATATATATTAGTTGTCAAATGTTTGAAATGTTAGCAACTTTGTGGATTTTCTGTTTCTTGGTGATAAAAGAAGAGACATACAAAGTGAAAAAATCGGTCAACATAACGAGGTCGCGCAACGAGGTCAAAGTTTTAAAAATTTAGTAAAATATAGTTTTCCGCAAACTTCAAAATGGTGGACGTACAGACTTCAATAATGATTATTAATTTAAAGGAAATCTAATTACTACCAGAGTATGTTTGATGTTTTTTAGTATACCAAAATATTAAAGGGTTAACCAAGCTTTCATTTGATATATTTGTGTTCTAAAAATCGCTATACTTTAAGAGATATAATACGTACTCTCCCCAAAAATTGATCTTTTGATATGAGAATATACGATTACCATTTGGTAACGGCGTTAGTGTACCTGGATAGGAAGAAAAAAAGAAGGGAGAGAAGTGAGGCAAAATACTCCCTCCCTTCTCTTTCTCTTTCTATCCAGGTAACACTAACATAATTACCAGATGGTAATCGTATATTCTCATATCAAAAGATCAATTTTTGGGGGAGAGTACGTATTTGCTTATATCTCTTAAAGTATTGCGATTTTTAGAACACCAAACATATCAAATGAAAGCTTGGTTAACCAGATTTAATATTTTGGTATACTAAATCATGTCAATTTAATAAGTAGAGAGTTATATGTACATTAAAAAAGCCTATCTCGCGTACAAAATGACGCATATAATGGATTATAAATGCGTCAGAGACAAAGTAAAATTTTGAGAGGATACCTTGACGCACATCTAAGAAAACATTATTATGATTTTTTTTTCATAATCGATTTCTTATAGGTCAATACAGGCTCTGAATCATATGATGTAAACTCAGATTGTACTGAATTCTGAATTGATAGAATGCAACCAAGGTCATTTTTGGATTTATCATCTAAAGTTTTACTAAACTTAAAAGTACTATTTTACTCTGAAGCGAACAAGTCATCTTCTACAGGCGAGTGAAGTTAATTGATACAAAAAAGCCATGAAATAAGCTAACAATACACACTCCCTTTCTTGCTTGTTTTTACTGAAAACTTTGTTTTATTTAAAAACATCAAACATACGTCTGGTAGTAAATTAGATTTCCTTTAAATTAATAATTATTATTGAAGTCTGTAACGTCCACCATTTTGAAGAAATTTGCGGAAAACTATATTTTTACTAAATTTTTAAAACTTTGACCTCGTTGCGCGACCTCGTAATGTTGACTGATTTTGTTCAAACTTTGTATGTCGTCTTCTTTTATCACCAAGAAACAGAAAATCCACAAAGTTGCTAACACTTCAAACATTTGAAAAAATAAGAACAACCCTATATATATATATATATATATATATATATATATATATATATATATGACCTCCCAAAAAAACACTTTTTTAGTTCTTTTACATATACCCAGCGATTCTGGTTCATTTTTTGATGCTGAAAACGAATATCTAATTTAAAAATTTCTAGCATTGTTAGAAATCGGACGTCACTGGGTTCAAAGGTTTCGTTATGAAGCAAAACTTTTTGTTATTACTTATTTTGAAAAAAATAGTTTTATCAAATTTAGCTATGATCAATTTATGACTTTGGATTTTTTTGCAAATTTTCGTCAAATAATATTCAGTGCCATAAATGAACATAAGTGCTGACGCACCAACCATTTTAAATATCAGCTCTACTAGGGTTCTTTATGGTTTCAAGAAGGAAAAATAAAAAGAGGGTACTCATGTTGATGTTTTTAAGTTATCTTTAAATACGCTTTTAAAACCACTAATGATAGTAGATTTTCCCCCATCGAATCCAATCTACTCCCTCTGAATCCCTCTCATCAGTATTGATACCAATTTTTTATTGTTTTTCTCAAAATGCAGTTTTTCAATGAAAAGACATTATGGTAATCTCGTGAATTCGTAAAAAGACATTTTGTTCAACATATACTATATATATATATATTATAAATATATATATAAATATATATATATATGCTCATATTTGACAATCAAAACATTATGGATTAAACTATGAATTCCGTAAATGAATCTAACGGGCGTCATAGCCAGACGATACAATCAGCTCAATCACAGAGCTGGTAGCGTTGACACGATTGAAACACTTTCGGGTTGCGTGAGGAAACGCACGACGTGAAAGTTCAACAGCCTGAAGAATGTTCTGACGCTGTTCTTGCTCTTGGTCAGCACTTTAGTAAAGTCAGACACGAACTTGACGGCCTCTTTGCCGCGTCATTGACAACTTGAAAGAGGTGACGATGCTGCTTAACTCAATGAATGTTGAATCAGAAGCCCATTGTGCGACCGTAAGCTCCAAGAAGGTTGGATGGATGTTTGTAAGCTGAAGGTAGAAACACTCAATGAGATATAGGTGGTGGCATTTGGTATAAAAATTCTTGTTATTCTTTGGTAAATTAATCATAGCCTATTACAATTCTCAAGGGAATGTTTACCCAGTTAAGATTCCAAGTTTCACTGTCAACGAAGTCTTCAAGATTGCTCTCAGGAGAAATCTTCGGTAGGTTTGGTTTACCCGTCGGAACTTCACAAGCTGCGTTCTCCGGCATTATCATTGCGTCGGCAATCTTTCTTTTGGAAACATCGTCAACGAGGTTGGAAAACAGTGCATAGAAGACATTCCGATGGTTAGGTACCAAGTGTGGCGGTGGAGTGTATTGTATTTAAAAGATAACTTAAAAACATCAACATGAGTGCCCTCTTTTTCTTTTTCCTTCTTGAAACTAAAAGAACCCTAGTAGGAGCTGTTACTTAAAAAATGGTTGGTGCGTCAGCACTTATGTTCATTTATTGGCACTGAATATTATTTGACGAAAATTTGCAAAAAAAAAACTAAAGTCATAAATTGATCATAGCTAATTTTGATAAGACAATTTTTGTGAGTAATAACAAAAAAGTTTTGCTTCATAACGAAACCTTTGAACCTAGTGACGTCCGATTTCTAACAATACTACAAATTTTTTATTTAGATATTTGTTTTCAGCATCAAAAAATGAACCAGAATCGCTGGGTATATGTAAAGAAACTAAAAAAGTGGTTTTATTTTGGGAGGTCATATATATATATATATGACTGAGGTGATAAATATTTTTTCTCCTCTCAAAAAATCGTTAAGACTTAAGAATGTATAAAAACTTTTATGATGCATGGATAAAATAGAAACTTGTTGCCCAATATCTTGGCAGCCGTTCATATTTTCTGTTATTTTGATGGAGAAGTGGATATTAAGGATACTTCAAAAAAATATAAAGAGGGATCGAGGCATGGAGGGCGAATATACTTAACAAAGAAAACCATTTTTTAATATGATTAAGGAAGCTAGGAAAAAAACTTTGACATATTTTTTAAAATAATTAAACAAGTGCGAATAGATTGTAAATCTCCGTTTTTATGCTGCAGGATCTGAAATAAAGAATCGATTTTATTTAAGTATCAACGTTATCCCTTGTAATGAAAATCAGTCCAAGCAAGCTAAGATATTTTGTTAGCCAATATATATATTTTTATTTATCTAATTGTGTATTAGCCAAATAAAACGTATAAAACATCAAATACAACGAGCTATACCAAAAAAAAAAATTCGTGGTAGAACGCATATAATAAAAACATTTAATATGAACTTTTAAAATAAAACAATATTAGAAAATATATTTAGTATTTATCAAAATAATCATTAAGTTAAAAACATAGTAAATATAAAAAATAGGAATATTCAGATATATTAAATTTTTCTGAAATTGTTTTATCAGTCTTGGTGTCGAGGGAGTGGCATGAAATATATTTTATGATCCTTCCGAATGAGGGATTTTTAAGGATAATGGTGCATTGATATCTTGATTTAATTATGTTTATTTTTATCTGCATAACTTATATATCAATTTATTAAGATATTATAATTTAAAATACATTAGGAGTAGCATCTTTGGGCAAAATATAATAAACTAGAGGCATGTATACACTCAGAGAGTGCAAACCTCCGCCGATCCCCTCCAGGTTGTCCCAATGACGTCACGGGGTCCTTATGAGCCTTCCGAGGCGGATTTTTCACGACTGGGGCGGCGTAGAGGGACGGGGAAGGGTTCCCCTCAACGGAAATTCCAAGAGAAAGACGCTCCCGGCACCCGATTTCCTGGGGGAGTTCCAAAAAACCCACGGAGAGGGACGAGGCGGAGATTGACCCGCCAGAGCAGGCGAGGGGCTCCACGGGGGGGGGGCAGGACCTTCACAGGCAGTCCCTTGGAGGGCTTACCCATTGATTCTGCAGTTTCCGGGCCGAAAAAAGGAGGAAAATTATTTAGGAGAAAAAGCCAGGGCAGATGTCAAAACATATCATTGTTTACACTCTAGAGCTACATGGAAAAAAAGAAACTGACGTCATCAAAGAGGAGAGTACAGCACAGTGACATCTATTTGCAGAGTAGGCTAACTGAAATATATATTAGTATTTAGCTCATTTTGCATCTCAAAGAAGCTCTCAGAGATGCCATAAAATTTAATCCCTTGTTCCTTCTGGCATTTTGAACAACTCCACTAAGTTTCATCCGAATCCGTTCCGCACTTTTTGAGTTATTTTGCTGACAAACCAACAACAACCAACAACACCAGTGAAAACAATACCTCCTTCGGCGGAGGTAAATATCCATCACGGATGGTTTTATCAAATAGTATTAGCCGAGATACATGACTGTTGTCTATTGGTAAACTTATCCATATAACAAGAAATTCAGTGTTGCTTTAATTTCAAGTTAAATATATTTGACTTTTGTGTAGTGTATAATATATTTATAAATTATAAATATATTCATAATTTAAAAGTTAGAGTTACTGATATTTATGCAATCTGAATAAAGGTATATCACCACAATCAAAATTACTTTTGGCCATGCATTTACATATTTATAAATGTTAGTCATAAAGTAACAAAATATGTAATGTCATATTAAAAAATAAGCATTGCTTTAGTATCACAGATCATTAGAGTGCATTAAAATCCTTATAATTAAGTAATTGCTTTTAGTCCTCACCTAAAATGGTAGTCTTTTTAAATTTATTATATTTTATCAAACCTAGGAACCTAATGGATATATATTCATAGTATTTTATGTATACATTAATAATATTATATGTAACGTATGACCCAATTTATCTATTATTTTTTAGATTTTGAACTATAATGATAAAAATGGATGTGCTATTTGATAGATTTTGTATAAGGAACGAGAAATAAATTGTTTTTACGGCTTATAAGGCGATACACGATATGGATCATTTATATAATGTTTTTAGTAGAGACTAACCGAGACTAACTATATCGGCGAAATATATGGATTTTTGCAACAAAAAATATATTAAACAATTTGATTGATTACATTTCAGGACTATTATATATAAGTTTATTTGTTTTCAAACATATATATTTGGCTAAATAGAGGACAAAATCAGCTTACTTTCTGTTCCGGTGGTTATATGTGTAATAGAAAGTGTTCTTGCCTAGAACTTTAAGATCATTTTCTCTCGCAACAAATGTGAAACAGTAAGCTTATATAAATGATTCAATGTTATTTATATTTCCTATCACCTTTATATCGTATGCTTATAAATAATTGAAAGAGCCACAATGGTAAAATATTCCTGTATCGTTTTTTTTGTGACAAAAATATCGGTGATATATCGGCTCTTAAAATTTAATATTGATCCACCTGTAGTTTTTAGGATATAAAACATGCTTTACAAATAACCGTTTTTAGTTGTATATTCATATATGTTTTTTGTGTAAATAAATTTTTGATAATTAAAGTTTTGATATGTAATACATAATTTTTGAGGAGTTTCAATAAAAAGGAAACAAACTTTTTATATTGTAGATATATGCAAATTTTATTCGCTTGATGGGGTATATAAATTAATAATAGTCTTAGGCAACATTGCCGGCGTCCTGAATTATTCTTTTTGAACTAAATACTGCGGCAACACTACAAAGCACACAAGCAAAAAATGCAGTTGATTCAGTCTCCCTGCATTACATTATGAAAAACCCCCATCCCAAAGAAAACACCGCATACCTCCCCCTTTCAACATGATAATATACAAATGAAGTATATGATTTATTATTATTTTGGTGTATTCCTTGTGATGTTATTTTGTGAATAAATGGACGAAAAAACTACACATGCCACATATTTCAATTGATAGTTTTTTTAGAAAGCCATGCATACAATATGTATATTATTTCAAATACGTTTTTTGAAAAATTTATCTTCAAATATTAACAGAAAACTTTCGTAAAAAGAAGTAATTCATAAAGTTAGACAGTATTTTTTCAACTCAAGTGTTTCTGTATGAGAAATATTTGTAGTGCTAGAATGATGCTTGTAAAACTTTGAAAATAGAGCTTTTTAAAACGTTTTTTATCATGATTACGGAAGGCAACATATCAAAACTCGCCCTCATTAATTAGCTTTATTCTACGGAAAATATTGTTTGTATTTTTACGAAGTACTGCTAAAATTTCAGTTAATGTATTTGAATTATTCCTTTAACTCTTTTATTATTACAAAAAATAATATTTTTTTGATACATTAAATGCTGACTAAGAAGGAAAATTCCTTTTTATAAAATCTAAAAACATTTGTGCATGTCTATTAAAAAAAAATGCATGAAAGTGATATATCTAAACATTTCAACATGCATAATCAATATTGTTTTCAAATCATTACCAAAGAAAAGATTATCGATACGTTTTCTAGACAGTTCATTAATAACATTTCGTAATGATAATATGCACATTTTTGTGTTGCATGCTGCAAAATAATGAATATAGGAAATTTTTAGCATTAAATATGCATACTAATAATATGCTTGAATATTTACACATAATCATAATTTAGGTTTTATTATTTTATACTCTTTTATGCAAATTTAGAAGTTAGTGAGTAATAATTAACTTTAATTATTTGAGGAGTTAATTATAATATTTTGATCATTTAAGATATTTTAGTGAAAACTTGTTAAGTATGTCAAATCAATTACTCAAATACAAATATAGTTGAAGAATTGTTACTAAAAACTGTAGAAGTGATCCATATCCCCGTATGTATAATAGGATATAACAAGACAAGAAGTGTTGATATTTTATATATATATATAAAGAGAGAGATAAATAATGAATTAAATGATTGTAGGAAAATGGATTTTGGGTCGACCTTCCCCCCATAAAAAATTGCGTATCGTTATTAAGCAACTTTTTGGTTTTTGCTCATTTACTTATACAAAATTTAAATATGATCAATTTATGATTTTGTTATTTCATTCAAATTTCATCAATTATTATTGAATGCAAATAAACGAACATAAGTGCAGACGCACCAACCATTTTTAAAATTTTAATTTGTCCTTAATATTTTGTCAGATAAAATTAAACTATAAATTCCTCTTTGTTTTAAATGTAGGAAGTTTTTTCTTGACGTTATGCTTGATAATATATATCTATGACGATGATTATTTCGATACACTTTTGCAGACTCCTAGTTTTACATCTCTTTCAACTTATTGTGAATGGTAATTTTGCCATAATGCTGAATTAGACACATAACAACGAAGGCAGACTATGAATTGAAGCCTCACATAATACATTGTCCATGAAGGTCCATCATGAATTAAAAAATCATGTATTTTATAAACACTTTTTTGTTTTGTAAAAATAGATTTATTTGAAATATAAAGTTTACTTGCACGTATGCAATTACTTCTGAATCTAAAGAAATAAGTTTTATTTGAGGAAGAAAAAATATTTTTGTGATGTATATCGTGTTGACCTAATTTCAGATTCTTCTTTCTTTAACTATCGACAGTTCATCACGACAAAAATAATGAAGGTAGAAGCAATGATCGCTAGAGAGTCATCACTTTTTGTAATAAGAGCCTTCTCTCAATATTCCTTACTAACCAACTTACGTGAGTTTATATTAAGTGACTCATAAGCTAGAAAAAGGAGTTATTGCTTTTAAAAAGGTCAAAAAGAAAAGTACAAATTTATTTCCCAATGCAAAAACTTTCCAACAAATATCTAAATATAAACATTTAAAGATAATTTCAAACCTTTTTTTCTAACCATATTAATGTTAAACAGTATAATAGGCTTTCAAACATTGGAAATCCTTATAACGGGATGAAGAAAAAATCAACAAAGATTGGGATTTCCACTGTAACAACATTTTTGGCCTAATGGTTTTGTAAATAAGCAAAATATGCGCAATTGAATCGGCAAAAACCACACGTGAATCATTAGGCGCCATTATATTTGGTGGGGATTGCATGTTTGAAATGCAATTGGGTTATACTTTTTCGTCAACGATCGTTACGTTAATATGAATGGAAATCTTGAATGCAAGAAATGGATTTGGACGATATGTGATGCAAGACGGTGCGATATGGCACATATTACAATCGATTTATTGAAGAGTATGTTTGAGTGTGTTATCTCCAGGAATGGACCAGTCAATTAACCGCCTCTCTCGTACGATTTAACGCCTCTAGACGATTTTCTTAGGTGTCATGAGAAGGCCCTGGACTGCACCAATAAAATTTCGGCGATAAAAAAATATATTATACGCGAAATCGCCCAATTTATACGGAAAATTAATTGAACATTCGGTTCAAGTATGGGATTGTTAAAATCTGCACGTGGGGGTCATTAAGCAACATTTCATTTTATTTATAGATAACTTGAATTTATTTCAACGGCAAATAAAAAAATAGATGATAGCTTAAAGCGTGTTCGGTTTATTCGAAGAATGTGTCGTTCATAATTATAATCTTTTTTTTTATTTATTTATACTTAATTTTATATTAAACTTCAACGGAAGTGCGTAATTCTGGTCTTTAAAAGTCGTCAAAAATCAGGAGCAGCCCCTATACAGTCTTTAAGGTAAATTAATGGATTTTATAATGTCCATCTTAATGCTCTGCACAATTCGATCCCGATTAGATTAAGGAACCAAAGGATTTTTTGTCATTGGGTGGTATCCGTTTTCATCATAATAATGGTGTGTTTTAGCAAGGTCGTCCCCATACAAACATTATAACTTACTCGGAAGTTCCTCAAAAAACAAACATTCTACTTGGGTCAAAGGACTACTGAACTATATTGAGGCCTAAACCTTTTTACTTATTTTTGAGTGAAAATTCATGTTTAAGACCTGCAAAGTGTGTCACTTAATCTGATCACCCTCAAGGCAGCTGTATTTGTAAACTGAGATGCCAATTAGCTACTACATATGAACAAAGTGCATCGGTTAACTTTTTAAATAAATACTGACCAATTAAATACTTAAAACTATTATATCTTTATAACCTACTAACAAAAACATTTCAACAAGTATTAATAAACAATCTACAAAGCTATTGCAAACTTTTAAGCAAGCAATTTTATGTTTGCTAAATAGAAAATGATTTTAAATGTTTTAGAAAAAAATAATAGGCTTTCAGAATATACTCACGACCCCTTAAGTATACAAAAATAAACAACATCCAATTTTATATAAAAACTTTTTTTTCAACTTGCCTTTCATTGTCAGTCCACAAATATATATTCTACTCTTTCTTTTATATATATATATATATATATATATATATATGTATGCAAGGAAATCATCCTTGAATAACATACTTATTAACTTAATTACACTCAATCACGCAGTGTTCATATATATATATATATATAGAAAGAAAATAAGATGAGTATGATGTTGTTGAAAGTATTGCTTCAAGTCATTAAATAAGCAAACAAAAATCTCCCCTTTCTAATTAATCATTTTCTTTCACACGAAGCATAAGACGCAAGTAAGCAAGCAGGGAGATTATTTGGAAGGGGGAGGGTCGAGTGATGTTCTTCATCAGTTGATGATGGATTCATTAGAAAAGAAGCAAACATTCTATAAAATACAGTCATTTGTGAAGACTTCCTTGTAATTATTTCAAAGCTCTTATTTGTTAATTAGTATTTTTTGTTAAACATGTATGTCAGATTGTAGAGATTATAAAAATGGAGTTGGCGAGGACGAAGATATCGAACAAACATATTAACACATTACCTGGGAAAGCAAATATGGATAACAAACAGAAACGACACTCACCAAACCTTTTATTAGTAAATCAGTATTGATTAATTTGCCATACCTTAATCGACAGTTAACCGAAGGACTAAATATTGCATTGTTTTTAATTAAATAGTGTCCCTGTGGTTTTAATATCTATTAGTTAACCCCATCACGCCGGAACTTAATACAGTATCAGTTTTTAAAATTTATAGCAACTGAAATATCAGTTATTGAGTCAATATATTATACAAGAAAATCATTTTATCATTTTAAAAATGAAACTTCCTAACTTTAAACTATTTTGCGAACTGATTAATTATCTTGTTTGTACGGTCATATATATATCTATAAACCGTGTTTTGGGTCATATAATAACTCAAAAAATTGTAACGCTATCATCAATCGTTTCTGTTCCTTTCAATAGTTTTCATATCACTTCGTTACACGTTCTTGTGATATTTTCACATATACCGTTAAGCCAGTACATCTTTGGTATTCCAATTATCTGATTTTGCAAGTTAAGAGATATAACTCCTTAGCACCCCATTCATGATAGTCCGTCTAGAAGGCGAGAAAAAAAGTCATAGCCATCGATCACCCATAATCACTGTTGAAGTTCCATTGAAAAGAAGTGCTCTAATTGTATTAAAATACTTTTTGAGAAGAAGCTCCTTTACAGCCTTCATAATGTACCCATGGATTATAGTATCGAAAGCTTTGCAAAAATCAATAGCAATTATCACTCCGAATGAGCCTCTCGATTTTGAAGATTTTTTTGCAGTTTGTATGTTTTTAGAAACATCTGATATTTTCCTTCCCTTAAGAAATCCTTTTTTCTCCATCCCCAATTTCATATTTAAAATAGACTCAATTTCATGTGGTCAACACCAATTGTTTATATCGGTGGGTGCTCCTTTTCGGGGTACTAGAACTATTCTCCCATTGGTACAGGTTTAGGGAGTCTTCCCTTAAGCTCCATCTCTTTTCCAAGTTCGAATAGATAGGGAACTACTTCATCGATACATTGGGTAAAAATGTATTTTCCCATACCATCCGGTCCACTGGCTTTGCTATTATTAAAATATTATGTTATATTAGTACATATAGTTTCTTTTGAAAATATTTAAAGTTGGGGCTATAGCGAGGAAAATGCACTCTGTCCGCTTCAAAAATTATTAGAAAACGCTGATGAAACCATCGAAGTATTTCTGTTGGGTCCGTAATTTCTTGACCATGATCCATAATTTTAGTAATATATAAGGCTGAAATATATCTTTTGAAAGAGTTTCTTGAATCTAAAATTAGCATTGGCTTCAAGCTTTATTTTACATTTAATCAATTTCCTTAATTTCCATGAGACTATATAAGTTAGTGGTTTCAGAAGTAATAAATACCCATTATTTAATACTTTTTCAATTTCTTGCAATATATTTAATGCCTGGTTGTTTTTACGAATAAAATGTGATGTCAAGGACTTAATTGTAATAGTTAAAACAAAATGCTGTTTCCTAGCGTTAAAAGAGGGGTTAAAACGATAGGTTAAAAACAATTTCACTTTTTTGATAAAATATTCGTCCATGCTTAACTATTTGGAGATTTTAAAACATATTTTGGATCTAGAATACTGAATATCAATAAAAATAGCTTATGATGAGAGCGGGGTTGGGGTCGGTATCGTGCATCTTTGAACAATGCCAAAATTATAGGAGGAGTCAGGGTTAAATCAATGCGCGAAGATTTATTACCAGATCTCCACGATACACTGTCATCTGGATTAAGTTTTTTGATGGGGTCAACTGGTCTTAGTTCCATCATTCATTTCGACAAAATTTGTTGATTTGGGTATCCCGTTCCGTCCATTTCTTCGTTAAGATCTCCAATGATTAAATGGAGATAAATATCATGTTTACATGCATTAATAATGGCCTGGAAGAAGCGTGTCACTTTTTATTAGGACCATAAGTGTTTAAGAGATAAAATCCTCCATCTTTTGTGGGAACAAAGATCTTGTGCCATTCATTTTCGAACCTGAATTTCTTAACCAATTGAGGATCCTGAATCCGTTTTGACACCAGATATAGAATTCCACGGTAAGTACCGTCACCCGTGATGAAGCAGTGGTAATCTTTTGGGTGCAAAAGGTGCAGGATAGTGACGAAGATGCAGATGTTATTGATTTTATGTCTTGTATGCACAATTTATCAGGGTTATTCCTCAATAAATTTTTCATGAGAGAATGGCGATTTAGTTAATTTTTTCCTCCCCTGGTATTCAATGAAATTAATTTTCCGATCCCCGAATTGAGTTTTTGGCTCGGAAGACATGGTCGTCAAAAGTAATCGTCATTTTTTGTTTTTTTTTAAAGGATGCTCTGGTAAAAATAGTTAAAATTTATGGAATAGTTGGTGACTATTTCTTTTTTACTTTATTTTTTTGAGTACAAGATCCTAGAGATGCAGGAATTTATTCTTGACAAGGACCCCGACCTTGATCGTGAGGGTAGATAAGGTCTGGGTTGATAAATGATTTTTGGGTTTCATTCGGTATCTTCCGTGAACATCCTCTTCGACGATTGTTTCCTGTTCTACCGGCAGTTGAGGCATCTCAACCATCCCTTCGGTTTCCTTGTCAGTTAGTTTAGGTAAAGCAGTATATGTTTCCAAATGAAATCATGTCATTTTCAGTATTATTTTTTATGTTGGTAGAATTATAAAATTCATTCGAATTATGCTCAGTAATGTTACTTTGAACATCGTCTGTAACTTCTACAATTTGGGGAACATCGCTCGAGTTTTCAATGATGAAACTTCGTGGGGTGGCTCAAGATTGCCCGTATCTTCCGTTTGAGGGTCCTCCGTTAGAGGAGGAGCCAAATCGACAATTTGGCCATCGGTATCACTTGCCTTATTTTGGACTATGAGTTATTTTAGCGCCTTTTTATGATCTCTAGTTTTTTGTAGCATTATTACAGGAATTCTAGTAAGACCAACGCAATTTTGTCACTGAAGTTTTGATCCCTTAAATTTCAATTTTATGAGTTGGGGCAAATTATTATGGTCAACGATCATTTCCACAATATGTCCCCGTCTCTCCATATGTCTTTGTAGCTTCTGTACTTCAATTCAGCCGCTTTGTTCGATGAATAATTTTTTGGGTAATAATCAGTCACCTCCCTGAATTGCTTCAGCCATTCGGCCGCTTTTCTTTATCTATTCTTTTAAAGTGTTTATGAGAGTAACTTTTTTAAAGTTTTATCTACTTAATCGAGCTCCTTTAATCTTAAGGTGACGCTCATGGATTTGTATTTTCCTTCAGCACTACTATTCTTCCCCGGATATCAATGGGATGTTTTGTGTAGAGACAAACCTGGTTGATACCTAATTTGGGGTTTGCCCTAGCCAGTTCGTGATCTTTAAACCCAATTAGAAGGGCCATGCATATACCTTTCAACACTAGAAAGTGGGGTTACTTTCAATGAGGACCACAAAATCTCCCAAGAAAATCTTCGTTCCCAATTTAGAGCTTTAGGTATGAACTTCCGTTGTTGTTACTCCTGTCCCTTTCTTGACTGCTCTTCAGAAGTTTACCAGGCGGGCGTCCTGACATCATTCACTTCAGCACGTTTTAAAAGGAAAAGAAATATCTTCTTTTACCTTAAAAATGATGCAATCGATTTTGACTTTGTTCTTCCAGACCAAGGAATGATCCAAAAGGCGATAAATAAAGCGTTCTCATAAGTCCTGGAAATCTCGAAGAAATTCCAAAATCCTGAGGAAAACACTGCACTAATTTTAATTTAGAAAATTACGTAAAACAATAGCTTTTTGTAATTTTCACATTAGCTATAAGTGGAGACGTCCGTTCGCAGCCACATCTTCTCTTCTTTTTCAACCGCTTACTTTGAGCTGTGTGTATGAAACAAAATATCTCAAAAGTAAAGTGTGGATATTTTTTATTATAGTGAGGCTTACCTTTCTCTAATACGACAATGTGTTTTTTAGTAGAACGCTTCTTTGTGATAAGGTAGATGCTCTGGTGTCAACCATGGCCGTAACAGTTGTTTGTAATGCAGCGGCATTTCCATCCAATTATATACTAAACTTGAAAAATACTTAAAATATAACTTTTGTATGCTAAAATATTGATTTATTATAAAACACGATATATGGATTAAAAAATGGATGACAGATCTTCAATATTGCTATACATAATTCTTCAATTCTTAGATTAATGAGTCGTCTTTATATCACTAATGCATATATTTCTTATTATACTTAATTAAATGTAGTTGGGAAAACTTTTTGATACTCAACTTATCTATAAAATATAGTCATTCTTTTTATTAAGTGTGTATCACTCGATTCCTTAGAAACCCTTATACTAAATTACTCTTTGCTCTTGGTTACTATATATCGGATGTTTTTATTTGCACAAATATTAAAATTTCATAAAAATGTTAACAAGTCTTATAGGCATTGTCTTTCAAAAAGTAACCATTAATTTTCTCAGTCTCAGCAGTATTTTTATGCAAATAAAAACAAAATTGTGATATTTTTCATTATGATTAATTGACGCAACTACTTTAAATAACGGCATTGCTATTCAATTCCCACACATATATGCATACTAATTAATTGCAAAAAAAATCCTTTTGATCATGAACTCAATAACTTGTGATCGTTCTTAACCATGCAGTGAAAGCCTTTATTTTGTAATAAGAACATACAATTTGATTATATACGCTAGAAAAATATTTTTGATATTTTAAATTTAAATAAGTTAAAAAGAATCATATTCTTAGTTTAAAATCAATAAAAACTAAAATGAGTTGATTATATTTTTTTCTTACTCATCAAAAAATGATTTCATTTCAGAAATCACAACAGATTTCATAACATTGAATAATTTCATCAGTAGTTATAGTACAAGCATGGATAATATTCCTATGAGAAAAATCTGAAAATACATATGTTTGGGGTTTGAGAAAAAAGCCGGTTAAAAATATTTTTGTAGATAAAATACTCAAACACAAAACAATGCTTATTTCATATGTTGTAACACTTAACAAAACATAGATGTTCTTAATCTTGGAAATAGTTCAAATATAGTTTTTATTGCTAATAAATATCTTCAAGTTTTTTAAAATCAAATTTGAATAACAAACAGTGATAATATTCTGTAAATACTTAAAAATGGAAAATATATCTTAATTATTAATTAAATATAATCAAAGTGCCATCTAAAACTTATACAATATATCCAATACCTCAGACATAATAGTCCAAAGTTGCTTTTTTATGATAATAAACTATCACAAAAATAATTATGAATAGAATTAGAAGAACATAAAATTAAATATTTTTCCTGATAGTATGCAAAGATAAAGTTAATAGTACTTTTTAAAACTTTTTCTAAGGAATTTATCTTTAAAATATAATAACATTACTTTTAACATAAATAAAATAATTTAAACGGTATTTTTGGACGAACTGATGTATATAGCATTTGTTCTCAAATATTCATATTTATTTCAAGTTTTAGAGGACAATTCCCAAAAAAATATGTTGATATTTCCAACAAAGACTTCCTATTTTTTTGCTAGTTGAGTGGAACGCCGAGTTATAGTTGTATATTACTTCATTTTCAGATTAATATATTCTTTCTATATTCATTATTGCATAAATATCTAAAAAAAGAATCTTATAACTTTACCTCAGTTTTAGTAAAAAATGCTTTCTTGTTTCTGAATTACTTGAATTTCTAAGCAACATGTGTCAGCCTAGTGAATTGAAGCCTTATTTGGAAAAGAAAGTAAAACAATACAGCCAAGAGTCTAATTTAAAGATTGGCTTACGTTAAATAGTACCTTAAAATTAGCTATGAGCAAACGTTACATGCCCCATTATCAATTTTATGAGCATATAGGTATTTGTTTCTCGAAAGAGGATTTTTTTAAATAATCAATCAGGTTGAAAATTATGAAATAAGAGTCTATTGGGCCACATTTGCCACTGGTAGTATTGTTTAACAATTCCATCAACTTTTTTAGTCATCTATCTACAATATCCAAATCAGGGTATGAGAGATTTCATACAAAAATTTATTTTCACTGGTGAAAATATAGAATTCAATTACTTCAAATTGTAATTTGTGAACACACTTCTTTCATGAAGAAAGCTTGTCGAATACTTATAAAAACTGTTATTGGTTATGCTTCAGCTAGCATAGTTTTTCAAAAGGAAAATCAAGATCGTAACTGTCCACTGAAAAAAATCAAGGAAATGGAATTGCAAGCATGGTTGAGTGAAAATGACTGGCGAACGCAGAAATATGTGGACAAGATTTGTAAGGTCGGAAGTTTGGCAACCGTTTGACTTAGCCCAAAAAAAATTATCAAATACTTATCACCCGATGAAAATAAATAAGAGTATGTCTTCAGCTCAAAGTGGGAAAACAATTTTCAATCTGCTAGACTAAAAGTCGAAGACCATAATAAAACAGTTATTTCAAATAATGTAATGTTTGTATAAAAACTGATATGGTATTGACGTCATTTCTGTTAAAATAAAATAAAAATCATGCATCCTTTTAAAAAAAGATCTCGACACTTCATGTATTTGTGGAGTGTCGTGTGGTGAAAATTCTCAAAGATTTTATTCTTTTAAACTCACCTAATCTCCGTTGTGAATCTTCAAACGCTTGGAAAGGCATTGTTCTCTTCGGCCTCTGAAAGAACAACAAATCACCGGAGTCTAAGGCCTTTAGTATTTTAAACTCAAAGGCCCTGATATGTCAAAAGCTGTCCTTCAACGAACCCCTGCATCCCTTCGAGCTGAGGAACCTATTTTTGTCGGCAGCAGCAAGATATGCAGCTTTATCTTTGAAAATCCCCTCGCTGGAAGAAAGAGCAACGTGGACGCCTGCCGGAAGAATCATTAAATACTTCCCAAGTCTCTCCCTCCAACATCAAAAACTGATAAAAAGTATTTCAAAAATTATGCTAATGTATAGCCTTCTGAATTTCTATGTTTTGTTTTTAACATTTTTGTTTAGAGTTTTAAAATATTTAATAGTTCTGTAATTGATTGTAAAATGACTTTAAAAGATGATTTGTATTGTTTTTTAATTTATATAATATTTTATTGTTTGTGTTCCTTCCCAGAGCAAAAACTTTAAACCATAATGTTTATTTATGTTTTTATAACGCATTTGCTTTGGGTTTTATGTAAATGTCTCATTTTTTATTTTTTTACATAATAAACGAACTGGTTAATTAAAAAAAAAAAAAAGATTTCGATTATCTGAGATATATAAAATGAAAAAAAAACACGTCTATTAATCTTGGTGCATGTTTTAGGGCCAAAGAGTATTTAATGTCAACATTTTGTTTCTTTGTACAGTAATATTGTAAGAAATAAGAGGAAAAAGGAAACAAATTGAGAGGATAACCATTCAAAAAGTATTTTGCCCTTGTTTATACACAAATAATATTTTTTTATCTTTTGTAAATATATGAATATAATTTCTTCACATCAAATAATGCCTGGCGGGTCCATTGCCATCTCACATGGCAAAAGAGATACATAAAAGAAGAATGAGTAGCAAGTACAACGAGGGCGTTACTCCTGCTTAGGTCAAAAGAAATAATAAAAGAGAATAATATTATTTTAAAACTTCAGATTATATCCAATCATTTTATTATGAAATATGAAACAGATGATGTTTACTTCTCTGGTAGAATTCATTTTAATACAATTAGTTTTCTTATTAATTTATGGACGCCGGTTAATGTTGTGAAAAATTAAAACCTTTAAAATATTTTTCAATTGAGAATTGAAAATCCGTGTGATTACATACTTATATATTTTTTATTTTTTTTGTACACGCGTACAACAAGTTTATTCATTTAAAAAAAACACTCAACAAATCATTCAACAATAAATATATCAAAAAATAAAAAACCCAAAACAGATTCCACTGACCTGAGGTCAACGTTTGTTGGTAAGGAAATATCAGCAGATAATCCCTCCAAAAATGTCCTTGACAAATAATTGAAAATTTTCTGGGAGGGGTGTTCGTGTACTTCGGAATTTGTATAAGATATTTTGTATCTTTGCTACAATAAAATTAACTTTTTCTTGGAAAGGTCCCACATAAATATAACTAAAATCTTTTATCCTTAAAACAATTCCAAACTTAAAAAACAATTCCACAATTAGAACAATCCAAATGCTCTTTATATACATACTTATATGGTGCGTCTTTCACATATCACATTTTGGTAAAGAGAAGATTGAAGTGTTAGGTCCGAATATTTCATTTATCTTCTGAATTGAGCAGTACATTAGTAGGAGACAAAGCTTAAGATATCGATTGGGGTGTCTGGACAAAAATTACGTCTTGACAAATGAAATTATTGTAGATAAAGTGATTGGGGGTGTCATGAAGCAAAACTTTTATATTATCATTTTATAAACTGAAAGTTGTCGAAAGGAAAGTTAGATGATCCAAATTATTTTCATCTTATTTTTTACGACAACATCGTCTTCTTTTATTTGTTACAAAAGAAATTGAACGCAAAGTTCTAAGGGCCTGCCATAATTCAAACAACAGCACCTTCTACATACAGGGGTGCAATAGCCGTGTGTAAGGGGTGCGATAGCCGTGTGTGTTAAGGCGTGTTCTCTCAATGTTGGGAGCGCAGGTTCGAATCCCGAGAGGGTATGGCCATTTTTGGTCTACCTCATTGATAAGATCCTAGGTTCGATAAACTAATTTTAATACTAAAATGTTTATTTATATCCAGTCGGATGCTATTCTGTCGAACCATATAGGCAAAAAAACTACAGCGCCTTTTATAACTGCTATGACCGTAGTAAAGTTAATGAGACTATCCTCGTCTATTTAGTTCAATGAAGGTAATTTCATTTTTCTTGATTACGTTACTTCCCGTGAACTATCATCGATGATATTATATATATATATTTTTTTTTTTTTGGTGAATCTCAGGGTGAGGCGATCGTCGGTGAGCTATTGCAATATTTCTCATCATCGACCAGGCGACAGTGTTTATATAAATACTACACAGATCCAAATTCTAGTGTTAGATATATTTTTGTTGTTGTATATTTTAAAACACAAGTACCTACTTCAGTTTTGACTAATTGAAGGTAAACATGTCTTTATCCTGTTAAATCCCTGCTTTCATAGTTGAGTGAGACGACTTCTTTGGAATTCAGACTTGTGCAGAAATATGAACTCATATAAAAATATATATATGTTTTTTTATCATAATATAGTATATGGTCACAACAACAAATATTTTTTGGGCTCCAACATGCACTTCGAAAATGCACTTGTTGGTGCTTAACAATAAGTAATTTTCCTTGTCTCCATGCCAATGCATATACAGAACCATTTAAGCAATCAAATCCCTTATTAAAATATTCGAATAATATTTTTTCTATAGGGGAAAAAGAAAAAATGTTCATCAGTGCATAAATGTTACTCATAACCATTATGCAAACTTCTAGTGTATATATTCGAATTGTTCACAGTAACAACGCTGTAGTAAATATCATATATTCGGTAACATGCAGGCCTGAAAGTATATTTTTGTAGCAGTTTATACAGTTTCAGTTTTGATACAAGCTTTTAGAAGAATCAAATCCAATAGAAATTCTATTAAATGTTTAAATATATGAACTAAAAAGTACACAGTACATTAATAAGCATTATAAATTACATAATTTGCAAAATAAAAATGTTAAAATATAGGTCCCAGGTTCGATAGACTAATTTTAACGCTAAATGCTTATTTATATCCTATCGGATGCAATTCTATCGAACCATATAGGCGGAAAAAAAAATATATATATATATATTGTTACTAACTACTAAATTCTTAACTACTACTATATATTGTTAATATATAAAATTTCTTTAAATAAATAAAGTTTCTTATAAAATGCTAAAAATATTGTTTGAACTGTTCTTATCCTAATTTTTTAAAGATTTCAAAACAATGATTTAAAATATTGTATGTATTTTTTTAAATTATTCAACTACACAAAATAATATGAGAGTGACAGTTTATCTTATTTGCTACCAAGAATCCAAGTTTTCTTTCAAACATCGACTTTCTTAAATTAAGAACTATTAATTATTACAACAGTCATAATTAAAATCGTTTTCAGCTCACCTGGTTCTATTTGAGTTTTTCATCTTAATGCACTAATAAAATGAGGTCTATAATATCCAATATCAGTACAAAAGCCATTATATATATTAGTCTGTATTATATATATATATATATCATAGATCATACTACTTTTATCATCTTTGGAACGGGTATTTTTATATTTGTTTAACACTAGAAGGGCGGAAAAATTTACCTACCTAGAAGGACGGAGGTGGTCAATTTGACCACCAAAAATATATATGTTTTTTGGGGCTTTAATGCTTGTAAAGATTAATTTTGTCAATAATAATATTGTATATTTTTTTTAAACTTATTTATTTCAATTACAATTTAAAAAATATACAAAAAAATGTTAGTACAGAAAAAAATCATAGATCACACGTGGTGCATTTTCTAATTTGGCTTCAACATTTACCACAAACAGGACTTAAAAAAATATTGCAGGAGTTATTAGATTTGTTTTTGCATCCCTTCATTTTAAATAATTGTCGTCCTTTTAGTTTTTTGGGCTTCGGTTCTGAATCAGGGTTTTCGTCCTCAGTTTCATTTGCGCAGCATCCTATTACCTCTTCAGACAATCTTTCTATGAAGAAGTCACGTCGTGAAATTGTATTCGTGTTACACTCTTTGAAAAGTATCCAGCTATTAATTGATGCCATATCCAGGATATTGTAAAATACATGCATTGGCCATCGTCTAGATGCAGATCGACATGAGTAAAGTCGAGACATTTGGTCAAATGTGTCCACACCCGCCTTCATATGGTTATATTAATTGACGACATTTGGCTTCCGTTTGAATGTGTCACTTATCGTTACTTCACGATGAAGAGAGCTCAGCAAGTGGACTTTTTTGTTAGGCTTCGCTTGATACGAGGTCAACGTAACTATTTGGTTTCCTACCATTGTTTTGTAAATTGTAGTACCAAATAGAGGTTCTTTTGACTTGGCACCTATGGCAATTCCCTTCGTTATTCCGAATTGTACCCAACAGGCTTGTATTTTGATCAAGCAGTTTTACTCCTAATGATTTAGAAGTGAAAAAATTGTCCACTGTTACGTTATATCCTTTCTTTGCAAGAGGTTCCATCAATCTCAATACGACATTCTCTCCAACAGAAACTCCACTTTTTCTAAATCCATCTTTACCCGTGTAAAGGACCCCATTTATCAAGTACTTACTCCTGGAGTCGACAGCAAGCCAAAAATTTATTCTGAACTTGTCAGGCTTGTTAGCCATATATTGTAGAGAACTACAGCGAGCTTTGCATGGTAGAAGCTGTTCATCTACTGTGATGTTCCAATCCGGCACATAAGCTTTTTGACAGTTTTCTATAAAGGGGCTCCATACTTCAGAAGCCAATGCAAACTTGTCCGACTTCTTGCGTTCGGCACGTGATGACTTCACATCAAATCGAAGGAAATGCATTATTTCACAAAAACGATCGCGACTCATTGTTTTTCAAAATATGTCGCATCCCCAGTTTTTCCTCCAATGATCTTTCAGATTGAGGTTGCAGCCACCTGTCACACCCCGAGCAAAAATGAGCCCAATCACTATTTCAAGCTCAATCGTACACGTACGCAAATGTCTCAGCATTTTTTCATCAAATAATACACGAAAAGAACCGAGTACTGTTGTACACCATGCACTTGCATAATTTGTTGGACCAGGTCGTACGGTTAAGACGTTTTGCTGTTGAAAGCGACCAATAGTAGGATATTTTTCCTCAGGAGAAATTATGATCCCTTTTGTACCATCCTTACCCGTAGTTGAAGCACCATTACATTAAATAAAGTAGGTCTTAATTAATGGTGGTCAAAATGACCACCTCCGCCCTTCTAGTAGTGTTTTTTTGTTTCTCGAAAAGTAATGAGCCAATAACTTATCAGGGACTATAGTTCTTATACATTTAAGAAAAGTCAAGAAGTTTCAATTTGATTGCTTTAAATGAATCAGAGATATTGAGTCTGAAAGTTGAAAAATGGTCAAAATGACCACCTCCGCCCTTCTAGTGTTAATTGCATCAATGTTATTTTGTATTAAACTAAATATCATGATCGTTTATCATTAAAACAGTAGATATTCAAATATTTATTAAAATAAAAAATGATCAACTTCATTCAAAGGATCTTTGGAGCTCGATTGTGTAACTTTTATGTAATAATATGCAACATTGAACATGATAATTTTCGATACTAAAATATGTTCAGAATAAATTTATTGAATAATCATTGCCATAACATATAAGAAGCGATGTCTTCCAGAATTAAAGAACGTTTAGTCGTACTTGACCTCCATCAGGAAGTTGACATAGATGTCTCTATCAGTTGAAAAAATGACAACTCTGCAAAAATTTAATATAGTAGGTGTCACTATTTTTAAACAAGCAACTTTTTAAAGTAGCTTTTTAGCCGATGGCTCACATAAGTACATGTAAAAGTTACTGAAGTTACTTGCATAATTTGTAAGTTCATTCCTTGCAATACATATAAAAAGAAAGTAGAAATAACTTATCATGTCAAAAAATGAAGGTACTTTAGAGAGAGGGAGAGACTTTTTACATGGAGCAATATTTTAATACCCTTCTTTTTACATTCAAGCATGCATATTCAGCATAAATATGTCTAATTAAGTTTTAAAGAGATGTGTAACATCTTTGTAAGAAAAAAGAAGAGATGAGAAAAACATTCATTTCTTTGATGGTAGGTGGTCCAAGTTATTGCTTTTTTCACGGCCATTTATATAGTGAATTAATTATTCCATTGGTTTGACAAATACAGAGTACCATACAACATAATGTAAAGAACAGAGAAAAAGTAATTTGAAAATCATATATGAATTATAAAAAGAATTACCAAAATATATCCCAAACATTTTTTTTTTTGGTATGAATAAAGGTAATTCTTTTAAATATATATATATATATATATATCCTACAAACCAATTGACCTTAATCCAATAGTTTATCTATACCTGCTCATTACATTGTATGTCCTTCGAATATTGCATTACTACAACAGAGTTTCTTCTGGAATATTGCAACAGAGGTTCAAATACTTTCCATTTTAACATGCCATCCTAAAATAATCATCAGGTGATTCAATAAATCAAATAAAAGCAAATACTTGAATTAAAATAATGTCTACCTACAGGATTCTAAAGAAATACATTCGTGTATAACTTTTGTTTAAGAAGTTTATTTATGTTTATATTTATGATATAAACATATAAATAGTGTTCAACCCTATGATAAAATTGTAAATTAAAATATTTACTTATATGAATTTTCATACATTATCTTAGGTTTTTATGTATTCTGTTGTACATATATTAAAATGAACTGTTGAATAAAAAAATGGATATATGAGGAATATAATTATGTTCAATAATATTTACTTTTGCTTTCTATTGGACAAATTTTGTCTATTTCAAATATGTTTATCTTTATGTTATGATATTTAATACAAAATAATAATATACCTGATGATAAGAAAATAAATATTTTTCTTCACTTGCATATTGATATTTAAAATTAATAATTTTATTGATTAATTTATCACACTTATATGATTTGTATTATTTTCAGTGTTGTAGAGGTAGCTCATAATGAGCTCGGGTTTTAGGGGCTGTAACTCCAATGCTTTTTCATCGTTTCCCATGGAAGATCAAGTAATACTAAAGTTTACATGGAAGGATCACTTGGTTTTATGGAAATACTGCGTGGGGGCTATGTTTATCATTCAGTGTTGTAGTGTTACTTCTGTAGTTAAAATTGAATTTCTTCTGCTCCGTTCATTAAATAATTTTGTGTTTTATAATTTTACAAATAATTAATAATTAATTAGCTAAGCAGACGAGGCTCACCTGATGGTTGTCTACATATGTACATGGATCAGTTCCTGACCCCGTTCGCACATCATGGCTCAGGAAGAAGCCTTCCATTTCCGAGAGTAGCTGATAGCCTGGCGTAGAGTTGGTAGCCATGACCTTCGTTGTGGAGAACAGCTTCAGTCCTCCTGAAGAAATGTCTTAGACACACTTGCTGGCTGTTCCATCGAATATTACACGGGATTTGTGGTCTGAATCCATTTTTTCGTTCAACCATGCCCGAAAAGATCGGAAATATTTTTGAACTTCGACAACTTGCAGAAAAATTGCAAATAGATATGAAATTTCTTTTGCTAAGCGATTTAGATAATGAAGTGCAACCATATACAATAATATCATTTCCACCTCCTTCTCCTTATATTACTCACGTTATATTAACTGTTGAGCAAGTTTTTCTCTCACATATAGATTTTCTACTAACTAAAAGAATGTAACGACCCAAGGTATAAATTATTAGGCAATCAAGAATATCAGCTATTATTTTTAACTTATTACTTTGATATTATAGGTATTTTTGCAATAATCTCTACATTATGGAGTTATAATCTGTTGATTTTTTATTGGATCCAGTGTATACAACCTAACTTAATAAGCTTTTTTGTCGTGCATACATGATTAAAAAATACCCCATACGAATATTGGACACACCATGTTGTATTAGACTTACAAACTTAAGTTTCAGCTCACTTTTCAAGTCTTTGATGCATGTGTTATTAAGAATGCCCAATAATTCCTTAGAGATTTCGGGAATTCTTGATGGTTCAAGCATAGATATTAGTTTTATTAAATTTTCCTTTTGTAATTGTCTGTGTGATTAATTGTCTATCTTGAAGTAGTGGTGAAGATGAATTAAACATCAAATAAGATTAAGATGAAAGCTCTCCCTCGTTAAAAGAAAATGTTTAGCAAAACTGCAAGCATTTTTTCAGGTGATGTCGAAGTCTCCCAATTTGTTGCCTGTTGCACATTATATATATAAATTAAATTATATAAAAGTAGAATAATGGGAATTAGGACGATGGGGGTGATCATTGACGAGATACAACATCACATTTTTCCCTTCATAATTTGCTACTTGATATGAACTAAGTCGGTCATCATGTAATAAAATACGTCCAAAGGATCATTTAGAGACGTCAATTCGTGGATATATCTTCAATTCTTCAATTGTCATAGTGGTCTTTCAATTGAACGACTTTTCTAAAATCTTCAAAGAGATTTTTTCAATCCTGTTACGGTTTTAGTACATACTTATCTAATTATATCCTGTATACAACAATAATATCGACAGATACGACAAACAAGTCTGTTTTTTAGTTAAAATAAGAATATTGTGATTTATATTGTAGCTTATGAAATATTATATTTTGCCTGGGATTTAAAACCCCTGTGTTATAAAAGAGACTGGGGTTTTAACAACCCTGAGTTTTTTAGATTAATTTAATTATAAATATAGCTTTTTAATCATTTTCTACCAAAAAACTACTTTTAATTTATTTTATTTATATGTTTATATTTTGGTCTTATCTAATATATTTTGATATGAAATACATTAAAAGTCTAATTAATAAGAATTTATTTTTTGGTTCAATTACTGATTTCAATATTGGATAAATTTTATTTTAGTATTTAATTATTATTTTCTATCTTTCAGTATCGTTTAACCTCTCTAAAACTGTTAAGCTTAATGTTTTAGATACAAAAATGTATCATAATTTTTAAGCCATCTACTTACTTCAACATGTATCTGTATAAGTCCAAGGATAACTAATATATAAATAAAAGGGAAAGATAAACAACTTGCATCTTTGTTTATCCTTAATTTGATAATTTAAAAGAATAGGGGCATATATTTGATAGATTATATGATGAAATGATCAAGTCCATTTGATCATAAAAATATATAAAATGACAAACTTTAATGGGTCTTTTATGTTAAGAAACCAGGATACAAATTCCTTTTTTTGCACATTGGGTGCAGTAAGGAAAATCATTTGTTTAAACTATAATGATTTTTTAAACTACGAATGCTGAAACTTCTACTTTATAAAAAGGAAATAAAGGAAAATTCAATAAACAAATCATTTTTGCAAACATATCATAAAAAATATTAAATCGTCTTAGCAGTCTATTATTATGTGTAATTACTTGTTAAGTAAAGACTGCTTTAGGGATTAATTAACCAAAAAAAATATGCCGAAAATTTTTAACAGATGAGTTGTTTCATTGTTTGTTAAGAAACTTTTTTTGAACAAGGACGTTTTTTGGTTTTTTGTCGAAGGAAAATTAAACGCCACGTAAAATAATATTACCTTTAAAAACAAAGAAAATATTAAAAAATCACATTTTGACAAGATAAATATAAAAAATAACATATGCACTGTTAGATAAACTGTAATTACCACATAGTTCAAAATTGTATTAAAAGTGTCTAAGTTTCCTTGAATTCACTTTTGATAATAGACATAATTGAAGTCATATTTTAATTTATATTTTAAAAAAATCAGTTCTTTGCCAGAACAAGAAGAATAAAAACTAACTAAGTGATCTTTTTTTAGCATTTTTGCTTTATAATTTTCCAATCTTGAAAATAGTAAATTGAAATGAAAAGAAGATAACATCTATTTTCATTTTACTTTCAATGTTAAAAATTCGAAATTCTAATTTGAGCCAGGTTTTGAAATGGCTCAAATATTATTAATTATTAATGCCAAAGATGCCAAAAAGCTCAGCCAGAATATTCCTTTGGAAATCATCTGGAGTAAATTGACGATCGCAGATCTTCGTATTCTTTAGGCTAATCCAGTCGGATCTTCTGCATCGTGAAATCCACTGACGTTGGATATCGAGATCCTTCGTCGGAAGTGCAAAATATTGTATATCTCGAGGATTAGAGCAAGAGGGGATGGCAGAAACACGATAACTTCCTCGAGAATATGACATTTTCGCTTTACAATACAAACTGAACTATAAATCAAGCGTAGCAGCTGTGACAAAATAACAAATAGTCAGCTGTGGGCCTGCAATTGCCTACGTCGATTCCCATTGCCTCACCTTATTTATATTTTCCTTGATAGAAGGAAACTTTTTCTTTCTCCCTCTCTTTCCTCCTCTTTCTCTCTCTCCCTCTCTCTTCTTCTATCCCTCTCTTTACCCCTCTCTCTTTTTCACGGACAAAAACAGTCATAGAATCTATAAGCACCACGGCTAAGCTCCAGACTTCGTATAGACTTCTGGATATATTGTAGCATAACACCAATTACTTTTGTACATATTACTTCCTCTCCTTTTCTATCAACCAATTTCGTTTCTACAGCACCCCCTACATTTTATCTTTTGCCCTTAAAACTTCTGAACGAATGAAAAAACATATATAAAAAGGCGTTTCCTCCTAATTTTTCATTCTTTTGAATGCTTAAACTATATTTTAAGCCTAAGAAATAATAATACTGTTGTTGTTGTCGTTGGATATGATGTGTCTATGCTTTTTGTATGTAAATAAAACTATTACCATAATTCAAAATGACAATGAAGACTTGATTAAAAACAACTGACACAAAAACCCACAAAGCGCCATGTCAACACTGTGCATTCAATATTAATGTATATATAATATATTTATTGTTGTTTTTATGGTTAGGAACCCTATGAAAATAACCAGGGATGGTGTTGGGGGGAGGGACAAGAAGGGGGTCTGGAAATTGGTGGATGTTGTTGATGCCAAGATCAGATTAATAACTTTGTGTTTTAATATACATATAAAGAATAGTTTGATTCCATTGTTTTTTCTTTCTCTTGTATAGATGAATGTTTATATTCCTATATGTAAATATAAGAGTTAACATTTAAATTCGAATATCAATCATTGAAGATTTCAATTTTGAGTAGCCAGCTTAACTGAATGTATCCAACAGTTGACTTCAAAAACAAAAAGGGGCGAGTCAGGATGAGGAGGGGAGGTGATAAATTAAAAAATCTTAAGGTAAAGGAATTATTGATGATCTGGATTCTTGTATTAAGTTCATAATGCATGCATATATATATACACACACAATATATATATATATATATATATATATATATATATATATATATATATATATATATATATATATATATATATATATATATATATATATATATATATATATATATATATATATATATATATATATATATATATATATATATATATATATATATATATATATATATATATATATATATATATGTGTGTGTGTGTGTGTGTATATATCTATAAATATATTCTAAGTTAATAAAAGCGGCGTATGTAAAGATAAGTTATAACGATTTCTTTCAGTTGAAACACCATGAATTTTTGTGGTATGTTCAAAATGCTTGCATATATATATATATATATATATATATATTTATATATATATTTATATATATATATTTTAGGTTAATAATATGTATAGATAAGTTAAAACGATTTCTTTCAGTTGAAACACCATGATCTTCTAGCATAAGTTTGAATTTTTTTACATGTCATAAAAATATGATTTTCATGTAAAATAAAAGTATAGTTATGAAGTGATCTATTTTAGTAATTAAACATTTTAAATTAAATTGAAAAAATAATTAATGAATCATTACAGACATAAAGATCTAGCCGGCAAAAATAGAAACAACTTCATCAAAACATTTCCGAAATCAAAATTATATTTTCCAAAAAATGTATTTTAATTTTAATAAAAATCATAAGGGAAGGACCTTTTGAGAAAGTAATAAACTTATTTGGCCTTCAAACTCCACTTTCCGTCGATAACACTGGCCAACAGCCAAATTTAGGTCGGACTAATTTTCACTAATTCTTATAGAGTTTTATCCCCTGATTCCGAATATGGTATTCATTTTTCAAAGTTAGTGATAAATTCAGAGCTAAATGGATTTCAAATTTTTCATCATTTTTTCGATTCAGAGCCATTATTGACATAAAAGGACTGAAGTATAGAAAAAATAAATAGCAATGATTTGATAGAGCTTAGATCAAAGTACTCATTTCTATTTTTACTTCGTCTCTGGCACATTTTAACTTTAAAATATATGTCATTTGTACGAAAAATGAAGGGTTTGTCTTAGAGACTCACTGTTCCTCACTCAAAGGTCTTACATGATTAAAAATTGATATGAATATGAAGAAAAAATATCAAGCTTTAATTTGATATGCTTAATGTTCCATAAAATGCCTTATTTTAATCAAAATTAGCAAATAAATATTTTTAAATCCTCTCCATTTTGCCCTTTTTTAGAGAAATTCATAAGTCACCCAGTGAGATAGAAACAGAAAGAGAAACTGACGTCACAACGTATGTAAACAATAAAGAGTAATTTTCCTTCTTTCATTGGAATTTGAGTGTTTTTTCCCGGAAATCTTCCGAGGATCTAGGATTCCTAATGAGTGGCCTGCCGGCTGTGCCGTCGTACACAACATTTGTGAGAAGAATTCATCGTGACACAGCCTCGGATCAAGCATGGAGCAAGGAGTGGAAGCTTAGGAGGACATGACTCCCCAGAGGGTGCTTAGCCTATTCTCTTTGCATCAAAGAGGATGATGAGTTGGAGACAGACAGACAGACCCTCAAGGACATTACCCCCCCCCCCCCCCCTCCTCTCTCTTCCTTAAGGCTGGTTGGCTGGCTTATTCCGTCTGCTCAAAGAAGATGACGTGTGGTGCACCCCGGAGGAAGGGAGGAATGGACTCCTGTGAGAGAGAGAGAGAGTCATTGCCTTTGTCCTGACTACCTACTAGCCTATTCTATCGGGGAGTCTCCTTTTCAAGTGAATCCATCGTTTTTTGCAGCAGAAAAATGAATTACTTACGTTTTCGTTTGCAAAATTCACCTTTTATTAACTATGCAAAAGATACAGCGGGACGACCTCCCTTCCAGTCACCCACCCACGTCCTTCAAACTCATAGCCGCCGCCCTGAGGAGCCCAAGAGTGTACTTCCAAGATAAAAACAAGACATCCAACAACACAATCCTTTCAACAGCCACAAATCACAATGATACACATAATTCATTTATGAAACGCGCAGTTGTCTGCCCACCGATCCGTCGCCGTCCTTTATTCGGGGGGGGGGGGGGGGGGGGGTCCACCTGCCCTACATCCACTCATACTGAAACAGAGCACCATTTCAACTGTAGCCGCCGGGCATGCCATGAAGATACCACACAAGCACCCTGCATGGACCGGGGAGAGACTTCCATCCCCACACACTCAAGAAGGCGGACCAAACACCACTACGCCCTCGCCTGCATTGGCCTCACCCTTCACGTCACTCTAAATCCATTCTTGGGAACTAAGCAAAGACTTTCCAACACTCTCAGGTGGAAGCCATCTCCCCCATGGGGCCAGAGTCCTCCACAGAGCGCAATGGCATCCGCTCCACCAAGGACGACCTCCTCCAGATGATTTCAAAGTGGACAGGGACATCGCAAAGGCCGAGTCACAAATCGTCAATCTAACCCTTCCCAATAAGCATTCCATTTACAATCTGCCCTCGAACACGGAGAGTCATTGTTTTTTTTATTGTCCACCTACATCAAAAAGGAAGTTTATTCGGAGTAAGCCTATTCTATCAGGCAGTCTCCTTTTCAATCCATCGTTTTTTGTAGCAGAACAATGACTTACTTATGTCTTCGTTTGCATTTTTTAAATTAATTTATTAAAGAAATATACAAAAGCTATTTAAAATGTAATTATTATTATTATTATTTTGTACTTGACTTTGAGTATGTAACGTAGAAGTCTCATGAACAAATATTATTTATATTTTAAATTGAGGCAAAAATTTCTTCTTTTTTAATTAGATGTATTAGAATGGGAAGATTATCTGAATCGTAAAGGGGTCTCATTCCAGATGAAAGGTTAGAAAATGTAAGTCTTGATTTAGAAGTTGTATTATTACGAAACACATCTTTAAAGAAATAGCAATCGTACAATAACTTTTACGGCTCTCTTCAAATCATTGGTACTGCAAATTTAAAAGTTGATTGCCGCTTATTGAACCTGATTTGATATGCATTAAAATGAAAAGGAATTAAGTACACTGTACAACACTTGCTTTTGACTTCTTGATTTCTAAAACTTATATAGGGGTTTTACACTGCTGAATCAGGAAATGTCATCAGTTTCTTTTTATCAGGTCAGGTTTTGATGTTATATATGAATGCGTATTTTCTGGTTTATGCTAAGTATTTAAAGGCCACTTCAGATGGTTATGTTATATTGCTCCATTAATATTAGTCAAGAGCTGAGACTTAGATATACGACTAACGCCAGTGCTTTCTTTACTGCCCATCAATTTCGCAAATTAACAAAATGTCTTCGGCTGGAAGATCGTGTAGATATAAGCCCGATGTGTTCTGCTACATATGTGGAGAATACACCATTTCTTCTAATAGGAAACCAGTCACAAGTTTTATAAGCCGTGCTTACCATGCTTATTTTGGTATTAAACTGAGCGACCAGGATAAAGCTTGGGCCCCACATATGGCGTGCAAGGCATGCACCGAAACTCTACGTCGATGGACAAATGGCAAGAAAAGTCTGAACTTTGGAATTCCCATGATTTGGAAGGAGCCAACAAACCATGTCACAGACTGCTACTTTTGCGCTATTGATTTGAGTGGGATGAACAGAAAGAAGCGGGACAGCCTCAAATATCCTGATGTTCAATCAGCACGCCGTCCTGTAGCCCACAGTGAAGAAATTCCAGTGCCTATCTTCGAAGAACTTCCTAACATTAGTGACGAAGATGCCTCAAGTGTTGAAGAACCTGAAGAAGAGGAAATGGTTTTTGAAGATGATACTCCACATCCATTTTCCCAAAAGGAATTAAATGATCTAGTTCGTGATCTCAACTTATCAAAGGAGTCTGCCGAACTGTTGGCATCAAGATTGAAGGATAAAAACCTTCTATCTGACAGTGCTCGCGTCAGTTTTTTTCGTACTAGGCATCAAGAATACCTCCGTTTTTTCTCCGAAGAAAAGGACTTGGTATACTGTGCCGATATTGGACAGCTTCTGCTCGAGCTTGGAGTGTCGCATTATGACCCCAAAGAGTGGAGATTGTTTATTGATAGCAGCAAGCGATCACTTAAATGTGTTCTGCTCAACAACGGCAATCAGTTTGCCTCTATACCCCTGGCTCATTCGACAACACTGAAAGAAAACTATGAATCGGTGAAGTATGTGTTGGAAAAAATTTGCTATGATCAGCATAAATGGCTTATTTGTGTTGACTTGAAGATGGTGAACTTTTTGTTGGGACAGCAGTCTGGCTTCACCAAGTACCCATGTTTTCTGTGCATGTGGGATAGTAGGGACCGTGCTCAGCATTACACAAAGAAGGACTGGCCTATGCGGGAGGAATGGGTGCCTTGCAAAGAAAAGAACATCACCAACAACCCTCTGGTGAGCAGAGATCGAATAATCTTCCCCCCACTGCATATCAAGCTTGGTCTAATGAAGCAGTTGATCAAGGCTGTGGACAAAGACGGTGACTGCTTCACTTACTGCCAAACTTTTCCCGGATCGACCATGGCGAAGTTAGAAGGTGGAATCTTTGACGGTCCTCAAATCCGTCAGCTCATCAGGGATCCAGAGTTCGAAAACTCAATGAACGATTTAGAACTGGAAGCATGGAAGGCATTTGTTCTGGTCGTGAAGAATTTTCTTGGGAACAATAAGGCTAGAAATTACAAAGAAGTAGTCAACAACATGCTGATTGCTTTCAGAAACCTGGGCTGCAATATGAGCATCAAGGTCATTACCTATTTTCACATATGGACCGATTTCCTGAGAACCTGGGTTCTATGAGTGACGAGCAGGGAGAGAGATTTCATCAAGGTACGAAGGAGATGGAGACCAGGTATCAGGGTCGTTGGGACGCAGCCATGATGGCTGATTACTGTTGGACTCTGAAGAGAGACCTCCCTGCAACTCAGCATTCCAGGAGTTCGAATAAACGGAAGTTTAAGCCCTGAAGTTTTAAAAATAGGTGGTAAATAATTTAAATGTTCCTCTAAATTATTATAACATTTTTTTATTGCTGACGCATAATAACCCACGAATCTTCGATTTCATTAAAAAAATATTATCTATTCTTATATTTTATAGGAACACTTAAATGATTTAACTCAACTAAATTATTATCATACTTATTTTATCCCGGTGCTAAAAAATGGCAACATGCAATTTACACGTATTTATAATTTTTAATGGACATAATTCAGTTTAAAATATACAATCAGATAATTAATATATGTTGTTGAAATGTCATTTTTTCTTATTTTAAAAATATAGGACGATACACATGAAGAGTCAGCTGATAATTAACAAAAATGTTATGAAATTTTGTCACAAAATGGCTCTTTAAAATCAATTTAGCATTAAAACCTGACCTGATGAAGATAAACGGATATCATTTCCTGATTAAGCAGTGCAAAACTTCTAAATAAGTTGTTGAAATCTAAGCCACTATCAAGAATTAAAAAAGAAATAGTTTACTGAGTAATTTATTGTTTCTTTTATTCAGGCTCAAAAAAATTACATCACATAATATATGTACATATAAAACGTAGAAGAGGAATTACGTACTTTGACATCATTGAGCATTTTAGTTTAAAAATTTCCCCGCCTGATAAGCCTTTCAGCACACATTAAAAATTTATAACAACCGATTAGAACATCTAAAAGGAAAGCAAATGAGGGCTATCATGACAAACAAAGTGTGGCGTCACGGAACATTCCATGCAGACCTCACCCAACCTTTAGTTTATGTATGTTTGTATGATGTCACAAAGAGATAAATAAACATTGAATCCACATTGGTGACCCCGACGTGATATTTTTTTTTGTGTGTGATCGTTTAATTAGTATAATCATGACTAATACTTCCGTGGAAGTCGGAGCTGCTAGCTCAATATCATTATTCAAGGCCCCTCCTTTTTATAAAGACGACCCCTGCCTCTGGATTTCATCGTTGGAGAATCAATTTCTATTGAATAATATCACAAAGTCAGTAAAAAAATATTTGCACACTATTTCCAACCTTCCCTTTGAAGTTATTCAAAGACTCTCTTATGAAGTTAGAGATCTACAGTCTGCGTCAAAGGACGATAGGGATCCTTATTTTTTCTTAAAAGAGGAAATTCTTAAAAAACTTACGCCAAAACCGCCTGCAATTTTTCAAAGGATCGAAGAGGGCAATGGCGCTATGCCATTAGCACAGTTTATCAATGAGATCGAACGACAAATTTCGAGCATGCCCAACTTTCAGTCTGAATTTATGAAACATTTAGTTATAAAGTTTGCTGACAAATCAGCCTATAACTCATTACTCTCCAAGCGTGCGGAGTTGAATTGTCATGAGCTAGCAGAGTTAGCTGATACTTTAGCAATATCCTCTTCGTCCGTGTTTGCTTCAAAAGAAAATCCTACAAGTTTCTCTAAATTGAGAAAACATAAATCTAAGAAAGGATTAAGATTGTGCTTCTATCATCAAAACTTCGGTGAAAATGCACATAGATGTACAACTCCGAGTATTTGTCAAAAACTCCACAAGCGAGTGGCGGAGTGCCACTCCGAGTCAGACTGTAATTGACAATCAAACTTTAGTACTGTAGCGTCCACTTCACTTAACCATCGAAATAAACCACGCTTTTGGGCTACAGACAAAATTAGTGGTATTAAATTCCTCGTGGATACTGGGAGTGAAAGTACTATAATTCCTCGGAACTATGTAAAGAAAATTGATTCTCCTACTCAAGTCCGTTTGACAGCTGTTAATGGTTCGTCTATTAAAGTATTTGGCACTGCTAAACTTAAACTCGATTTTGGAATTGGAGTAAGCTTTTCGTGGAGTTTTACAGTCGCGGACGTATCATGTCCTATTATTGGAGCTGATTTTCTTCGTCATTTTGCTCTCATGGTTGACCTACATAATGGTCGACTTCTTCACGCTCAAAAGTATAGATCAGTTGGGTTGATTTCTACTAATAAAGAAATATTTCTCAATGTTGCAGCATCATTCACTGGGCACAACCGTTTTGAGAAACTTCTTTTTTCTTTCCCAGATCTTACAAAACCTATTTATAAGTCACACCTCATTAAACATACCGTACGGCACTCTATCGAAACTCTAGGGAGGCCAATAAAACAAAAATTTCGACGTCTCTCTCCCACAAAACTCAAAGTAGCGAAAGATGAGTTTATGAAACTTTTGTCGATGGGATTTATACAGAGATCAAAATCTCCTTGGGGATCTCCATTGCACATGGTTAAGAAAAAGTCCGGGGATTGGAGACCTTGTGGCGATTACAGAAGACTCAACAGTGTTACGGTTTCTGATTCATATCCATTACCTCATATTCAGGATTTTACTGACAATCTGGTAGGATGTCGACTGTTTTCGAAGGTGGATTTAGTCAAAGCATATTACCAAATTCCTATGTCCGAAGCCGATAAGGAAAAAACTGCAGTCATAACACCTTTCGGATTGTTCGAATTCACTCGAATGCCATTCGGATTAAAAAATGCTGGTAACACTTTTCAGCGTTTCATGGACGAGGTTTGCGAAGGACTGGAAGGGGTTTTCGTATATTTAGACGATATACTAATTGCTAGTAAAACTGAAGAAGAACATTTTCGTCATTTACGACACCTTTTTGAAAAATTGGTACGTACAGGATTGATAATTAGCCCTGAAAAGTCAGTTTTGGGCGTTTCATCAATTGAATTCCTCGGACATCATCTTTCAGCCGAAGGAATATCCCCTTTGGAGTCTAAAGTTAAAGCAATATTCGAATTCCCACAACCAAAACAGCGAAACGAGCTCGAGAGATTTCTTGGTATGGCAAACTATTACCATCGTTTTATGCCAAATTTAGCCAAAATGTCAATTCCGTTATACGAACTTCTTCCAAAATGTTCTAAAGGCTGCTTCCCTTGGAGTAAAATGCATACAGACGCGTTCACTAACATTAAAAAGATAATATCAAAAAAAGTTACATTAACTTACTTGGATGAGTCTAAAAAAATAGGTCTGTCAACGGATGCTTCGGAAATAGGTATAGGGGCTGCATTAGAACAATATAACTCCAAAACAAAAATTTGGGAGCCCTTAGCATTTTATTCTAAAGCTCTTAAACAATCTCAAAAGCGCTACAGTACCTTTGATAGGGAACTGCTGGCTATTAGATCAGCCATAAAGCATTTCCGTCATCAGCTAGAAGGCCGTGAATTTACTGTATTCACAGATCATAAACCCTTAACTCGGATAGGACTTAGAGTGGATCCCGACTGGACACCTTTGCAAACCCGAATGATTGATAAAATAACGCAATTTACTTCTTCAATAATTCACGTAAAAGGTAAAAATAATGTAGTGGCTGATGCATTGTCGCGCGTCGCGGCTACTTCGGCGGACTTCATGGATTTTTGTCAACTCGCTTCGGATCAGGAACAGGACGGTGAATGTAATACAGCTATTGAGAAATATCCCAATCTTAATCTTCGCTGGGAAAACTACGAAGGGTATAAAATTCTATGTGCTTCTGGAAATAAAAATCCGAGACCCTTCCTGCCCAAACGATGGAGAGAAGATGCTATGAGTAGAGTTCATCAATTTGCTCATTTAGGTCCAAGAGCTTCAGCAAAAGCCCTACTTGCTATGTATGTCTGGCCCAACGCAAGGAGAGATATGACAAAATATGCACAAGAGTGCTTACCTTGCCAAAGATCTAAGGTGTCAAAACATACCAAGCATCCTGTACGAAATTTTGAGACTCCGACAGGGCGCTTTCGTCATATCCATATTGATATAGTTGGTCCACTGCCACAATCAGAGGGCTATCAATATATATTTACAATCGTAGAGCGTTGGACAAGGTGGCCTATTGCTGTGCCCATAAGTGATATAACGGCTGAGACTTGTGCAAAAACTTTAATAAATAGGTGGGTTCAGGACTTCGGAGTTCCTGAATCCATCACTTCGGATAGAGGACGACAATTTACCTCCTTGTTATGGAGTCAATTATCATTACTCCTTGGCTACAAACGAAAGCCTACTACCAGTTTTCATCCTTCATCGAATGGAATGGTGGAAAGATTTCATCGTTCTATGAAGAACGCTCTTAAGGCAAGGAGCGAAAATACCAGACATTGGGCGAGGGATTTACCGATCGTGATGCTTGGACTTCGGGCTTCAATCAAAGAAGATCTCGGGTACTCATCTGCAACCGCAGTTTATGGTGAAAATTTACATTTACCAGGATTCTTTTTTCATCAAATAAAAAAAATAACAGCATCAGAGCCCATGATCAAACAATTGGTTGAAAGAATTCAAAATTTACCGTTTCAACAGCCCAGAAGACATGGCTTAAAACAAGGAACAATTAATAAGAAATTAAAGTCGTCGACTTATGTGTTCGTTCGTCAAGATAAGGTCATGCCACCACTCTCAGCACCATACTCGGGCCCATTCAAAGTCATCTCTAAGTATGAGGATTATTTCATTTTGGACCTCGGAAACAGGAAGGACTCCGTTTCTATCGATCGCCTAAAACCGTGTTTATACGGTAAAGACATTTTAAAAGATTTAGTAGAACATTCAATCTCTTCTTCAGGACGTGTTTGTACAAGGAAAAATTGATGAGTTCTTGTTTTGTTTTATCTTATTTTTATATGCGTACTTTATCTAAATTTTTTTTTGGCGAATTTTATTTCATTTTGTATGCTTATTTTATTTTATATTTTTTATTTTATTGCATTTTAATTGTATGCTTTGATAAATTAATTATTTTATATTAACTTGAGGGGGGAGTAGTGTGGCGTCACGGAACATTCCATGTAGACCTCACCCAACCTTTAGTTATGTATGTTTGTATGATGTCACAAAGAGATAAATAAACATTGAATCCACAAAAGTATACAAATGTAAAAGTTCTATCAAAAAATCATTTTTAATGCTTCATACGATTTAATAATTATTTTTAACATTGATAATTATTTAGTGGAAACTTTGGGGTATATTTGATCAAATCTTCACCATACTGCCATCCAGATCCGAAGGCATTTGGAATTCAGCAGTGCAAAACCACTAAATAAGTTGTTGAAATCTAGGCAACAATCTATAAGTTAAAAGAATGTTTACAATGTAATTAATTCCTTTTTATTTTCATGCACCTTACATATCAAAACAAGTTCAATGAGCGACAATCAGGTTTTAAATTTGCTGTCCCAATGATTTGAAGATAATTGTAACAGTTCTTGTACGATTGCTATTTCTTTAAAGACTAGCTCATTTCAGCTCCGTGGCTAAGGCTAGGTCCTGCGGGCGGCTGGGTGGACAACACGTAGTGTAAAGAACTTTCCAAAATCCTGTCACAATTACAGCGTAGGAATGCATCTTCTAGTTCTCCAGCATCTGTTCTTAAAGTTGCTTGAGGTCTGTCTCTAGCAGATGGCCCGTCGGGTGCCCAGGCGTTGTTCCCGGAGGGCATAATGTAAATGGAATGCTTATTGGAAGGGTTAGATTGACGATTTGTGACTCGGCCTTTGCGATGTCCCTGTCCACTTTGAAATCATCTGGAGGAGGTCGTCCTTGGTGGAGCGGATGCCATTGCGCTCTGTGGAGGACTCGGGCCCCATGGGAGAGATGGCTTCCACCTGAGAGTGTTGGAAAGTCTTTGCTTAGTTCCCAAGAATGGATTTAGAGTGACGTGAAGAGTGAGGCCAATGCAGGCGAGGGCGTAGTGGTGTTTGGTCCGCCTTCTTGAGTGTGTGGGGATGGAAGTCTCTCCCCGGTCCATGCAGGGTCGCTTGTGTGGTATCTTCATGGCATGCCCGGCGGCTACTGTTGAAATGGTGCTCTGTTTCAGTATGAGTGGATGTAGGGCAGGTGGACCCCCCCCCCCCCCGGAATAAAGGACGGCGACGGATCGGTGGCAGACAACTGCGCGTTTCATAAATGAATTATGTGTATCATTGTGATTTGTGGCTGTTGAAAGGATTGTGTTTTTGGATGTCTTGTTTTTATCTTGGAAGTACACTCTTGGGCTCCTCGGGGCGGCGGCTATGAGTTTGAAGGATGTGGGTGGGTGAGTGGAAGGGAGGTCGTCCCGCTGTATCTTTTGCATAGTTAATAAAAGGTGAATTTTACAAACGAAAACGTAAGTAATTTATTTTTCTGCTGCAAAAAACGATGGATTCACTTGAAAGGAGACTCCCCGATAGAATAGGCTAGTAGGTAGTCAGGACAAAGGCAATGACTCTCTCTCTCTCTCTCACGGGAGCGTCCATTCCTCCCTCCCTCCGGGGTGCACCACACGTCATCTTCTTTGAGCAGACGGAATAAGCCAGCCAACCAGCCTTAAGAAAGAGAGAGGAGGGGGGGGGGGGGGGTAATGTCCTTGAGGGTCTGTCTGTCTGTCTCCGACTCATCATCCTCTTTGATGCAAAGAGAATAGGCTAAGCACCCTCTGGGGAGTCATGTCCTCCTAAGCTTCCACTCCTTGCTCCATGCTTGATCCGAGGCTGTGTCACGATGAATTCTTCTCACAAATGTTGTGTACGACGGCACAGCCGGCAGGCCACTCATTAGGAATCCTGGATCCTCGGAAGATTTCCGGGAAAAAACACTCAAATTCCAATGAAAGAAGGAAAATTACTCTTTATTGTTTACATACGTTGTGACGTCAGTTTCTCTCTCTGTTTCTATCTCACTGGGTGACTTATGAATTTCTCTAAAAAAGGGCAAAATGGAGAGGATTTAAAAAATATTCATTTGCTAATTTTGATTAAAATAAGGCATTTTATGGAACATTAAGCATATCAAATTAAAGCTTGATATTTTTTCTTCATATTCATATCAATTTTTAATCATGTAAGACCTTTGAGTGAGGAACAGTGAGTCTCTAAGAAAACCCCTTCATTTTTCGTACAAAATGACATATATTTTAAAGTTTAAATGTGCCAGAGACGAAGTAAAAATTGAAATGAGTACTTTGATCTAAGCTCTATCAAATCATTGTTATTTATTTTTTCTATACTTCAGTCCTTGTATGTCAAAATGGCTCTGAATCGAAAAAATGATGAAAAATTTGAAATCCATTTAGCTCTGAATTTATCACTAACTTTGAAAAATGAATACCATATTCGGAATCAGTGGATAAAACTCTATAAGAATAGTGAAAATTAGTCCGACCTAAATTTTTTTGTTGATGTTGGCCTGTTAATAGATGGGATCTGCGTATCTACACTGCAAGGTAATTGATTTTTACCTCCAATAGACTTTTGTGAAATAGAGATAGAAAAAAGATGCCAATCTCTTAGCCTGAGTTACTGCGTTGGAAGAAGCAATTCTGATTGCCCTAGATTAGTTTTGACATTCAACTTAGTATTGTATGGTATGTTCTTTCTTTAACTTTATAATAATGAAATAGCGCATTCCATATTGGGATCTTCCTGACAGTATTTAACGGGCACCTGATAATCGCCCTCGCTTAAAGAATAAGTCCCAGAAAATTTGCCTGATTTTTACTGGATTCTAGCCTCTGATACACATTTTTTAGTGATCTTGATTTTGAAATGTGTCAGTCAGAGTGAAATGAGGGGGAACTCCGTCATTCACAGGCAAATGGTCTTCATGAACTTTGACCGATGTCTCCAAAATTGAATCAGGGTATACAAGTGGCAATGATAAAACAACGTATCTAAATCGTCTTTACCCCAAAGTGAATCTGCATTTTTATTTGTATATACTGAATACATTAATGTGAGGGATGCAAACAACAAAATGAAAAAGTTATGATCATGGTTGGATGCATCAAAGTTAAAGGGTGCATTGGATGTCAATCTTTGTCTCACAGTTGTTTTAATATTTTATTCATAATTCTTTTTAAAATAGAACTGATGATGCCGTGAGTGTGTGGCGAGAGCTCATCGCGAAATCGGGCACCCCTTAAAGGGGCCGTTATTGCTACTCCAGCAAGTCCGTTATTGCGGTGAATACTGTATAAACATTATTCAAATATATATTGTAATTTGAAAAAGAGGGCTTACTGTAAGAATTATAATCATGTTTATATTACGGTAAGCCCCTATTTAGAATAAAAATTAATAAAAATATATACTTTATAACATATACGAAAAGAATTATTAAATATGTGATAATAATTTAGTTCCATAATGAACTTCGATTACTGTGAGGATAGGAGATTTAAATACCCTCTTCAAAGAGCTGCTAAAATGCATAAGTTACCGTGTCCCTGGTATCTCAAGATGAAGCCTCCTAATCTCAAAGAGGAGGTCAATAAATTTGTAAACTTTTACATGGATTTACTGGAGCTTCCCGATGATTGGAGGAAAATAATTATGAGTTCCACGTCAGGGATTCACGATGGTAAAAATTTACGGCCCAGTTACAGATTTCCTCCAATTGCATCATTTTTAAAAATCATTGCAAGGACTGTGGCAAATTATATGTCAATACGTTACATGCCTTTGCGGATTGTCCTGCGATATCAATTTTGAAGACCTTTCTAGCTCTTAATGTTAAGGGATTGAACCACTCTCCCAATAACATTATGAAAGGTGTTTTATTGTTTGGTTTACCAAAAAAGCAAAAAAACCGATCAGATGCTTCAAAAGCGATTTCTTTTACTATCATAAATGCTAAGGCTCTTATTGCAAAGGGGTTGACCACCAACGAATACATCCGATCTGAGGAACTCAGAGCCATAATGCTCTCAGCGGTGGCGAGATATGGAGCACTTTCGCTACGGATACCGTCAGTTTGGAAGACTCTTTGGAGTGTCGCCGCGAAAGAAATAAAATATTTCCCATCAAAGTCAAAGAGTCTTTTAAAAATAATAAAAAACTATTGAATTTTTATTAATCCTTATTATTTGTTTATTGTAGTGCATTCATATTTGATTTTAGAAATGTAAAATTGTTTTAATCTTTTATGAAGTTTTAATTTTAGATTACAATGTCTATTTATGTATTTTTATACACAATAACTTCATGTAAATAAAGATTTGATGAAAAAAAATATATATATAAAATAAGTGCCTGTATTTATTATTTTTTAAATAGCAATCGATGGGTGTCAATGCCTTTATCATTAAAAATCTAATATATTTTAAGAAACCCCATGGCTCATTTATTTGATTATTAAATTATAGATCAATTGATAGGACAAGGACAAGGCAACACGAAGAAGATGTCTTGAGACAATTCTGGCTGATACCGGATTAAGTGTCGGCGAGGTTTTGATAAACAAAAACTCAAACAAAGTATAGATACATAGTATGGAATACTTTCCATTGCAATATGATATAATTGATAATTATTGGATAATTAACAGATATCCATCATAGCCCTCTTGATGCAGCTACTAATGTGTATTTGTAAAGGTTTCTTACAAATAAGAACCATTTGTTTCTATTATAAAACAAATAGTACGCTAGTAATCTTATTCTTTGAAGAATATTATTTTCCTCTGTTTGTGGTTGGGAAATGCATTTTCTGAGGGGGATTTTATGTACTTCATGAATCCAGAAAAAACACTCAACATTCAAACGTGCTTTAAGTTAGCATATAGTACATGTTTATCAACTACTTTTTTGTTTTATTCCAACTTTAGTTAAGAAACAAACTAAAGTTAATGCTCTTGGGAGCTGAGAATAAAAGAATAGGCTAGTGAATTCATTGTAAGTAAGTCTATGATGTATAATTTAATGAGATACTTTTATTACTTAAATGATTATAATTAAAGAAGTGCATTTAAAATAAGGATCAAAATCAAATTACTCTAAAAATATTAAGGTCCATAGAGTAATGTAAACCCGACATGGCTTTACACTTAGTTGTAACTATGTGAAAACCCTCTTATTTATTCATTGATTTGTTGCTCTTTGCGACAAAAGTTGTGGTTTTTTATTGAACCAAATTCTTTCATATGAATATTTTTATGCCCCACCAGAATTTGCCTACTTGACGGCAATGATTTTTTAATTCATGATTTATCAACATTTTACAAAGTTAATATTATTATAATATAAAACCAAACCGACAGACTATTATAACATTAAAAATAATTTTAAAAAACGGTTTACATCAATATATTTTTTGGTGAAAGAATGTCATAAAAAATATTTTTTTATTCAAATATCAAAAATTATGTATATATAAATGTATATAAATTCGGTGGTAGTGCACTATATAATTTTCAATATTTATTTGAACTCCAAATATAAAAGTGCATATTTAAAACAAAAAAATTCATGTACCTTCTTCAAGGAGAAATAGTTTCATTTGTTTCAGTATGTGCAATAATATGACATTTTGAAAGGCATGTAAAGTGTTTGCATTGAACTGATATCTTTAAAATAAAGAAAGCAGATATATTTATGCAGGCGACCGGCATAAACACACACTATGTCTCTCCCACGACATTCATCTCCTCATGTCCTCTTCTTGGAGCGCGAAAAAAGGGGAATCTGTTTTTTCATATTTCTTCTTTTTTTCTCCGTGTTTTCTTTATATATTTTTTCTTCTTCTCCCGTAATTTCTTTTTTTTTTCTGGGAAAAAGTAAAGGGGGAAAGGTTTGAATTCTAGCAGAAGGAGCAGTAGTTGTGTTTGATTCCTTGTTTTGCCAGGATTTCCTTGTGATTTACCTTTGAGGCGCTCATATATATCTGGACCAGTTCTTCATCACAGTGTGTTAAGAAACGTGTTATAATCAGTGTTTCTGATATAAAAAAGAAAAACATATCTAGCGAGAGGAATAGTCTATATATTCAATACCTAAGAAAGGCCCATCTCTTCTTCTCCAATGGATGCCATGTCGCTTTGGATGATTAAATTATTGATTCTATCATATACTCTGACAGGTTTGACAGATATATTACTTTAACTATTACTTATTTACCACAAAGACCAAAGTTTGCTTTAATCTTGTCAATATAAAAATATTATCAATCATATGATGTGTCAAGTTTCTTTGAAAGTCTATTTTGTCTTTTTCCTGGTTTTATTTGTAAACTTAATTTAGCAATTGTTTTAATGGCATTTTTCACATTTTCTTAAGACATTTATGGTCAAAAATATTTTAATAATATAAAATATTTATATCCCTTTTTAAATTATAAAAATGATGATAAATATTTTTGAAATTTATAATTTGAAATTCATAATATAAAATAATTATAGACTAATATAAATATTTTATATACGTTTATATATATATTACAACCTCAAAAAAACTATTATTTAAAAATTGTTTATTGATTAATTACTTTATGAATTTACAGTAAATATTGTATTAAAATTACATATTTATGTATCATCGTTATTTGATACATTTGTTTTATTTTTACATGTTATAATATAATGCCGCAAGGCTACACCGCTCTTCGACTCTTTATCATAAGTACAACACTGCATATCTAAAAACTTCCGTTTTCTGTTGTTTTTTAGATATTAACCTTGGTTTTGTTTACCGGTTTTACGCGCCATAATAATTGTACATTTTGTGTTCTTATATTAATACTAATTTTTAATTTATCAACTGATCTTTTTTTCGTATTGTTTGACATTTAAACGTATTGTTAGATATTTGAAAGGCATTTTTAGATATTTGAAAGGCATTTTTAGATATTGAAAGGCATTTTTAAATTTAAGAAAGACATTTTTAGATATTTGAAAGGCATTTTTAGATATTTGAAAGGCAGTTTTAGTTATTTTAAAGGCATTTTAGTTAAAGGCATTTTTAGATTTAAGAAAGACATTTTTAGATATAAAAAATACATTTTTAGATATAAAAAAGACATTTTTAGATATTTGAAAGGCAGTTTTAGATACTTTAAAGGTGTTGTAAATTTTTTCAACATTTTTATAAGATATTTTTAATGCATTGTAAGATGTTTTTAAGGTATTCTAAGATTTTTTAAATAAATATTGTCAATAAAGTATGAATAACAACCATGGGATGACGAGTTCCCTTGGTAGCTGAGTTGAATTGAAATTGTGAGACTTGGAATCACAAGACAAAAAGACTCATATTTCAAAACCCAAATTGAATATAATTTCGAAACCCGGAAGCGGATATTACATTGTATGTAGATTCTTTCAATCACTTTATATTTTTCGTTATGCCTCAATATAAATGATGAATCAATAAATACTACGGAATTAATGTTAATAAAAATTATTATTAAAAGTTGGGTTTGGGGTAAATTTGTGACCGAAATTTTTAATTATTAAGACACTTAGAATCTTAGGGTTCCTGTGGTTCTTGGTTATGTGTAAGCCCCATATCTCATATTTGTGGCTAGTGAAGCTTTGGGGTTTATTGGCGTTGGATTCGAACCCTTAATAAGCAGTAACTGTTTTAAAATCCCTGGATACATATTCTTCCTGTTAATCATATCAGCAAGTTTTTAAAATTTTATAAAATATTTTGTATAACAATACCGTAATTCACTAAATTGTTATTGATAAATTACCATCTGTAAAATAGCAAGTCCTTGAAACAGCTTTTCTTAGAAACACACCTACAATGCATACACTCATATTAGCTAACAAGAATAAAATTAAGAAATCATTTTATGCTTATTATTCTCCAATAACCATACATGTCTATCAAATTATTAAAAATCTGAGTAAATTGAAAAAAATAATTTCAAATGGAAGTTTCAAGTTTTCCAAACATATTATACGAATGAAATTTTTTAATGTTTTAAAATATATTATAATAAAACACTTTTAAAATGGAAGTATAAAGTTTTACAAACCTAATATACGAATGAAAAATAATTAATTAAAAAATATATATATTATTTTAAATATTTTAAAGATAAGAAAGGTAATGTCATTGGTTGTAAAATAAGTTTTCCTAATGGACCGTTCTCTGTTTCAAAAAGAAGTAATGCTTTCTCCAAGATTCTTAACTTGCTTTCATCTCATGTTATTTTGACTATTGTTCGAGAACTCTTAGTTTTCTCATCCAAAATCTGTTTAACACTTTTTTGTTTATAACATTTGTATAGAAATATATAAGTATACCTTTAAAACAATATTACGGATTTTACTTATTTTTCAACAAAAGATTAATAAACCACTTTTCAGCCAACCATATTTCTAAGATATCATTTTTTTCTATATATTTATCTTTCTTCTGGTCATCACCATCTCTCTTAAAACAATGTTTTACACTAAAGTTTGAAGTTTATTTATATAATTCACTTTAATTATTTATAAGATGCTCAATTAGGATTTTTTAAACAGAAAGTAATATTTCAAGACAATTAAACAATTAAGCATTATAAGATACTATTATTATTCGTTTTTGATATATTAGTTCCAATGCCCTACCTTACCTTTTTGATTGGTACAACCTGGTCATTAGGACTCGTAACTCATTCCCCTTAAGCGATAAAGGCAAGTCTTTCCAGCACGTACTGGGATAGTCTCATTTTTGGTTTTTGAAAAAAAGTATTACATTTTTCTATACAGTATTTCTTATCAAGAGCTCTCAAAGACGTTTTTCTTCCCTGAACATACAATGGAAGGTTATAATTTTTTTAACTCCATGGATTATACACGGCATATTTCATCCATACTAGAAAATTTCCCTTTCAAACCTTTTCAACCTTGTCTTTAATTTATGTATGTTTGAAGTCTTTGTCATTGAAGGAATATTTTCCTGGAAAAATAATAATATTATATGGGCTTAATTTGTAATCTACTTTGAATACTTCCCTTCATTTTAAAAAATATATATTTTTAGTTCATAACTATTCATTCACCATCTTATATGAAAAGTCTTATGAAGGCCCCTCTTTTGAAGAAAAGCCTTTGTCCCCTGGTATCCTTTATCGGAAGCCTTATTTAAAAAAGTAAATTAATAACAGAGAAGCCAAAGTAATCATATTAATAAATTGAAGCATTATTATACATATATGTATATATTACAAGAAATAAAATTTGCAAGCCTTAATTTGTTAGATATTAATTAAACTCAATGTGCGGTTTTTGAATATTCTACTCGCCTTGCTTTGCAAAGTGTAA